>OY755248.1:79748348-80080848 GCA_963576725.1 Azorinus chamasolen
TTATGGCATGAATATTTATGAAGTTACATGTTGATACCTCTTATACTTTTCGAGTAATGAGCTACATTGAATTTTTTGCACGCCGAAGACGACGACGACCAGGGTTCACAACAGCTCGACTTTTCCTCGAAACAGACGAGCTAAAAATGGTTGGAGTAAAAATTCCGTTCTTTAAGCATAACTATGCATCAAAGTTTGTTCATCTGTGAAAGTTTGGAGTTAATCCTCCCATTGGTGAATGAGGAGTTTGGCACACAAGATTTGAGGGATGTACAGATGACTGATGTAAGTATGGACGGACTCTCATGTCATGAAAAAGAAATACATGCTGGTGAAAGACATTCATCCTTTCCTTCACATATAAATGTATTTTCACACATTTGCAAACAGGGTAGACCTAGATCTGACAACTCCTACAGGAGCTGTCTGATCAGGGGCTGCTCTGCTTGCTAATGGAATTTTACCAATGTTTCTTTAGTCTCTAAAATGGCTACAATGTTCCACTTTCCATATTTCATTATAACTATTTTCTCCATAAATTTTCAGTAGGTATTGAAAATTTGGAGTAAACAAATAACAGGGAAAAGGGTTAAAACATAGCTATGATGTTAATTCCAGGAGACTTACCAGCAACCCTTTTCACTTTGTCCAGGTAGAGGCGGAACATCTCGCTCCTTCCCTTGATGTCAGGACGGGAAACCCCTATCTCCATATCGAATCGCCCAGGTCTAAGTATAGCCCTGTGAATACAATAAAATCAAACTTTTAGTTCCAATCTACTCATTAACTAGAGCTACAGATAAAGCTACGTATTCATATACTAAAATCTCTCTTTCCTTACCAATATATCACAACATAGGTGTAGAGGAGAAATGAAGACTTTTGTATCTGAGTATGCACATTTAATCAGAGAAAAATATTAAAGGCACTTATTGCTATACTAAAATCATTATTTCTCCACCAAAGCCAATGTTATGACGATTCTAAAGAGTGGTCACAATACAGGGTTTGGTGCAGAAACAAGAAAATTGTGTCCATAGCACACGGATGAAATGATAATTTGGCAGCACATGTGGTTGCTCATTAGGACTGTCACATAACCCATTACATCATAGGCTATTTATAGATCCACCCGCATAAATCCATCGAAAAGGAGCATTTACTAGAGAAAAGTAAACTTTTAGAATTGTGTAGTTTTGAAACCATTGTGATAAATAGAGCATTTGCTCCTATAGGAGCAAATGCTCTATTTATCACAATGGTTTTAATAGGTGACTTTTACAGAGGCGTAGAAAGGCGTATTTATAGAGGAAAGGGTTAACTCTTTCCCTGTTCATTCCAAATTCCAATACCTGCTGAATATTCGTGGACAACATATATATATATAACGAGATATTTAAGGTGGAAAATTGTAGCCAATTCAGAAGGTAAACAAACAGATATTTAAAATTTCATTAGCGAACTGAGCAGACCCTGAACATGTTTATATGAAGGAAAATTAGAAGAAAAATTAGTGATAATATTTAACTCTTATAGAAAAAGTAGTGATAATATTTAACTCTTATCACTCTGAGGCTAACTTGATGGCCATTTGTAAGTAACTTGAATCAAGAAAAGTTGCCGAATAACTCAGCACTTCATTAGGATCAAAGCTGTTCGACACTCTGTCAGCAGTTTCTCAAAAAATGACAAGTCAGATGTAAATTTTGTAGGATAAGATTTAAAATGGCTGAGTGTCATGCATTTGGTAATTCTTTACTTGAACCAAATCCATTAATTTAGTTTTTATGTTAAAAATATGAATTATATGCAGTAATTATCATGGCAACAGGCTATTTGATCTTAATCACAAACACATCTTGATCAGACAACTTCTACTCTGCTTGCAATCCATGGATGCATCCTGTAAAGGTTTAACTCGTTCCCTCATGTAAACGCTTTTGCAAACAGAGTAGACCCAGATCAGACAGCACCTGTAGGAGCCATCTGATCAGGGTCTGCTCTGTTTGCTTATGGTATAATACAGCTCTGATTCTATAGTTTCTACCAATACCAAAACATCCTGTGCACATATCGAGGGCTTGGTACAAAACTATTCTAACTCCTTCACAAAGTGAAGGAGTTAGAATAGTTTTGCACCAATCCCTCGAATATGCCATTATAAAAATTCAGCTAGTTCATAATCATGTCATTATTTCTTGCATGAATAATTAACAGGGAGAATGTTTAACCCTTTCCCTCATAGGGATTTAGATCCTACCTCCTTGAATAAATCTACCCAAAAGGAGCATTTACTAGAGAAAAGGAAGCTTTCAGAACTGTGTAGTTTTGAAACCATTGTGATAAATAGAGCATTTGCTCCTATGGAGCAATGCTCTATTTATCACAATGGTTTCAAGAAGTGACTTTTACAGAGGCGTAGAAAGGCGTATTTATGGAGGAAAGAGTTAAGCCTACAGTATGATTACCTGTCTAAATTATTTTTTTTGTTCGTTGCACCTATAACAATGACACCATCTTTTGTAGAAAACCTGAAAATAGTAAAACAATTCTGATTAAACACAAATTAAACTTCATACTTCTGAGATTTACTAAATTATCATAACATTTTCACTCAAATAAATACCTTTCTATGCTTTTGCAAATAGAGAAGACCCAGATCAGATGGCTCCTACAGAAGCTGTCTGATCAGGGTCTTCTCTGTTTGCTTATGACACGATATAGGTCGGACTCTACAGTTTATATCAAAGCAAATAATTATTTAAAAAAAAATCATTTAAAATACAGCTAATAAATATTCATGATGTCATAAGTTCTTACATGAATATTCATGACGTATAGGATTAAGGTTATGTCCAAAGATGTTAAGTACCAAATGTGACACATGAACCCAGTCAAGTAATAAACTAGAAATGTGTCCGTAAGACAGTCACATAGATGTCACCTAGCGATCATATTGGAAGATATAAGATGGTCTATGAAAAGCACTAATTGTAACCATATACCAGGGTCTGTGTTTTACTAAAGATGGTACAACCAAAATCATAATAAGTCCTAATTTTATGACAATCACTATTACTCGGAAAGTCAAAATTAGGGCACATTCTAGTGTGCAGCAAAAAAGGCAAACTTTGTTGGACAGAAGTTGTCATAAATTCTAATATATGACAGTCACAACTTCAAGTTTCAACAATGTATGTCATAGGATATTTAGTTAGTAAGACAGGCTTAAGGTGTCCAAGTACTCATAATGATCTGAGTCTCCATTGCTTGTGAAATTATCAACTCTCTGCTCTCTAGAGGTCAGTTTGTGATTATCTATGCAAACAATTAACCCTTCGCTTGCTATTCACATCAATATACCTAACTGTAAATAGTGAAGACCCAGATGAGACAGCTCCTGAAGGAGCTGTTTCATCAGGGTCTGCACTATTTACAAGTTGATTGTGCAACCAGTGCACTCCACAGCAGTGATTGCACAGCGAAATACTTGTACACAGTGAAGATATATGTAATTATACAACAGGGCATGGGTAAAGAAGGAGAAATGTGTTTTAAAATTCAGCAAGAGAAGGGTTAAGCTACCAGATGAGATGTCAGGATCTACATGTTATCAGGACCCAAACTGTTGGACACTGTATTTCTGAAGGCAAATAAAACATAAAGTTAACTCAAGTTACCTTGAGAGCTAGAAAGATAGCTAGCTAGATAGCTAAAAAAGTGTGTCCATAGGATGCCCCTCTAGTGATATGGTCTCTAATTAAGCACTTTTCACTACATGTCATATAGTGAAGAAAATTTCAAAGTCCAATAACTCTGGTAAAAAAGGTTTGTGGAGGAGTTACAATAGTTTTGCACCAAGCCCTCGAAATAAGATTTGCGGGATGTACCGACATATATACATACAAACAAGAGTGAGGCTATTGCTTCCCACCTTGTGAGGGGCATAACTATCGCAATCTGTCCTAGGAGAATCGATGATTGTCCTGAATCGCAATTTCTACTAAAAATAAACACCATAACAAGAGGGCCATGATGGCCCTGATATCGCTCACCAGACAATCAGAGGAGAAGATTTACAAAGTTTTCATGTTTCTATAGAAATTTTGCCACCCCTGGGGCGGGGCTTCTTTGAACCCAGGGGCATAATTCATATATGATTTGTAGAGGACTTCAAGATGATGCTATGTGCCAAATATGAAAGCAGAGAAACTTCCAGTTTCAGAAGAAGATTACTATTTAGGTTTCACAATGTTTCTATATAAAACTAGAGGGCCATTGACAGTGTTAATTTTTCAGCAGACATTTCTAACAGATCACAGGAACTCAGTGTCATAACCCTATCAGTGCTAAGCATGACTTGACTGAAATTAGCACAGTTTGGATTCTGATCTGATACATATGTAACTTCATAATTATGTGGTTTGTACAAGAGGGTCAATTGTAAGATTGGTATGTATTAAAAACAGTGTGAACAAACAGACAATAATTCTGAAGCAGACATCAACTAGAGTATAGAACAGGTGAACTTCAGCTTGACCTCTCCAGTACACTAGCTGGCTAGCTAACCTTTTACTGTAGAAGTCTATTTTAAAGTCTAACCCACAGGGCAGGGTCAATTTTAACCTCAGAACTGATATTAACAAATTTCATAAAGGTATAGTTAAGTAAATCTATACACCAAATATCTAAGCTCTGGGACATGCAATTTTTGGCATGAAGATTTTTAAAGTTTTCCCTATGCCTAACCAATGAACCAAGCATTCTGTAACAGAAAACTGG
This sequence comes from Azorinus chamasolen, assembly GCA_963576725.1. Taxonomy (NCBI): domain Eukaryota; kingdom Metazoa; phylum Mollusca; class Bivalvia; order Cardiida; family Solecurtidae; genus Azorinus; species Azorinus chamasolen. The sequence continues at coordinate 79,753,131 of OY755248.1, forward strand.
AACAACAGTCTGCTTAAAAAAACTAGCCATCCCTGGGGCGGGGCCAATTTTGACCCCAGGGGCATAATTTATACAGTAAAATGGCAATAATCCGAGGACTGTCGGGAACTGGGAAAATGCCACTACCACTACCCTCAGATTACCACTACCCTCAGATTATCCATGAATTCATACTTTGTGGATTCAATGTGTCAAATATACCATACAGTGTATGCACATACATGTGTTTTTTACCTACAGAATGCTTAACAGATAAATTGATATGTTTGCGTATTTTTTAGAAAAGTCTCGTTCAACCAAACGCTTATTACGAGAGTAAACAATCTTTATAGAGTATTTCAGACGAATACCACCGAGTGTTCCGATTATTAATTAATTCAACTCGCCCTGATTTTTCTTATCACGAAACAGTACAGGAGCGAAGCGATGTTGTTTTTTTAACATCCAAAACTAAAATGAAATGTTTGACGAATGGAAACTTAGGCAAACTAAAATCCATAAGTATGAGGTTAAAAGCTACGACTGTTCTATGTCTTATAGTTAGAATCCAAATTTGGGTTTATTGTGAAGGGTCCGTTGAATGGAGCAAACTACAGTGAAACTTTGGTCTCAGCTGTGAATGGTGTTTACCGTTATCACTTATATAAGTAAAGAATCGATGCATTATACACAATTATGAGCTCACAATTACTGCCAACATACGTGCATGCTGTTGGACCCGGTGTTATTCACACATAGTAGCAAACTAACACAGTGGCACCTCTAATTGCTGGGGGGCACACGGAGTCGCGAGACATCAACAATGGAGGTGTGATAAATTGATAAAGTGCCCGCGATGCATGCTCGGATTAGGCAGGTAATTTAATGAAGCAATTGATTGAAGGGACCGAGAAGCGTGCTCGAAAAATCTGATTACACGGTACATAGTTGTATTGAAATAATAGATTTCATGTCCGGACCATACAAATTCCCTCGGATTAGACCATATACTCGGAAAATCGCTCCTCCGATTATCGCCGTTTTACTACATAACTTTTATAGAGGACCTGAACATGATCCTATGTGCCAAATATGAAAGTTGAGAACCCTGTAGATTCAGAGGAGAAGATTTTCAAAGTTTTCACTATATGTTTCTATTGAAAACTTCACACCCCTGGGGCAGGGCCAATTTTGACCCCAGGGGCATAATTTATATAACTTTTGTAGAGCTGAATATGATGCTATATGCCAAAGATGAAAGCTGAGAACCCTGTAGATTCAGAGGAGAAGATTTTTAAAGGTTCAAATTGTTGACGACGGACAACGAACGCTGAACACCGCACGCCGACGGACATCAGGCGATCACAATAGCTCACCCTGAGCACTTTGTGCTCTGGTAAGCTAAAAACGACAGCACATCTACATAATTCCCTACAGGGACAGTCTAATCTTGGTCTACTCTGTTTGAAATGTGTATTAACTATGAAAGAAAGGAATAAAGTACCTAAATCATCTGTGACATGTTGATAAATATTGAACTTGATCAGAGCCATGCCTATGATGCAGGAGCTGGTCTGTGTCTAAGCTACATGACCCAGAAAACGCCTTATCTCCTGGTACATTTCACAAGAGGAAACAAAACTCCCGGACATAATATCAAATTTCCCTGACACTTTAAGATTCCCTGACCTAGAAAATAATTCAATTTCCGTGACTTTTCCCTTAAGTGTGGTAACTTGATCTACTTACCCGTCCATTTCCGACAGCAGCTGGTTTATTGTCTGGTTTGCATGTGGAGTAAAGGGAGAATTAACTCGTTTTGATCCCACTGCATCAATCTCATCAATGAATACAATACTCGGCGCTTTCATTTTCGCAGACGCTGCAAAACAGAAAGAAACTAAAAAATCTAAATCAAGCACTATATACATCTCGAACTTCAAGGGACCATACAACTTACTTCGAGATAACAGAAGTTCAAGTCATCCGATTTCTAATCTTTCTGTTCAAGTCATCGGATTTCAAATCTGGATAACTGAAGTTCACAGCTTAATGTAAGTTTAAAGTAAAGCTGAAAGCTCTTGTAGGAGCTTTCAGCATTACTTTTGACCTTCAATAAGCTGTCAGATGTGTTTCTAGATATGCATAGTCATACATTTTATAACAATTCTGTATTGTAAATTTTGGAAGGATCAAACTTTTACTTAAAGTTATCCCTAATTTTGAGTTATCCAAGTTCGAGATATCAAAGATCAACTGCAGTGAAAAAAGTTCAAAGTCCAGTAACTCTGGTAAAAATGGTGGCTAAAATTCCGTTATTTCCCTACATCTTCACGTATCAAGGTTGTTCATCTGTGAAAAAGTAAATCCTCTCATATGAGGAGCTGGACACATAAGACGTGCAGATGTAGGGACATACAGACTTAAGGACAGACAAGAGCAAGGCTACACGCCTCCCACCTTGTCAGAGCTAGCTCCTCTAAGTTTACCCTAAAAGTTTGTGCATCAAACTACCTAGGGTAATTAACCCTTTCCCTGTTCTGTATTATGGTAAGAAATAATGACATCATGAATATTTATAAGCTCAATTTATATAATATTCACTTTTCAAGGGATTTGTTTGCTTTAACAAAAACTGCAGAATCATAAGCAAACAGAGCAGTTTATTTGCAAACTCTGTTTGCAAATGCGTGAAAAGGCGTTTATATGAGGGAAAGGGTTAACAAATCCCAGTCCATTCTTACCTATATATTCTAAAAGCCATGTCAATAAAACCTTTCATATTTTATTATAACTATTTTGTCTATGAATATTCAGTAGTTATTGAAATTTGGAATAAATGCAGAACAGGGAAAAGGTTACGCAAACAGTGCAGATCCTTATCATTCAGAAGTCCTCTGATCTGGCTCATCATTGTTTGCTTTCTGGTAGATGCCTTACCAAATAACTGTCGTACTCGCTTGGCCCCCATGCCCACAAAGATCTCGTCAAATTCTGACCCAGATGCATGGAAAAAGGGCACACCTGCTTCCCCTGAAAAACAAATGTCAATTCAGATCAAACCCTTTTCATGTAGAAATAATCACATCATGAATATTTATTAGCTGAATTAATATACTGCATATGTATGCAGGATTTCTCTAGTGTTGGTAGAAAGTGTAGTCAGGGTCGTTCTCAAGTTTTTGATTGGTCAGATTTGAGCCAAAGGCTCAAATCTGACCAATCAAAAGCTTGAGAACTCAAATCTGACCAATCAAAAGCTTGAGAACGATCTCAGACAAAATCTGACCAATCAAAAGCTTGAGAACTCAAATCTGACCAATCAAAAGCTTGAGAACGATCTCAGACTCAACTAAAACAAGAGGGCCAGAATGGCCCTGAAGCGCTCACCAGACAATCAGAGGAGAAGATTTTCAAAGTTTTCACTTTATGTTTCTATTGAAAGCTGGCTACTCCTGGGGCAGGGCCAATTTTGACCACAGGGGCATAATTTATATAACATTTGTAGAGGACCTGAACATGAAGCTATGTGCCAAATATGAAAGTTATGAACCTTCCAGTTTCAGAGAAGATTTTCAATGTTTTTACTATATATTTTTATTGAAAACTGACCACCCCTCGGGTGGGGCCAATTTTAATCCCAGGGGCATAATTTAAACAAGGCCATACAAAGTTCTGACTAAAGGCGATCAACTGTTCTTCTGAACGGGTATGTGTACCCTAGCATTCCAAACTGATTTTTTGCATTTGAATATTATTATAAATTATTACATAATAATTGCATAATCATAAGTATAACTTAATAGTTTCAAGTAATACAATTTCATGTTAAAAAATATTTCATAATTTATTTGAAACCTTTAATTTGGCATTCTGGAGTCTTTACATGATTTACAATTCTTCTGAACTGCAGGGCAGGTTATAATAATATCAAAATGCCAATCACTATTATTAATTAACCCTTCCCTCATACAAACGTGTTTTCACATTTTTGAAAACAGAGTAGACCCAGATCGGATGCCTCCTATAGGAGCCATCTGATCAGGGCCTGCTCTGTTTGTAAATGGAATTTTATACATCTGTTCCTTAAGTTTCTAAAATGGCTACAATGTTCCACCTACTATATTTCATTATGTTCTATTTTGTAGATGAACATTCAGTAGGTTGTGAAATTTGGAAAAAAATGACTACAATGTTCCACCCTCCATACTTCATTTTAACTATTTTGTTCATGAATATGCAGTAGGCATTCAAATTAATAATAAACATAGAACAGGCAAAGGGTTAAGGCACAGAGCTCCAGCACCAGATACAGGTGACCTAAAAATAGCCACTGGTCATCTATCCCACTGCTTGACTGGATGACCTATTTATGAGCAAAGAGAAGATGCTTAAAATCGCAGTCAGCTATAAGTTTGCTAGAAAACTGTCCACCATGGTGTGTAGCCAATTTTGACCACAGGAGCATAATTTATATAACTTTTGTAGAGAACCTGAACATGATGCTATGTGCCAAATATGAAGGCTGAGAACCTTTCAGTTTCAGAGGAGATGATATTCAAAGTTTTCACTATATGTTTCTATAGAAAACAATGCACCCCTGGGGTGGGGCCAATTTTGACCCTAGGGACATAATTTATATAACTTTTGTAGAGGACCTACAGATGATGCTATGTGCCAAAGATGAAAGCTGAGACCCCTGTAGATTCAGAGGAGAAGATTTTTAAAGCTTGAAATTGTTGACGCCCGACGACGGACGACGCACGACGCACGACGCACGACGGACGACGCACGACGACGGACGACGGACATCAGGCGATCACAAAAGCTCACCCTGAGCACAAAAGTGCTCTGGTGAGCTAAAAACGATCTCAGACTCAACTAAAAAGCTTTATAAGCATGGTCCCAGATCTTGGATAATTGCATCAGATGAGCCCTCCGACCAGTGTCGGCACTATTTATTTCACAAATTATTTTCCAAATGTCACAAAAACACTGTGCCCCAATATGACCTTTGATCTTGATGTATGACCTTGACCTTAATAAGTTACCCCTAAAAATGTTCACCTCAATAAGTTGCACATGAATACCAACTTTGAAGTATGTATGTGCAATGGCAACAACATTATAGCCAACACTGAAGTTGGTGACAAACAGACAAACCAACCAACAGATGGAGCAAAAACAATATCCCCCCTCCACCCCCACACACATCCCCACACACATCCCCCCCCCACACACACATCCCCCTCCAAATGCAGTGAGAACAGAAGCCTTCTATATGACTTTCACCAGCAACCTGCTTAAAAAGACTAATTCTTCTAAGATTCCCTTAACCCTTTCCCTTATATTGACGACTCTATAAAAGTCACTATGTAAAACCATTGAGATAAAAAGAGCATTTGCTCCTATAGGAGCAAATGCTTTATATATCACAATGGTTTCAAACTACAAAATTCTAAAAGTTTCCTTTTCTCTGATTAATGCTCCTTTTCAGTAGATTAATTCGAAAAGGTTGTATCTAAAAATAGCCTATGAGGTAATGGGTTAAACATGCATTGACCTACATAAAGATGCACTGTATCTGTCTACTGAAAACTTTATCTGAATTTAAAGCACTCACCTGCAATAGCTTTGGCAACTAAAGTTTTGCCAACACCAGGAGGTCCAACCAGCAAAACACCTGTAGTATCACAAACAAACCATCAAAATCAATATTAATTAACTGTACTTTTATTATGATATTAAAAACAAGAGGGCCAGAATGGCCCTGAAGCGCTCACCAGACAATCAGAGGAGAAGATTTTCAAAGTTTTCACTATATGTTTCTATAGAAAACTAGCCGGCCCTGGGGCAGGCCAATTTTGACCCCAGGGGCGTAATTTATATAACTTTTGTAGAGGACTTGAACATGATGCTATGAGCCAAATATTAAAGCTGAGAACCTTTCAGTTTCAGAGGAGAAGATTTTCAAAGTTTTCTCTATATGTTTCTGCTGAAAACTGCCCATCCCTGGGGCGGGGCCAATTTTGACCCCAGGGGCATAATTCATATAACTTTTGTAGAGGACCTATACATGATGCTATGTGCCAAATATGAAAGCTGAGAACTTTCCAGATTCAGAGAAGAAGATTTTCAAAGTTTTCACTATTTGTTTCCATTGAAAACTGCCCATCCCTGGGGCAGGGACAATTTTAACCCCAGGGCAATAATTAATATAACTTTTGTAGAGGACTTGAACATAATGCTCTGTGCCAAATATGAAAGCTGAGCGCCTTCCAGTTTCAGAGAAGAAGATTTTCAAAGATTTCACTATTTGTTTCTATTGAAAACTGCCCATCCCTGGGGCGGGGCCAATTTTGACCCCAGGGGCATAATTTATATAACTTTTGTAGAGGACCTGAACATGATGTTATGTGCCAAATATGAAAGCTGAGAAACTTCTGATTTCAAAGGAGAAGATTTTCAAAGGTTTACTATATGTTTCTAATGAAAACTTCCCACCCCTGGGGCAGCCCCAATTTTGACCCCAGGGGCATAATTTATATAACTTTTGTAAAGGACCTGAACATGATGATCTGTGCCAAATATTAAAGCTAAGCGCCTTCCAGTTTCAGAGGAGAAGATTTTCAAAGATTTCGCTATTTGTTTCCATTGAAAACTGCCCACCCCTGGGGCGGGGCTAATTTTAACCCCAGGGCCATAATTTATATAACTTTTGTAGAGGACCTGAACATGATGCTATGTGCCAAATATGAAAGCTGAGAACCTTCTAGTTTCAGGAGAAGATTTTCAAAGTTTTCACTATATATTTCTATTGGAAACTGCCCACCCCTGGGGCGGGGCCAATTTTGACCCCAGGGGCATAATTTATATAACTTTTGTAGAGGACCTGAATATGCTGCTCTGTGCCAAATATGAAAGATGAGAGCCTTTCAGTTTCAGAGGAGAAGATTTTCAAAGATTTCATTATTTGTTTCTATTGAAAACTGCCCACCCCTGGGGCGGGGCCAATTTTGACCCCAGGGTCATAATTTATATAACTTTTGTAGAGGACCTGAACATGATGCTATGTGCCAAATATGAAAACTAATAACCTTCTGGTTTCAGAGGAGAAGATTTTCAAAGGTTTACTATATGTTTCTATTGAAAACTTCCCACCCCTGGGGCGGGGCCAATTTTGACCCCAGGGGCATAATTTATATAACTTTTGTAGAGGACCTATAGGTGATGCTATGTACCAAAGATGAAAGCTGAGAACCCTGTAGATTCAGAGGAGAAGATTTTTAAAGGTTCAAATTGTTGACGCCCGACGACGGACGACGCACACCGCACCACGACGGACATCTGGCAATCACAAAAGCTCACCCTGAGCACTTTGTGCTCTGGTGAGCTAACAAAGGAATTTTTTACCATGGCAGAAAGCCTGAATTTTATCTCAATTATTCTATAAGCAAAAAGAGCTGACTCTGGCGTATTTATGAAGTAACGGGTTAACCCTTCGCTTGCTGAATTTTAAAATACATTTCACCTTCTTTACCCATGCCCTGTTGTACAATTACATATATCTTCACTGTGTACAAGTAATTCGCTGTGCAATCACTGCTGTGGAGTGCACTGGTTGCACAATCTGATTCTACAGATTCTGTCATGGCAACAACTGCCATTATAAACAAGAGCTGCGTGTGGCGCCAACGCTCGTCTGATTTGGTGCTTGTCCACTGCATACACTTCTCCTCAAAGAGATCTACCAACCTATGAAGTTTCATGTTGATACCTCTTATACTTTTTGATTGATCAGCTACATTAAAGCTTTTGCAGGCCTCCGCCGCGGACACCAATGCCTACTACTACACCAACGCCTACACTTTTGCTCATGACCCAGTGATCACAATAACTCGACAAACTTCGAAACAAACTACAGTCAAACTTTAATAGCTCGAGCATCACTGAGTCGAGGACAGTGCCTTGCTTGAGGTCTGGTCGAAGTCCCGGAAAAAGTTGTTCTTAATTCAATGTACTAAACAAGTGCTGGGTCAAATATGGCTTGCTAAAGGACCTCGGCTAGTTCGAGGTATAATTATGCCCCTTCATCTGGTTAATCTGTTGTTATTAGCACTATTGACTCGAGGACACAAACGTGTGAACAAATTACTTGTTGATTATCACTTCTAACCTGTCAGTCTATGCTTTCACGAGTAATCAAACAGATATCAATTTAGCGGATCACACCTTTACCCCTTTTTCTCATATAAACGTGTTTTCACGCATTTGCAAACAGAGTAGACCCAGATCAGACGGCTCCTAGAGGAGCCGTCTGATCAGGGTCTGCTCTGTTTGCTAACAGAATTTGATAGAGCTATTTCTTTGCCTTCTGAAATGGCTACAATGTTCCACCTTCAACATTTCATTATAAATCATTTTTCTATGAATAAACAGTAGGTATTAAAATTTGAAATAAACACAGAACAAACAAAAGGTTAAATGGAATAATTACTGGGTACAGATCAAAGCCTTTCCAATCATGAACACGTTAAATGATGTTTGCTTACGAGTAAATATTATTTGAGTTTGCCTATAATTAGAAAATATTTTTTTAAGTGAACTTGCATACAAAAATTCGTTTAATTTAAGAATTCTGAAACTTGACCTTACCGAGAAAGTGAAACAATACAGTCACATACACAAACATGCCTCATTGATGTAAGTAAAGGGAAAGACGTAAAACACATGAAATTTGGGTTTACAAGCTCAAATTCACTGAACAAAAGGATTTAAAGTAAGTAATGGTATAGAAACAAATCATGTATTAAATTGATAACCAAAATCAAAACACAAGCAATTGAAAAATTTCAAAGGATTGAACGAGTATTGAACACAATCGGTATTTCATGTTGTAGTATTGTATTTTGACTTCCTAGGTAATCGAATATTGACAATTTCAGATGAAATTCACTTGCTCGAGCACCCTCACTAGGTCGAGGTCAGGCTTGAAATTGTGTGACCTCGACCTAGTGAAGTTTGACTGTAGCTAAAAATCATATAATTTAATACTGACATCATTTCTTACATGAATATTCATAGAGTAAAAGGTTAACCAAAGAACATGTACGAACAAGAGCACCGCATATTGGTGCCAACGCGTGTCTGTTCGATTGTAGCCCTTGTAACTGTGAACAAGTGTGTGAAGTTAAATAAGATTTGCATGAATAGTAAAGAAGTAATAAAATAGCCAACTTTAAAGTTTCTGGTCGATGATGACACTGACAAGGGCGATGACAAAGCAGACGCGCGATTTACAACAATAGCTCATATTTTTTCTTTGAAAAACAGAACACAGAAACTATTGCTAATTCAACTAATAAATAGCAGTGTAAATGATGTGTCCTATACTTTGGCAAGGAAGACAAATGAAACTACTTTAACACTGCCAAATGTTGTTGTCTGCAACATTTTACAAGACTCGTTGCTTAAAAAAAACAACAAAAAATTTCTTCAATTATGTTCCATAACCTTGATCACAGAACGCAACAGTTTGGATCAAAATCAGATACCAAGTTATTTCATTTCATCTGAATCCAAGCTAATTTTTTTCAGTGTGATCAAGGATTTTCCAATTATCCCTTTCCTTCATATAAACGCTTTTTCATGCATTTGCAAACAGAGTAGACCCAGATCAGACGGCTCCTATTGAGCTGTCTAATCAGGGTCAGCTCTGTTTGATAATGAAATTACATAGATCTGTTTCTTTAGTTTCTAAAATGGCTGCAATGTCCTACCTTCAATAATTCATTAGAACTATTTTATACATGAATATTCAGTAGGTATTGGTATTTGGAATGCATCTAGAACAGGGAAAGGGTTAAAATATTTCTCACCTTTTGGAAGTCTGGCACCAAGTTTTTGGAACTTCTCTGGGTTTGTCAAGAAATTGACAATTTCTTCTAACTCTTCTTTCACTTCATCAATCTGAAAAAGGAAGACACTGCATTAAATCTGTCAGCGTCCAATAACATGTATCTGCTTTAAGTTGTCTTTCCTTGAATCAATTCCCAAAACATAATTTAAGTGTCAAACAGTTCTGATCAGACAAGCTTCATCTGTTTGAAAATTTTAAAGTGTTTTTTTTTTCAAACACTTGGTAGAGGATCATTAGGTGATGCTACATACTAAATATCAAAGCTCTAGGGTATGTGGTTTCAGAGAAGATTTTTTAAAGGTTTTCCTGTAAGTCTATGTAAAACTGATAAGATGCGGGGCAGGGCCATTTTTGGCCCAAGGGTCTTAATTTGAACAAGGACAGCTATATCCCCCACCGCCGCCACCTAAATTAAGACATTGACCTTAAGGTGATACAATGGGTTTTAACATGGTTGACATTCAACCTTCCAGTTGTTAAGAAAATAGGACGCGGAAACAAATATAATGGAAACTGAAGGTAAGAACACGACTTTCAAATGTGACCTTGACCTTGAGCCGACATGACTGCCACATGTGTTCTGCACATCATCTCAATTCGGTTAATATTTGACTCAAGTTTTATGAAAATCCTTCAAATGGTTTAGAAGATATGGAGCGGACACGAAATGTAATGGAAATTGAAGATTAAATCACTTGGCCTTCAAATGTGACCTTGACCTTGAGCCGACATGACTGCCACATATGTTCTGCACATTGTCTCAATGTGGTTAACATTTGAGGCAAGTTTCTTGAAAATCCTTCAATGGGTATAGGAGATAACAAAACTATAATGGAAATTGAAGGTAAGAACACTTGATCTTCAAATGTGACCTTGACCTTGAGCCGACATGACTGGCACATGTGTTCTGCACATCGTCTCAATTTAGCTAACATTTAACTAAACTTTTATGAAAATCCTTCAAAGGCTTTAGAAGATATGGAGTGGACACGAAAATGTAACGGAAATTAAAGGTTAGAACACTTGACCTTCAAACGTGACCTTGACCTTGAGCCAACATGACTGCCGCATGGGTTCTGCACATCGTCTCAATTCATTTAATATTTGACTCAAGTTTTATGAAAATCCTTCAAAGGGTTTAGAAGATATGGAGCGGACACGAAACTGTAATGGCAACTGAAGGTTTAAACACTTGACCTTCAAATGTGACCTTGAACTTGAGCCGACATGACTGCCACAAGTGTTCTGCACATTGTCTTAATTTGGTTAATATTTGACTCAAGTGTTATGAAAATCCTTCAAATGGTTTAGAAGATATGGAGCGGACACTAAATGTAATGGAAATTGAAGATTAAATCACTTGGCCTTCAATGTGACCTTGACCTGACATGAGTGCCACATATGTTCTGCACATTGTCTCAACGTGGTTAACATTTGAGGCAAGTTTCTTGAAAATCCTTCAAGGGGTATAGGAGATAACAAAACTATAATGGAAATTGAAGGTAAGAACACTTGATCTTCAAATGTGACCTTGACCTTGAGCCGACATGACTGGCACATGTGTTCTGCACATTGTCTCAATTTAGCTAACATTTAACTAAACTTTTATGAAAATCCTTCAAAGGCTTTAGAAGATATGGAGCGGACACGAAAATGTAACGGAAATTAAAGGTTAGAACACTTGACCTTCAAACGTGACCTTGACCTTGAGCCAACATGACTGCCGCATGGGTTCTGCACATCGTCTCAATTCATTTAATATTTGACTCAAGTTTTATGAAAATCCTTCAAAGGGTTTAGAAGATATGGAGCGGACACGAAACTGTAATGGCAACTGAAGGTTTAAACACTTGACCTTCAAATGTGACCTTGAACTTGAGCCGACATGGCTGCCACATGTGTTCTGCACATCGTCTTAATTTGGTTAACATTTGACTCAAGTTTTATGAAAATCCTTCAAAGGGTTTAGAAGATATGGAGCGGACACAAAAATGCAATGGAAATTGAAGGTTAAAACCATTGACCTTCAAATGTGACCTTGACCTTGAGCCGACATATCTGCCACATATGTTCTGCACATCGTCTCAACTTGGTTAACATTTGAGGCAAGTTTCTTGAAAATCCTTCAAGGGGTATAGGAGATATGGAGCGGACACGAAATTGTTACGGACAGACGGACGGACGGACGGTAGGACAGACAGACAGACGAAGGCCATTCCTATAACCCCCCTCCGCTATGCGGTGGGGGATAACAAACATGGTAGAGGACCATGACGTGATGCTACTTAGTAAATATCAAGCTCCAGGAGTTTTGGTTTCAGAGAAGAAGATTTTTAAAGTTTCTTTAAAAAAAACTCGATAGGAGCAAATGCTCCTTTTATCACAATTGTTACAAAAAAAATATTTCAAAGAGATGTCAAAAGGCATCATTAGGACGGAGTGGGTGATGCAACAACATTCCTTTAACCCTTTCCCTGTTTGTTACAAATTTCAATACCTATTGATTATTCATGGGACAAAATAGTTATTATGAAATATAGAAAGTGGAACATTGTAGCCATTTTAGAAAGTAACTAAACAGATTTATCAAATTCCATTAGCAAACAGAGTAGACCCTGATCAGACGGCTCCTATAGGAGCCGTCTGATCTGGATCTACTCTGTTTGCAGATGCGCGAAAACACGTTTATATGAGGGAAAGGGTTAAAGACACCTATGTTTATTCAAAAAGTGGTCGACTAAGAGGGGTTTTACTGCGCATCCTTTGTAGGCACTGAAAAGGAACAAAACCAAAGACATCCTAAATTTAAAACAAGAGCATTGCATGTGGGTGCCAATGCTCATCTGTTTGGTTATAGCCCTTGCGACCCAGAATATTTGTATGAATAGTAAAGAAGTAATGGCCAGCATTAAAGTTTTCAGATATCAACAACGACATCAATGAACCCATTCCCACATAGGCTATTTTTAGATCCCATCTCTTTAATTAAATCTGCCCAAAATGAGCATTAGCTAGAGAAAAAAGGAAATTTTCAGAATTGTGTAGTTTTGAAACCATTGTGATAAATAGAGCATTTGCTCCACAGGAGCAAATGCTTTATTTATCACAATGGTTTCATAAAGTGACTTTTACAGAAGCGTCAAAATGCGTCAATATGCCAGAATGGGTTAACACACAGTCACTGGAGTTACAATAATAGGTAAAAGACTTTCGAAATACAGACAAACTAAAAATCCATTCAAGCTAATCATTTTATGGCGCTCTAAATGCAGATTAAAAGGTAAAAATAAGAACACGACAACGGAACTCTGATACCACTCACTTACCCCTTTCACATCTTTGAATGTCACATTTACTGCTTCAGGATTAATCTCATAATTATTGGGGGTCAAGCCGACCACTCCTGCAAAGAAACCAGTAACAAAGAATCTTAAACCCTGTCCCTGTTCAATATTCATGTAAGAAATAATGACACCATGCATATTTATTAGCTGAAGTTTTATCATAGCATATGAAAGCATGAATATCTTACTGTGGTGGGAACTGTAGAGTCACATCTACTTTTATCCCAAAAGCAAACAGGGCAGACTCTGATCAGATCAGACGGCTCCTATAGGAGCCATCTGATTTTGGTCAACTCTGTTTGCAAAGGAAAAAGGAAAGCGTTGAATGTATGAATATTCATGTAAGAAATAAATGACATCATGAATTATTTTTTTTATCTATATATACAGTTGAACTTCGATATCTTGAACTCGGATAACTCGATCTTCGGGATAACTCGAACTAAAAGTTTGGTCCTTCTAATTTTACAATACAGCATTGTTCTAAAATGTATCAGTACACATATCTAGAAACACATATTACAGCTTAATGCAGGTCTCCTACAGGATCATTTAGCTGTGAACTTGAGATATTGGTCAGATTATAAATAGGATGACTCGAACCTCTGTTATCTCTAACTAATTTGTATGGTCCATAGAAGTTGGAGATATCGAACATCAACTGTATCTATACATGCATATACATGTATAATAGCTTGAGAACCAGAGATAAAATTTGGCAATGCAAGAAACTTTACAAACAGGTATTTGTATTATTTCATAAGCTAGTAGAACAGATCCTGATCATATGTCTCCTACAGGAGCTGGCGGATCTAGGCCTCCTCTGTTTGTTTGCAAAATGTGTATCTATCGAGTAAATGGTTAATTAGTAAAACTCGGTGCTTGTTTCGATAGAATGTTAAATGTACCCAACTGTGTCAACCAAACTCTCTAAAAGAGTGATACTTGTAGGCCTAGATATTTGTTTTAACCCTTTCCCTGTTCTGTGTTCATTCCAAATTCCAATACCTACTGAATATTCATAAATAAAATGATTATAACGATATATGGAAGATGGAAAATGATAGTCATTTAAGAAAGTAAAGACACAGATCTTTGAAATTCTATTAGCAAACAGAGCAAACCCTGATCAGACAGCTCCTACAAGAGCTGTCTTATTTGGGTCTACTCTGTTTGCAAAGGCATAGAAAGGTGTATTTTTGAGAGAAAAGGGTTAAACTTTTCTTACACAAGGAACTCAGTCTATTCCACAAAGACTTTGAAAATTCAACATTCAAACAAGGGAAACGCTTTACTTAAACCCTTTACTCCATAGATATGCCTTTATATGCATTTGCAAACAGAGTAGACCCAGATCAGACAATTCCTGTAGGAATCGTCTGATCATGGGTCTGCTCTGTTTGCTTATGATATACTATATATATGATCCTACAGTTTCTGGCTGCCATAGCAAAATATCAATCTGTTCATGGACAATCTGATGTAATTAATATTCATGATTTCACTATTTCTTAATGGATCTTCATAGAGTAAAGAGTTGAAAGCGTTAACAGAGCTACAGATAAACTTGCATTCCCAAATACTACAATCATTATTTCTCCATCAAACCCTATGTTGAGACCTCTCTATAGAATCGTCTCGAAGAGACGATTCTAAAGAGTGGTAACAACATAGGGTTTGTTGGAGAAATAAAGAACTTATTCTTGAAAATGTTTTCATTTATGCATCTTATCTGGACCTCTTTTGTAACTTGTTGGCTACAAGAAACTCAAACAATAACAGACGAAGAGATCATGGTATTACATTATCATCATAGACTTAATGAGCTAAACTAAAGCAACAACTGGTCCTAGGTTATAATGTTAAAATATTTCAATGGCCCATTATGTAATATGCATTAAGGAGACTGGGTCTTCACCACAAACAAAATGAGTCTGATGGTACAGATCAAAAGGTATTGAAATTATTTTTAATTTTCAAGGAAATTTTTCTTCGGAATAAAAACAAAATGTGTTTGTGAAACATTATGCCCCAAACAGGTGCATGAAGCTATAATTTTGACATACAACCTTGGAAAGTTGACCTTGACTTGGCACCACTCAAAAGGTGCTCTTCATTAGACAAGTATGTATGTCAAGTTTCTCTCAAAATTTTCTGCCAAGATTTTAGACAAAAAAAGAGAAAGAGAAAGGCAAAACACTATGCCTCTGATCTGGATCTTGAGGTTTTAACTTATCCTTCAAATTAATGCCTTTTCACGAAAATTGCAAAGAGAGTAGACCCAGATCAGAGGCTCCTATAGGAGCCATCTGACCAGGTGTTCTGTTTGCTTTTGACATGATAGAGCTGATTTTACAGTTTTTTTCATAGCAAAATATTTCCTTGAAAGGTTTACAATATAAAAATTAAGCTAGTAAATATTCATGTTGTTCTTATTTTTGAATACTGAACAAGGAAAGGGTTAGAGGCATTTCAAAGCTCCTTAAATAAGTGACCCCCCCCCCCCCCCCCCCCCCCCCCCAATATACAAAGTATCCAGCTGTGCTCCTGCAGTGTCCAGTCAGGGTCCATAGCCATAAGAGATAAAGTTATGCAATTATACATTGATCCTCTGTGATGGTAGCCCGCCTTATCAGTTTGTGTATCAGACTCCTGACAGTAGGCTCCAAAAATACACAGCATGGGGTTAATGGGTCAACATTCCTTTCGAAATGCCTTTAAGAGATTATCCAGGACTATAGACAAACATGAGCCTTCTAAACCATTTACACCATGAAGATTTCATGTTTAAATGACACCATGAATAAAATCATTTTAACACATTTTTCCAAAGTAAAAACTATAAAATTAGATCTATATTATTCCATAAGCAAACAGAGCAGACTGATCAGACGGCTCCAAAATGGAGTAAAATTAAGTCTTTGCATGATAGGTAATTGTCATCAGCACGATCAGACATCTGCTACAATTGTCAAACATAATTGTTTGATATATTCCACAGTTGAACTTCGATATCTCATACTCTGATAACTCAATCTTTGGGATAAAGTTTGGTCCTTCCAAAACTTACAATACAAAATTACTCTAATAATGAATCTCTACAGATATCTAGAAACACATGTGACAGCTTAATACAAGTCTAAAGTAATGCTGAAAGCTCCTGTAGGAGCTTTCAGCATTACTTTATACCTGTATTAAGCTGTGGCCTTGAGAAATTGTTCAAATTAGAAATCGGATGACTGGAACTTCTGTTATCTTGAACTAATTTGAATGGTCCATTGAAGTTCGAGTCATCGAAGTTCAACTGTATGTATGATATACATGTATTATGTGATATGCAAACATAGCAGATTCTGATAAGACGATTCCTTCAATACCCATCTGATCTGGGTGCTCTCTATATGCAAAGACATAGAAAGGCATATTTATGGAGTAAAGCATTAAAGCAATCTGTCTGAAACAGTTCTGATGACTACCAACTACCAGCTTTGGGTTGCAAAATTTAGACATTATTTATCATAGATTTCCTTAATACAGGACCAATCAGATGTTTGAGAATGATCTCAAGCAAAAAGTTTTAAAACCTCAAGGCCCGGTTATTTTCAATTTTGCTATGAATCAAATGTAATACCCAAACAGTTCCGTTTTAACAATTCTTACGGTCAACCCAGCTCTTATCTTTGACTGCAGCTGAATGGATGAGTATGGTTTTATAGTTTTAACACTACAGTAAGCAGTACATGGAGATAAAACTAGAACTATCACTAACGGTGACAAATACCCCCGCATGGCAGCTTTGATTGCACATTCAAGTTTGAGACACTAAATACCCATGTAACAGGACAAAAATACTTAAAGTTCAAGGGGAGATAATTTTGCCATGCCCAGCGATAAACACATGAAAATTGTGTCATGCACATCTGCTAGTTGTGGTTATTATGTATGGAAAGTATCAATTGAATAACTTTACAATTGAAGGGGGAGTTTGTGACACCAATCCTGATGTATCATAACAAAATGACATAAATTGCTCAAAGTTTAAGGGGAGATAATTCTGCAATGCCAAGCTCTAAACACATGAAAGTTGAGTGTTGCACATCTACTATTCATGGTTATTATGTATTCCACTGAATAACTTTCAAACTGAAGGAGTTTGTGACACCAACTCCACATGGTTCATACCAAAATGACAAAAAATACTCTAAGTTCAAGGGGAGATAATTCTGCAGTGCCCAACAGTAAACACATGAAAATTGTGCTTTGCACATCTATCATTCGTGGTTATTATATATACCAAATATAAATTCAATAACTATTAAAACTGAATGAGGAGTTAGCAACACCAACTACACATGTACAAATGCGGAAGGACCGACCGCATGACCGACCACAAGACAAACCTACTGCCAGACAGGCTAATTCCAGTATACCCCTCAAACAAGTTTGCGGGGATATAATTAAAATAAACCATCTTCACAGTCAGCACTCATAGGAAGCCTAACAATAAACCATCTCCACAGTCTGCACTCATAGAAAGCTGAACAAAAAACCATCTCCACAGTCGGCACTCATAGAAAACCATCTGCACATTCCCACTCATAGGAAGCCTAACAATAAACCATCTGCACATTCCCACTCATAGGAAGCCTAACAATAAACCATCTGCACATTCCCACTCATAGGAAGCCTAACAATAAACCATCTCCACATTCCCACTCATAGGAAGCCTAACAATAAACCATCTGCACATTCCCACTCATAGGAAGCCTAACAATAAACCATCTGCACATTCCCACTCATAGGAAGCCTAACAATAAACCATCTGCACATTCCCACTCATAGGAAGCCTAACAATAAACCATCTGCACATTCCCACTCATAGGAAGCCTAACAATAAACCATCTGCACATTCCCACTCATAGGAAGCCTAACAATAAACCATCTCCACATTCCCACTCATAGGAAGCCTAACAATAAACCATCTGCACATTCCCACTCATAGGAAGCCTAACAATAAACCATCTCCACATTCCCACTCATAGGAAGCCTAACAATAAACCATCTCCACATTCCCACTCATAGGAAGCCTAACAATAAACCATCTCCACATTCCCACTCATAGGAAGCCTAACAATAAACCATCTCCACATTCCCACTCATAGGAAGCCTAACAATAAACCATCTCCACATTCCCACTCATAGGAAGCCTAACAATTTCGGAGTGGAATACCATCAGTGTTTAAATATATTTAACCTTTTCCTTCATATAAACACTCTTTCATGCATTTGCAAACAGAGTAGATCCAGATCAGATGGCTCCTATAGGAGTCATCTGATCAGTACCTACCCTCTTTGCTTTTGACATGATATATGTCTGATTTTAGTTTTTGTCAAAGCAACAAATTCACTAGCAAAAAGTATACAAGCAAAAAATGTGGAAACCGCATTACAGCTGGATTTTTTAGCTGAAAGACCTTCACCCCAAGCTATCTGCATACCAGATATAAATTGTCTAGCATATGCAGTTCAGAAGTTATAACAACAATTTTTTTGACAGCCAAGTTTTCAGAATAGTGACCTTGACCATGACCTGATTTCAGGTATCTTTGTCATCTGGAAGGTCCTTACCAAAGCTCTCTGAATACCAAAGGTGAATTGCCTAGCGTTCATGGATCAGAAGTTATAGCAAAATGTTAAGGTTTGTTAACAAGAGGGCAATGATGGCCCTTAAATCGCTCACCTGGTTACTATAGATTTATGCATACACTGTATTTCTATGTAAAAATAAGTCAGCTTCAGATTGGGGCCAATATGAAACCAAGGGCCATAATTTTAGGCCTGGAGGTTAAAATTTGATCAATCTTAATAAAGGAACATTAGGTGATGCTTCATATAAATTTCAAAGGTCTGGACCTTACAATTTCACAGAAGGAGATTTTTTAAAGATTTTCCTATGAAAAACTGATAAGCCCGAGGTGGGGCCATTTTGGTCCAGGGTCATAATTTGAACAATCTTGGTAGAAAATCATTGGATGATACTACATACCAAATTTCAAGGTTTAGGCCTTGCAGTTTCAGAGAAGAAGATTTTAAAAACTTACCTATAAACAAGAGGGCCATGAGGCCCAGAAGCGCTCACCTGAGACACCCCCAGATGGGGCCATTTTTGACCAAGAAGTTATCATTTGCACAACCTTGGTAGAGAACCACAAGGCAAAGCAGTATAACATTAATTAAAGGTCTAAGCCTTATGGTTTCAGAGAAAAATAATATTTTATAATTTTACCATGAAAAACTGATAAGCCACAAGGCAGGGCCAAGTTTCGCCAAGAGGTCAGGGTCATAAGTCATAACATTCTTGACAGAGGACCACAAGCTAAAGTTACATATTTGCAGAGGACCATTAGATAATGTTACATACCAAACATCAAAGGTTACGCCTTACAGTTGCAGAGGATTTTTAAAGATTTTCCGAAGAAAAACTTATATAAGCCCTTGGGCAGGGCCATTTTTGGCCTGGGGGTAATAATTTGAACAATGTTTGAAGAAGAATATTAGATGATGCTACATACCAAAGGTCTAGGCCATACAGTTTCAGAGCAGATTTTTAAAGTTTTCCTATGAAAAACTGATAAGGCCTTGGGCGGGGCCATTCGTGGCCCAGGGTCATAATTTGAACAATCTTTGTAGAGGACCATTAGATCATGCTACATGCCAAATATCAAAGGTGTAGCCCTTACAGTTTCAGAGAAGAAGATTTTTATAGATTTTCCTATGAAAAACTGATAAGCCCTTGGGCGGGGTCATTTTTGGCCCGAGGGTCATAATTTGAACAATCTTTGTAGAGGACCATAAGAACATGCTACATACCAAATATCAAAGGTCTAGGCATTACAGTTTCAGAGAATAAGATTTTTATAGATTTTCCTATGACTAACTGATAAGCCCTTGGGTGTGGCCATTTTTGGCCAGGGGGTAATAATTTGAACAATCTTTGTAGAAGACCATAAGATCATGCTACATGCCAAATATCAAAGGTCTAAGCTTTACAGTTTCAGAGAAGGAGATTCTTAAAGATGTTCCTATGAAAAACTGATAAGCCCTTTGGCGGGGTCATTTTAGGCCCAAGGTAATAATTTGAACAATCTTCGTAGAGGACCATTTGATCATGCTACATACCAAATATCAAAGGTCTAAGCCTTACAGTTTCAGAAGAATTTTTTTTAAAGATTTTCCTATGAAAAACTGATAAGCCCTTGGGCGGGGCCATTTTTGGTCCGGGGGTCATAATGTGAACAACATTTCGTTGCCCCTGGCCACTGATGCTTCTGACAAAATTTGGTTAAAATCGGCTCAGGGCTGTTCCAGGAAAAAAGGCCTGGGGGGGTAAGAACGCCAGCCAAAAATAGGGGTACCACCAACACAATTTTATTTTTTTTACCCCCCCAAACAAGAGAATTAAGATAAGTCAGATACCCACAACCACTAGATTTATATTTAACTTGCCACCCACCACCAAGACAACTGAAATTTCCGATTCACTAGTACTTTCTAGATTTCTTTACCACTCAAAGCTTGACAAGTTTTACTATGAATGTGCTGTTTTCTGAATGGAAATCATATTGACAGCATATATTGTTTATGTATAGGTTAGACCATGGTTGAGCGTGACTAAACGATTTAGTTTGAGGGGGCATAGCCCCCGAGAACTATGTCGTTTAGTCGCGCTCAACCATTGGCTAACCTATTTAGCACTGGCTTGGGCTCGAGGAAAAACAAGAAATAAAGGTCATCAAATTCGCAATTTAACGTCATCGGGCGCGTGCTGATTTTCCCTCACTTCTCTTCGCACAAGACTGAAAACCATGATTGCGCCTGAATCCATTAATATCTTGGAAGAAGAGGAAGGAAAAACAACAAAGCTGGAAATTTAACGGCAAGATTTTAAAATTGTGTACAATTAAATATTCAACGATAATTTTAAATATTCAACGATAATTTCAATTTCAATATGATGCATTTGAAATAAAAGTTACTTTTAAATATTGAATTCGATCTAGATCTAGATCATTTTATTAAGATTTTTATTATCTTATTTTGTTTAAAAAAATTTAATAAAGATTGTTTTCAACTTTTCACGCATTGATTAGATTGTATACAATAAAACCTATGTACAATGGTCAGTTAAATACGCTATGCATTGTGCCGCTTTTTAAAGACAATTTTTATGCTTGAAGCAGGTTAAATGTAACACATAACGCTCAAAATAGGAGCTTTCTGCATACCTTTAGTAATGCATTAAACTGTCACCTGTATTTAAAATTGCATATTCATTTCCCTTAATTGTCGATTAACCTTAGTTTTACTGTATTTCAGTGTAACCAGCTGATCAAGGCTACGATGCATTGGGGTGAAATATCACGTGAAAGCCTAGGATGTGACGTCAAAAAAACATTATAATGGTTGGTCGACAGGAACCATTGACTAAATAAACAGTTTGTTAGTTAGTCCATGGTTTTTTCAAAAAGAGTCGAACTAAACGATATAGTCGACACTATTTGTGGCATCTGATTGGCCGAGAGCTCCAAGCCATGTGCTAAATATTGAAATCATCTACTTTTTGTTGAGTTTGTACACATTACATTGGCATGCTGAAACAATAAACTATTTGCCATCCTGTTTCTAGTGTGGAATGCTTTTCTCCCCATTCCTAGTATATAAACATCTTTAACCTTGACACAAGACGTTCAATTATATGATAGTTAAATTTAACCCTTTCTAAGGTGTAAGAACATAGCAGACATTAATTTTGCAAATATGAGCCATGACTGTTGATAATTTTATATCTAACCACTTCTTGATAGCCACTGTTGGTCCAATCTGTGAAATTTAATATTCCTGTGTTGACTATTTGTATGGCAGCAATTGAATATTAAGACAATCACATTACATTGAATTACATGATTACTAAATTTCTTTTATCGGTATATACAGAAATCAAATCACAAGAGATTGTTACAGTGTTGACCTAGATCAGCTGGTGCAATGAAAATCTGATCTGATCTACACTGCTTGCAAATTACCACCACCATCTTTAGTTTGCCAATTTGTCTGGAAAGCAAACAAACTGGTTGCAGTGCATGTCCATACAATTTACATTCAGTTTATCCTGGATCTATTCAATATTACCAGATTAATTTCTTGTAAAACATAAGCAATTAAAACTCACACGTTAAAGATATGAAATTTGATTTAAAAGTCAGCATGGTATTATAACACTTAACAATTAGTTAACTTACTAGACATAATTCACCTTTTTATACACATTTATAGTCACAATTTCTAATCATATTTACATTCAAACTCAAACTCTTTTTGTCATTATAAACCACAGGGTTCTCCCCAGGATTTTCAGAAGGCGAGTTGCGTCTTGGGGTGGGTATGGGAGGGGTGGGTACGGGAGGGGTGTCCCCTCCCTCCTTCAACGGTGAGATTTTTTTAAAAGTTCTTACTAAATGATGTAAATTTATGTATACCTGACAAATAAATGAAGCAAAAAATGCTATAGCATGTCAGGTAGATTTAGGAGATTTGCCAGGTAGATTCGACTTTTGGACAGGTAGATTTTATTGACACAAAGAAATATGAGAAGACAAAATCTTCTGCTAGATAATTATGTTTGATAAATACCGGTACCATTTCACAAACAAACATTTATATACCTAACCATATTATAATTAGCAAGCTATGCATATCCATACCATTACAGTGCTCTAGTTAGACTTTCAACATGGTAGGGCCGCACTAATGAAAATTGGAGCACTTTCTAAAGTGCAACTTGATAAATGATTAAAAAAAAATTATTTTCATATGTTCCAGAGATAAAACAATTCATGTTTGTTTATTATTATTTCAGATAATTATTTATGTCCATAACATCTTTGGGTCTCATCAGGCAGATCTTATGATCTTAAACTTTTACATGTAAACATAGTCTGCATGGTTGTCACTCAGTGGTAATTCCCACTCTATGTCTACATTTATAACTTTCATTCTTGATCATTTGTAGGATCACTTCCTAAGTAGGATTGGGTAGTAGTACTAGTAGTTGTCTTAAGTCTAGGATATCGCCTTCCCATTTTATGACCTCGGGCTATGAAAATGTCAATCTTTTTTTTTTAGAAAGTGAATATTTTTTACCCTTCTCTTTCTGTTTTAAATTTTTTATAAGAACCTAAACTGGCTAATTCATTTTTCCAGAAATTATTTCCATTCAGACTTTCACACATTCCTGAGTGTTACTTTATAAGGCAAATGTCTGGTCTGACTATTACTAAAAATGTCTTCATACACAGGTGCCATCTCAAACAAATAATGTTGGGTTTTTTTTAAAGAAGAACTCTTGTTTGACATTATTGACTAACTAAAGAAGAGAAGGAAAAAATCAGCTAACGGAATAAATTTATAAATTGTAACCCAAATACTGGTTACCATCTTCAGTTCTAATTCATTAAGCTAGTTTATAATTTTTCTGAATCGGTACATGTTGACTAGTTCCTTTAACAAAGCAATATTGACAGACACAAATTTCTGGTGAATACTCAATATTACAGGGTTTTACCTGTGACTTGAACACGCTGTTTCAATAACTGGACATATCTAGCGGTTTTCAGATGGTTCCCAAAGTCTACACAGCCGCGGTTTCCGTAATTAATTTGTTTGTTTACAGTATTAAACAAGGAACTCTCTCCCGGGAAGGTTTACTTTCACTTTCACGAAATCGCCAACTATCACTTTTCTTGTTTCTTTACTAAATGTCAACGTCATTTCTTACTCTAGCCATCTTGGGCTGAACTTATTTTTCACACTCTTATCGTAATCTCGGTCTGTGCTTTTCAATTTTGTCTTATATTCACATTAATTGGCAGGTACATATACCGAATTTCAGAAACGGACGCCATATTGGATTTGTTGAACGAACATTCGATAATACGAGCGTTTTGATTGGCTGTAGGACATGAGTCTCGTTATTCGATTAGCCGAGCCGAAATCTCGCTGTTGACGTGATAAACGTTATTAACGTGGATTTACTTGAAAACGGGAAAGAATATCGGCGACGATTTTTTCTTATTTGGGAAATTTTAAACAGAATTACCGTGCTTAATGCCCCCCCCCCCCTCCGAATTGAAATATTCAATAACCCCCGATACAACACAATTACAATTGAAAAAATCGCCCCAACCAACACAAATTTAATTCTTTATTACCCCCCACCCACAAAATTTTAATTCATCGCCGTTCCGACCCCCCCTGGCCTTTTTTCCTGGAACAGCCCTCAGCAGTTTCTTCAGAGATGTCATTTGAAAATGTGGCAGGACGCCGGACTACGGACTGATCGCGATCACAATAGCTCATCCTAAGCCTTTGGCTCAGGTGAGCTAAAAACTGATAAGCCATGGGGCGGGCCACTTTTGGCCCTGGGGTCACAATTTGAACAACCTTGGTAGAAAATCATTAGATGATGCTACATACCAAATATCAAAGGTCTAGGCCTTAAAATTTCGGAGAAGATTTTTAAAGATTTTTAAAAAAAACTCTGATAAGCCCCAGGGCGGGGCCATTTTTGGCCCAGGGTCATGATTTGAACAAACTTGGTAGAGGTCTATTAGGTGATGCTTCATACCTAATATCTATGCTCTAGGGCATGTGGTTTCAGAGAAGAAGATTTTTAAAGGTTTTCCTATATAAGTCTATGTAAAACTGATAAGCCCTGGGGCGGGGCCATTTTTAATCTGGGAATAATAATTTGAACAATCTTTGTAGAGGGCCATTAGATGATGAAACATACAAAATATCAAAGATCAAGGCCTAACAGTTTCAGAGAAGCAGATTTTTAAAGATTTTCTATGAGAAACTGATATGCACCGGGGTGGGGCCATTTTTGGTCCGGGGGTCATAATTTGAACAGTCTTTGTAGAGGACCATTAAATGATGCTACATACCAAATATCAAAGGTCTAGGCCTTACGGTTTCAGAGAAGAAGATTTTTAAAAAAACCAAAACTTATAAGCCCCGGGGCGGGCCATTTTTGGCCCGGGGGTCATGATTTGAACAAACTTAGTAAAGGTCTATTAGGTG
This sequence comes from Azorinus chamasolen, assembly GCA_963576725.1. Classification (NCBI taxonomy): domain Eukaryota; kingdom Metazoa; phylum Mollusca; class Bivalvia; order Cardiida; family Solecurtidae; genus Azorinus; species Azorinus chamasolen. The sequence continues at coordinate 79,778,511 of OY755248.1, forward strand.
ATGCTTAAAACCACATATCTAAGCTCTAGGGTATATGGTTTCAGAGAAGAAGATTTTTAAAGGTTTTCCTGTATAAGTCTATGTAAAATTGATAAGCTCCGGGCAGGGCCATTTTTGGCCCAGGGGTCATAATTTGAACAACATTGGTAGAGAACCATTAGATGATGATTCAAACCAAATATCTAAGCTCTAGGATCTGTAGTTTCAGAGAAGAAGAGATTTTAAAGATTTTTACAAAAACAACTGATAAGCCACAGGGCGGGGCCATTTTTGGCAGAGGGGTCATGATTTGAACAAACTTGATAGAGGACCAACCAAGGTGCATATAGTTGAAATCCTCCCAGTGATTTAGGAGGAGAAGCCATTTGAAAAAATTGTGGACAGAGGGCGATCAGAAAAGCTCACCTTGGCACTTCGTGCCAGGTGAGTTAAAAACAGCCAAGTTTTCAAAACAAAGACCTTGATCTTGACCCAATTTCATGTACCTTTGTATCAACTGAAATGCCTTCACCAAAGCTCCATACCATATATGAATTGTCTAGCATATGTGGTTTAGAAGTTAAGACAAGTGTTGAAGTTTTTCAATGATTGCCAACTTGTCAAAATAGTGACCTTGACATGATTTCAATTATCTTTCTATCAACTAAAAGGCATTTGAAGAAAATATTCCAAAATAGGGAATTAATATAATATGTAAATACTTGAACTGCTCTGATCTAATATTTCGACCACTATGGGCCTTTTTCAAAGATTATCATGTCAAAATACACGTCACATTTTTTTGTTACATGCATTCATCCATAAATCAAAGGCATTTACCAAAGCCATCTGTATATCAAAGATGAATTGCCTAGCATTTGTATTTCAGATGTTATAGCAATGTTAAAGTTTGTTAAAAACGGCAAAGTTTTCAAAATAGTGACCTTGACCAGTTTCATGTATCCTTGTATCAAGTGAAAGACCTTCACCCAAGCTATCTGCATACAAAAAATGAATTGTCTAGCTTAATTAATTCATAAGTTATTAGCAATGTTAAAGTTTAGTAAACGACGGCCAAAAATCGCCCGGATTTTGCAAAACTATAAGCCGAGTTTTTCCTCGAAAAATTGGCTAACAATGTCAAAATTGATTCTAAATATTACAATGCTTTGCCAGCTGTCGAAACAAAAATATAAATCATATTTTTATCAATGGTCTCAAGACCCCAACTATGCTACACACCTGGGAGTTTCCCATTGGTCTTGTTCCAGAGGACTACCAGAGAATACACGAAGGCAACAACAAACAGCCTCTGCATCCAGGATTTTCCCATCTTATCCCAAAATCCCTCTTTCTCTTCTCCCTTAACATGTACGTTTATGACTGTGTTCTTGCCTTTCCCATGCTCTCCTCCCAGATTGATTTTCTGAAACAAAAAACTCTCTCATATTATCCAGAGCTACAGGTTGAGTTCGTTCTCAAGTTTTTGATTGGTCAGATTTGAGCCTCTGGCTCAAATCTGACCAATCAAAAGCTTGAGAACGAAACTCAGACTCAACTAAAAGCTTTATAAGCATGGACCCAGATAAAGGTGTGTACTCAAGCACTATAATCCTTGCTTCTCCATCAAGCCCTATGATATGACCACTCTATAGAATCATCTCTTCGAGGCGATTCTAAACAGTAGTCACAACATAGAGTTTGATGGAGATGTAAAAGAAGTCATTCTTGAAAATGTTTTAATTTACTTATCATAATTTGACCGCTGTTATCAGCTGAATGCCTTTTTTATTTCAAGTGGTATGGGTCATTATTTATTGATTCAGATATATTGATTAAACAATCTGCATAACTTTGAAAAGCAGTCATTGCAGACCTGATAGTAATGTAAAGATGCATATTCAAATATTAAAATTGTCATTCCTCCCCCAAACCTTTATGTGCCATCTGATCAGGGTCTGCTTTGTTTGCTTATGGAATAATATAGATCTGATTCTACAGTTTCTACTTTGGCCATTTTAACAAGAAGGCCAAGATGGCCCTTAATCGCTCACCTGATTACCATAGATTTAAAAAATTTGCTGGGTAGCCCATGGGTATGGCCAATATTGACTTTAGAGACAATATTTTAAAATGGTTGATAGTGGATCATAAGCAGATGGTAACCCTAACCCTAACAAGATTTTCAAAGATTTTGTATATTGATTTTATCAAGACAATGATTCTGACCAATAATGATTGAGCTAAAAATGTGCCCTCTAGAGTATTTTTTCTAAGATTTGACCTAGTGACCTACTTTTTATTCCCACTCAACCAATGATCACACTCAACCTTGATATCACCAAGACAAAAACTCTGAGGAAGTTTGAGGAAGACTGGGCAAAAAATGTGGCCACTGGAGTGTAAACTAGATTTTTCTAAGATATGACCCAGTGACCTACTTTTACCTTACATAACCCACTTTCAACCTTGACCAACATTTTATTAGGACAATCATTCTGGCCAATTGTCATGAAGATTTGGCTATAAATGTGACCTCTAGAGTATTCACAAGGTTTTCCTACTATTTGACCTTGTAACCTAGTTTTTAACTCCGCATAACCCACTTTTAAACTCGTTTGAGATTTTATCATGACAATCATTATGACTCAGTTTCATGAAGATTGGACAAAACATCTGACCACTAGTGTTCTTAAGGTTTTTCTACTGTTTGACCAAGTGACCTAATTTTTAATCCCACTTGACCCACTTTCGAACTCGTCAAGAGATTTTATCAAGACATTCATTCTGACCAAGTTTAATGAAGATTGGACTAAATTGTGACCGCTAGAGTGTTCAAAAGGTTTTTCTACTGTTTGAACTAGTAACCTAATTTTTTACTCCACATAACCCACTTTTCAAACTCCGACAAGATTTTATCAAGACAATCATTCTGACCAAGTTTCATGAAAATTGGGCTAAAAATGTGATCTCTAGACAGTTCACAAGGTTTTCCTACTATTTGACCTAATGAAGCTATCATTCTGACCTAGTTTTATGAAGATTGGACTACAATTTTGACCACTAGAGTGTTCACAATCAAATTGATGGCTACGGACGACAGACATTCAAGTCTCCCAAAAGCTCACCCGAAGCTTTTCTCAAGTGAGCTAAAAATCAATGTAATGAATATTAATGGTGTAATTATTTCTTACATTGATATTCATGGAGAAGGCGGCAGACTGAACATTTTCACTACCTTGTTCTCAATACTTACGGTGACTTTGTCAGTTGCTTTGTCATCTGTTTTGTCTTTGAAGCCCATTCCTGTTCTGTTTTTATCTGTGCCAAAGGGAGTGATAAAAAACTCTCTAGTATCCCGGAAAACTTTGTCAGTTGCTTCGTCATCTTTTTTGTCTTTGAAGCCCATTCCTATACTTCTGTTTTTAGGAACTGATAAAAACCCTCTAGACTGCTGGTAAACTGTAAACAATCACAATACAGTGTTTTACAAAAACCTTAACAAGGTCTCGATAAGGCGGGTAAATTTAAACATTTTCAACAATAGCTCCTCTATTTCTCCACCAAAACCTATACTGTGACCACTGTTTAGAATCATCTCGAAGAGACGATTCTAAAGAATGGTAACATATAGGGTTTGGTGGAGAAATGACAATTTTAGTATTTGGGAACGCACTTTCATCTGGCACTCTGCCTTAAACACTGTATACTTAACCCTTTACTCCATGAATATTCAGACAAAAAACTAGGAATGTGTCCATAGGACACTGATGCCCCCATTTCAGACTTTTTGTCACAGAAAGTAAGGGTCCGGACAAGATATTTTTAAAGTCATTTTTGTAAATAAAGGGTCACAAATCCTAAACGACTGAAGCAATTTACATGGCTAGCAAACTTGACCAAGATATAATGGCCACAACTGTGTGTAAAGTTTGGGGTGGATTGGACAAATACTTTCCAGAATGAGCCCCGACAAATTCTTCTAGATGTGCGTACGGACGGACGTAAGGACATGGGCAACCCTATATGCCAACACTATGTGGGGGCATAATAATGACAAAATGAATATTGATTTTTTTAGTGGAATGATAACCAGAAGATTTTTTATTGTGACACAGCGATTTTTTCCCCTATATAACTGGTACCTTAAAACGGACCCTGTCACAATTTGAAACAGACCTTCATAATTTACAAGCAGGGTCTGTTGGACCCATTCACAAAGCTGTTTAATTATTTCAGGTATTTCACTTTGTACTTACACTAATTTTTTTACCAATATTTACATTGCTATATTCCCCTTTACAAAGTTTTGAATCTCAAACGGTTTCTTGGGATAAAGTCCGAGGTATTCGAATTTCATATCGCTTTTCTTTGCACGTCTCGGTTGCTTTTACAAGAATATGAATAAAATGTATGCTTCTCGGCCCGCAAATTTATATTCGGCCGCAAAATCTTTCAAAAGGTGATTCAATTTGTAAAAATGTGCAGGTGATATATGCCTTCAAATGATTTTTGTATGGTTTGATATTAAAAAGCGCTGAAAGATGTCGGGAAACGGCAAATACTACGTTAAAAAGCTTGACAAGTATGCTTCAAGAGGTTGTCAAAGAAAAGAGTTTTTGTTGAAGCAAAGTAAAACAGACAATAACATCGAACCTGTAAGCATAGATCTGGTTGCATCGGGGTCAGGTGACAATAATTCCCCTTAAACAGCTTAATTTAACCACCTATCCAAATTTTCACAATTTTTGTTAAAACACAGATACTTTTTTCACAATTTTTGCCAAAACAACGCTAATTATTCACAATTCAAGGGGTACCTGACCCATTCACAATCCCAGGAAAAAAATCGTTGTAGACATAACAAAATGTACCCAGTTTTGAACCTTTCCCCCAATTGTGACTTTGACCTTTTCGATAGGAACCTGGTTCTTATTCATGACACATTGTCTCAAAGTGGAAAACATTAGTACCAGGTTATTTTGAAATTCACTCTTGTATGTAGGAGTTACAGAGCGGACACAACAAAATGTCCCCTTTTATTAAACTTTGACCCCTGACTGTTTCCTTGACCTTTGAGATAGGATCCTGGTTCTTTTTTGGGACAAAATGGTCTCAGGTGGTAAACATATATACCAAGTTATTTTGAAATCCACCCATGTATGTAGGAGTTACAGAGCGGAAATGATGAGGAATTAACAGGCTGACTGGACAGACAGTGCCATAACTATATGCCTCCCTTTGGGGACATAAAAAATACTCATAGTTCAAGGGGAGATAATTCTGCAATGCAAAGCGATAAACACATGAAAATTGCGTCTTGCACATCTACTGTTTGTGGTTATTATGTATACCAAACATAAAGTCAAAAACTTTAAAACTGAAGGAAATTTCGCAATCCCAGCCACCCATGTTCAAATGCGAACGGACAAACCGCATGCCTGCCAGACAGGGTGATTCCAGTGTAGCCCCTCAAACAAATTTGCACAGGTATAACAATATGGATAATAATCAACCCTTCGCTTGCTGAATTTTAAAATACATTTCTCCTTCTTTACCCATGTCTTGTTGTATAATTACATATATCTTCACTGTGCACAAGTATTTCGCTGTGCAATCACTGCTGTGGAGTACACTGGTTGCACAATCAACTTGTAAATAGTGCAGACCCTGATGAGACAGCTCCTTCAGGAGCTGTCTCATTTGGGTCTTCACTATTTACAGGTAGGTATATTGACGCGATTAGCAAGCGAAGGGTTCATTATATGGTAAATAGTAAAGTGGTAAATGAATACAAGAATTTTAAGCCATGGCAGAAACTGCTGAATCAGGTTTATATCATTCCAAAAGCAAACAGAGCAGACCCTGATCATATGGCTCCAATAGGATCCATCTGACCTGGGTCTACTCTGTTTGCAAAGGCAATGAGAAGGCATATACATGAAATAAAGGGTTGATTTAATTACCTAAAAGAAAATTTAAGTAATGAATTGTCACCGTGTGTAGGTTTATCATTACTTGTACGGCCTTGCTGTACAAGCCTGCCTTTATGGCAACATGGTAGAGTGCATGACTGCGAACCTGGCGACCTGGGTTCGACCCCAGGTCTGAGCGGGTATGTTTCTTTATAAGAACACCTGGTTACATTTGGCGTCCAACGTGAGACTTGAATGTAACATTGTGAAAATTGTACGACTCAACTGGGACTCGAATCCAGGGCCTCTGACTAACCATGCCAACACTCTACCAACTGAGCTACCAAGCTGCACGGTAAAGCCTATCAACTGTTTCACCACAATCTCTACCCGGTGTAAAGGGTTAGCTCATTACCTCATAGGCTATTTTAGATACAACCTCTTTTAATAAATCTACCGAAAAGAAGCTTTAACAAGAGGAAAAAGGAAAATTTAGAATTATTTAGTTTTGAAACCATTGTGATAAATAGAGCATTTGCTCCTATGGAGCAAATGCTCTATTTATCACAAAGGTTTCACAAGTGATTTTACAGAGTCGTCAAAATTTGCTCCTATGGAGCAAATGCTCTATTTATCACAAAGGTTTCACAAGTGATTTTACAGAGTCGTCAAAAGTCGTCAATATGAGGGAATGGGTTAAAAGGCATATTTAAACCACTAATGGTATATAGATCAAAATGCACTTATTCAAATACTTAATTTGCATTTAGGGAACAGTATACTCACATGGTATAACTGATGGAGTCATCAGTAGCTTTGGTCCATTTGGCTTACAGAAGGATAAGACTGACTGTCTGTAACAAGCCTCAAGTGAACTCTCCTTAAACCCTAAAAGCAATATACAAATTTGTATAAATGTAAGCTAAGCATAATCAAGTGTACAATGAACCCTTTACTCCAACCATGAATATTCATGTAAGAAATAATTATCCTGTGAAAATTAATTCAATTAATTGTTACAATAGCACATGGACACAGGAGTGTTGGCAATGGCAAAAACTGGAGACCCATATCTATATTATGTCATAGGCAAACAGTGCAGCCCCTGGCCAGATGGCTCCTACAGGAGCCGTCTGATCTGGGTCTATTCTGTTTGCAAAGCACAGAAATGTGTATTTATGGAGTAAAGGGTCATAACCCTTGTACATGTACAGTATTGTGCCAAGGCAGGGGTTTTTCACCTTCTATAACAGAGGCCTGTAAAAGGCCCCTTCCCAATTGAAAATTTCTTTAAAATCATGCAGTTTTCCCCAAAATCCAAACTTACACCAGCTTTTTTGTTTCCCAAATCAGCAATTTTAGCGATAATTCTTCCCAAAATCAGCAGGCTAAGGCTCCTTCCCAATCAAGAGAGAAAAAGCCCTGCAAGGGTGAGCCCTGGGGATATTTGCCCACTTTATGCATACAGAAACGTATCCTTTTATCTCATGATTATTCATGTAGAAAATACCTGTACTGCCATCATGAATATTAAACAGATGAAGTTTTATTTATAACAGCACATAAACACAGAATTTAGAATCTGATCTGAATTATTCTACAAGCAAACTGAGAAGACTGATCAAAAAAGGTCCCCCAGGGGCTGTCTCATCTATTCTATTTGCAAAGGCATCCAACAGTATTTGACTATTTACAGAGCTCCAGATAAGATGCGTAAATTTGGTGGAGAAATGACAATTTTGGTATTTGAGTATGCACCATTATCTGTAGCTCTGATTAAAATGTGTATGTAAACGGTTAAAGATACAGTAAAACCTCTCTATAACGGCCACTTAATTACATCAAGTATTTTGTGTTAAAGGCAGGTGGCTGCTTAAAGCAAGGTGAAAGTAAAACAGAACGCTTCTTCAGGAGCGTTTTGTTTTACTTTCACCTTGCTTTAAGCAGCCACCTGCCCTAAATACCAACTAATTAATACAATTTAGTGGCCCTTATAGAGAGGTTGTACTGTATCTACATCTATTGAAACATGTCCATCCCCATAAACAAAATCTTGCTGTGAGATATGATTTTAGTTCTTGATAAGCATCAGTCTACAATCATAATCATAACCCTTTCCTTCATTCAAATGATTTTCCATGCCTTTGCTAGTAGAGTATACTTTGGGCTTTTCCATTTAAACCAGAAATGGTGTCAACGCCACCTGATGCTCGCCTGTTTAAAAGCTAGGAGCTGTCTGATCTGGGTCTACTCTATTTGCAAATGCGTGAAAACATGTTTATATGATGGAAAAGGTTATACGCTGAAAAGAAGTATACCGCAAGAAGCCAAGAATACCAGTCAAAAATGTTGAAGAAGACAAAAGACTCCCATGTTAATCCCAGATGTTTAAGTATATATTTGGGTTGAGTTTTAGTTTCTTAACTGTTTAAAACAGACTGACAATATTATGTTGAACAAGTAAAAATTCTAAGTATTGTTAATAACTGTTTATTTTGTATTGCAGGTGTATTTTTGATATATTTAAGGGCAGTTCCATTTAAATGTGAATGGGGTTGCAGGAAGGCACTTTCCAATTGAGCCACCCATCCATAGAAGTTTTTCACTAATTAATTCACAACCAAATACATGTAGTACCATTTTTGCAGCAACCCACCCATGCATAGCTGTTTTTTAAAATGCTTTCTTGCCCCCCATACACATTTCAATGGAACAGCCCTAAGTTCAATTTGACGATCTTCATAATGATGAAAAAAAAAAAATATATAAACAACACCATGTTCTATGATAGAAAATATGCGTTTATTGTCGAGACTAAATATGCATTTATTGTCGAGACTATCGTTTTAATCCTTGAAATGTCTTGAAATTGAGATGAACTAAGATACCTGTCTTGTTTTCAAAGAAGGTTTGTTCTGACACACAGTTGCTCATACTGGAGAAGTCCTCACTGACACCCAACTGTTCACAAGAATGCTTCCACATCTGGTAGACTTCCTCCACCAATTGCTTGTTGGTGAGAACTGATAAAAACTCCTCAACTTCCGGCTGAAAGCAAACACATTCTTTTACCATCAGTATAATCATAAATGTGCAAATCATACTCATAGTCTGACAAAATGGCATCTACCAGTACAAATTAGTAATTTAACCCTTTACTTCATAAATAGGCCCTTGCAAATAGAGAAGACCCAGATCAGACAGCTCCTGCAGGAGCCGTCTAATCAGGATCTGATTTGTTTGCTAATGATATTTAACATAGATATAATTCTGCCTTGGCCAAAAGTTCCTGTGTCCATGTACTATTAAAACAATTAACCCTTTCCCTCATATAAACTTGTTTTCACGCATTGGCAAACAGAGTAGACCCAGATCAGATGGCTCCTAGAGGAGCCATCTGATCAGGGTCTGCTCTGTTTGCTAATGGAATTTGAAAGATCAGTTTCTTTACTTCCTAAAATGACTACAATATTTCACCTTCCATATTTCATTACAAATATTATGTCCATGAATATTCAGTAGGTATCGAAATCTGGAATAAACATAGAACAGGGAAAGGGTTAATTTAATAATCATGATGTCATTAATCTTACATGAATATTCCTAAATAAATGGCTCAGTTAGACAGTTTATAGTTCAATCTTCTTGTAGTTGATTCCAAATAGGAACAGAAACAGAGGTACAGATATGATGCATAAATTAACCCTTTCCCGCATAGGCTATTTTTAGATCCAACCTCTTTGAATAAATCTACCGAAAAGGAGCATTAACTAGGGAAAAGGATTTTTTTTTAGAATTTTGTAATTTGAAATCATTGTGATAAATAGAGCATTTGCTCCTATAGGAGCAAATGCTTTATTTATCAAAATGGTTTCAAGAAGTGACTATTACAGAGGTGTAGAAAGGTGTATTTATGGAGGAAAGGGTTAATGCCTTTTCATGCATTTGCAAACAGTTAGTGGGAGCGGTTTGATCAGGGTCTGCTCTGTTTGCTACTGGAATATGATAGATCTGTTTCTTTACTTTCTTAAATGGAAGCAATGTTCCACTTTCCATATTTCATTATAACTATTTTTCCCGTGAATATTCAGTAGGTATTGAAATTTGGAATAAACACAGAAACTGGAAAGGGTTAAAACATTTTCAAGAATAATAACTTCATTTCTCCACCAAACCCGACGTAGTGACCACTCTTTAAAATCGTCTTGAAGAGACAATTCTAAAGAGTGGTAACAATACAGGATTTTGTGGAGAAATGACGATTTTAGTATCAATTTGGAGTATGCAATGTTACCTGTTGCTCTGAGACATATTTAATTTACAGCTATGCTTCGGTGCAACACTGTCATTAGAAATGTCAATTTGCTGTAGCTTTTACTTCAAGCCTTTTTCTTATGTTAACCCTTCGCTTGCTATTCACGTCAACATACCTACCTGTAAATAGTGAAGACCCAGATGAGACAGCTCCTGCAGGAGCTGTCTCATCAGGGTCTGCACTATTTACAAGTTGATTGTGCAACCAGTGCACCCCACAGCAGTGACTGCACAGCGAAATACTTGTTCACAGTGAAGATATATGTAATTATACAACAGAGTAAGGGTAAAGAAGGAGAAATGTATTTTAAAAATTCAGCAAGCGAAGGGTTAAAAGAACCAATTCCCAATGCAAAATAGTTTTGAAATATCCCAATTCAGGGGGAAAACCCCAATGGATGCAAAATACATTGAAATGGAGCCAAAAATTCTTTCCAAATCATTGAGTATATGCATGAAAAAGTTCCCAATTACTAAAACCTATTTTTCCCAACATTGACAGAAAAAGGCCTGTGTATCTTTTACCTCTAGCTTCGGAGTCTGCGCTGCTTCATTGTCTAACCCAATGCTTGTCTCTACCGGAGAGTGTGTACTAGTGACTCTTGACTTATAACTCTTTCTTGGCATCCATGATCCTCCTTGCCTGGCTGAGTTTAGAATATTGCCAACCTGAGTTAGAGTTGTAGCAACCTGTTTACATGAAATTGTGAAAAGAAAAAATTGAGATAATGTCAATATCACAGTAAAACAATTGACAGCTTGAGTTTATACCTCCAACATGTTTTATCTATAGGTCTCAAGCTGGAGCTTGCCATCAGGGAGAAGTTAAGTCGTATTAACCCTTTCCTCCATAAATACTAGGGATGGAGAATCGGACCAAAATCATAATCGATTATCAAATTGAATCGAACATTTATTATCGATTAAAAATCGATAATTAATCGAAAATACTTTCAGAGATTCAGTGCATGTAATTTAAAGCTTGATATAACAAGCTAATACCTAACTAAGCTTTTGTGTCAACAAAACACTATGCTGTGACCATTCATTAGAATCATCTCGAAGAGACGATTTTAATGAATGATCACAGAATACAGCTTGGTAGAGGCTTATTATAAATGTAAATTATTCATACAGTTATAATCCCATTAAAACGCCTAAAAAATTACTGATGCTGCTGTACAGATTACACAGTCAATAATCGATTATGGCAAAATTACTATCGATAATAAATCGAAAATACTTTTTCGATCAATCATCGATTATAACCGATTATCGGAACAACACTAATAAATACGCCTTTCTACGTCCCTGTAAAAGTCACTTTATAAAACCATTGTGATGAAATAAAATAGAGAATTTGCTCCTATAGGAGCCCTCTGATCAGGGTCTGCTTTGTTTGCTTATGATATATCACAGATATGATTATAGTTATTTCATGTTTTCAACAGCTCATGTGTGACTGTCATCATAAATAAATTAATGATGTCATTCATTGAGTAAAAGGTTATTAAATTGTTATTTAACCCTTTCCCTGTTCTATATTTAGTCCAAATTTCAATACCTATGCTACTGAATATTCATTGACAAAATAGTTATATGAAATATGGAAGGTGGAACATTGTTGCTATTTTAGAAACTAAAGGAAGAGATCTATAAATTTCCATAAGCAAACAGTGCAGACCCTGATCAGACGGCTCTTAAAGGATCTGGGTCTACACTGTTTGCAAATGCGTGAAAATACGCTTATATGAGGGAAAGGGTTAAAACAGAACAAGGTTAAGAATTTGGAAAGACAAGACTTCCAATGACCACCTTGAAACCCTTTTCCTCATGAATACTCATGTAAGATGTAAAATAATTTGAGCCATCTGATCCTGGTCTATTCTGCTTGAAAAGGTGTGAAAAAAATACTGATTGAAATTCCCTACGACCTGATATTGCATCCATCCATTCTATTGCTGAATTCAAATTATCCATCTCCTCTTTGCATTCATTTTCTGATGCCTTTTATTTTTTAACTGTTTGCACTTCCCACAAACCATGGTATAATCTTCAACTTAAAATGAAAGTTGTCAGCAGACTCAGCACTCATAATTTTTAGATCTTTCATTTATAACTTGAAAAGGGTGTTGGTTTCATCAAACGGGTGATGGTCATTTCGTCGACCTTCCCATTCGTCGACTTTAATTTATAAAGAAGACCCAAAGTTGTTTCGTCTACCTTATTATTACATACAAATGTATAGGGATTAAGTTTTCACACCTTTCCCGCGGCTGTGTATTTGATGTTACCTTTTCAAATAGGTGCGTGTCGGCTATTATGGCAAACTGTCTAATAGGGCCGTCATCGTAACTTGCGATATCGGTGAATCGTCGATTTCAAAGTTCCGATGATATATCGATACAGAATTTCCAAGTATCAATACATTTTTAATGAAAAAACTAGAATAAACCCTGACTAAATGTGTTTTGCGTCGTATCCATCCGTTTGTTTATTATTGCTCCAGTTCACTTTTCATTTACGGTGTTTGACGACATTAAAAACTAAGGCTTGGGTTTGCACTAAATCCGGGTCAGTTTCGTGAGATGAATACAGTATGCAGCCCATATAAAAGCTCACGTGTTACTCGGACTGATCTTAAGAAAACCTTGTATTCACTTAAATAAAGTCAAATGGATCAAAACGTGATGAAAGTAACGCTACATGAACATACATTATCGTAGAACCTGCAGTTTACACAGCATCCCGAACCTGCATCAGTGAATTTACCCTTCCCCATTCCAAGCAACAACAACAACAACAATGGCGACCAACGTTCCGGATTTGAGGAGTTTAGCTCAAAAACCTCGAAAAACGGAGTGACGTTTGAACAAACGTCAACTTTCTGAAGTTCAATGATGATTTGCATAAATCCAAAGTCATATGCAAACTCTGTAGAGTTGTCCTACTGTACAGCGGTAATAACACAAATATTTATTCGCATGTCAACAGAAACCATTGCTCAGTGAGTACAGTAACTGTTGAGTGCTTGAGGTTGCGAAGTAATTGTTTGCAATACCCTTATAGCTTAGGCTGTTTTCATTTAAGGCAACAACTAATAGATAAACTCCTCAAACTCCGGAATGGTTTATATAATCAATGTCATTGAAATTAGTATCTATATATGGAAAGGGTATAATATTGTGCTGTTATTTCCACATTACCTTGGTATTTTTGTTACAAGAATCAACTATTTATGACAGATCAGGAAGAGCTTATCTTTTTATTTTATTCTAATGACATTTGCTAGGTGAAGCAGTTAATTCTACACGTTTTACTTGAGAATTTGTAGTGGTTTTGAGTTAATTCCCTTAAAAAGTAAACCCAACCGATATATCGATATATCGTCGATATTTGAGTCATCGATGTATCGATACAGCCAGGCCAATCAATGACAGCCCTACTGTCTAATCATAGTTCAGACCCAGATCATGGTCACATTTGATAAACAGTGATAGATTCGACGTGTTTAAATATTTATTAATGATTGTTTTATCGATATAACATAATATATTGATGTTAGCCTATCAAACAGAGGCGTGCTGCAATTATGCAAACTGCCGACTTCATAGTTTAGACGCAGATCTAAATCACATTATTGATAAAAAGTTAAAATTGTGTTTGTGTTTTTTACATAACAGCCGCAGCATAGATGTGAAAACGTAATCCCTATGTAATAATAAGGTCGACGAAACGACTTTGGGTCTACTATATAAATTAAGGTCGACGAACGGGAAGGTCGACGAAACGACCATAAATCCATCAAACTACCGGTTCGTCAAACTGATTTTATATAGTAGGCGAATAGGGGTTTTGTCAAACTGATATTTATATAGTGTCGGAAATTTAATTCTCAGAAATAGTGGGTAGCGGTATTGTTCCTCCTCGGATAGTTTGTACAAGCGCATTTATCAACTATTAAAGTTGAAAGCCTGTCTAAACTTAAAATCACTTATTCATGCAGGATCAGTGCAACTTCGTATGATCTAAACTATGAAATGTTCAGCAAATTGTTGTATTCCAACCAATTTTCGATCAAATTTAATAGTTATACAGTTAAAGTAGCCCAGTGTTTGCTCTGGAAGTCTACTCTAAACCTACTGGCTAACGAGAGAGTAATAGAATAACTCACAGTTTGTAAGGACAAGCCTCTCCTGTCCAGTCCGGTTGGCTGTCAGTAGGCAACTGCCTAGAGTCCGGTACCACGCTCGCGCGCTTCGAATCAGCTGACTCGGATGTCAACAACACATCGCACATGCGCGTCACAACATTCCCCCCATCTTTATCCTGAAGGTCTGGGGCCTCGGGGATGGATGCTGCTGTATGTTGACTGGAGCGGTAGGCGGCACTTGGACTATTCTAGTCTTCCTAGGAACCGGATCTGGACGATAGGTACCTTTGACTGAAAGTCTTCAAGGTCCTAAACTTAATGAACCTCCGACTGAAAGCCTGAAAGGTTCCTGAACTTTACATACCTTGGGCTGAAAGCCTCAAGGGTTCTTAAACTTTACAAACCTCAGGCTGAAAGCCTCAAAGGTACTTTAACTTATCATGTTCAGTGTCTGGAAGACTGCTACCTGAACATGAAACATTTCCGAAACAGCCAGTGCGTCATAGTCTAAAAGACAACCTGAAGCCTCTGACTTCGAAATATACTGAGCTCCTTCGCCTGGATGGCTCTGGACTCCTGAAAAGCTCTGAGTTTCAGGGACTGAAAATCCCATAACTCCAGAACTAGAATTCAACTCAATTCCTGGTGCTCGAACAGAATCATACAAGCTATCGGGAGCGTGAGCAGTGAGACCTACTGCTGCCTCATTCACTAAGTAAAATGTATCCGCGTGTAAGCAATATTTACAACTGTCACATAAAAGCTGTGTCAACTTAGGACATATGGTAATTGGCCAAACCAAGGGCCCTTTCAACATCCTCGGATGAAGCTGGAACTGGCTACTGAGCCATGCCATGGTTTCTACAACGCCAGCATCCTTAGAAACCATGAACAGGCAGTTTCCACTGACATTTCTCCCAAGAAACTACTTCTTCCCGGAAGAAAAGACAACTTTCTTGGCCTAAACTTCATGTCATAACTTCATGCTATAGGCTATTCAAATGGTCCTCAAAAGCCCTTTCCTTAAAGGGAAAGTATCCTTTACAGAGACAACCTAGAGTGTCCTGTAATCAATGCACCAGTAAAATATCTCTGGCAGTTTTCTGCTTGCTCACTAACTGAACTCTTTTCTCAGCACTGCGACTGGAAGTCTGCTTGCTGACGACTTGAGTTTCATCTAAAACAGAGTCTACAACTCGTGCACAAGCTACAATATAATTACTGACCAAACCACCTTGCAGGGTACTCTGTTACTCTCAAAACTGTCTCTTTATCAGCCATCTGCATCACAACCTCTCTAATATTCGTGGTTCCTCTTTCCAACTTTGGTATACATGTATTTGCGTTGAAAGGATAGTGATCTCGGCCCCAGAATCAATCCTAGCCCTAACCATTCTCCCCCCAACCTTAATATGAAAAAGCACTGAGATTGTGTTTAAGATCTGACAGCAGACTAGATGCAGCTCCAACACCTTCCTTGCAGTCTTTTTTATGTAACCTATGAGTATGAGTACCTGCTCCTGCATCAGTCGATTCAGGACTGAAAGTCATCTGAACTGACCTAAAACTTTTCCATTTTCTGATGAAAGTTGACTGGAAGTCATGCTTTCTAAAGGTTCATGATTTCTAAAGGTTCCTTTTCTGACGAAAGTTGACTGGAAGTCATGCTTTCTAAAGGTTCCTAAAGATTCCTAGCCACTGATATTGCCTTGATGTGCGACCCTTAACCTCAGTCTTTATTAAGTACAAGCCTTGTCGGGCTTGTGGCTATCTTTACAATCTCGCTTTTTTGACCAGGCTAAGTATCTCTCACAATCACGCTTCATGTGTCCCCTTTGCTTGCAAAAGAAACACTGAACAGCCATGTTGCGAGAATCAACCTTCCGTGATGGGAACTGTAGCTTGGCATCCAGACTCTCTATAGCTCTAGCTACCATCTGCTCCACTTTAGATTCTGTGATAGAACCTACTGCATTTATAGTAATCGCATCTTTTAATTTCTTACCAGAAGCCTTCCCCCGTTCAATAGCGCGGTAACTACCATGAATACTCACTGGGTGTTCAATACAAGCATGTTTTGCAGCATCCTTATCCAAACACCCTTTACAAAATTTTGAAATAGCCTCTTGTTTGCGATGGCTTTTGGGTAGATCCTTGTATGCAGGTGTAGCTAAAGACTTGTGCTCTATCTGACATGTGTCCCGATGGCTCCTGTGTCTGGAAGACGACAGATGTTTATTGACTAATTCCCCACTTGCCAGTCTGGAAGACTGTAGCGTATGTGGGCTTGAACCTGTGACCAGCTTATCCTCCTCAACCCTAACCAGATTTTGAATGATGTCTAAAATGCTCTCTGCCTCCTGCTGCAGCTCTCGCAAATGCTCCAAATATGAAACTTTAGTATTGGATTCAGGTTTTGGACATATGTAACTTTGCTTTCCCTTATGGTCAAACAAACCCTTAGTCCTCACCTGCCTTTCAGACATGCTGATAAGCCGGTCGTAGTCATTAACTTTAACCTTCGGGTTTGATGGTGATGTACTTAAGGGTAGATCTGCGCCTGCACCCTGAACAAGTCGCTCCTTGACTGAGTTCAGCTCTGCTTGATCTGACTGTCCAGGCAGAGAGAAATCAATTACACGAAGCATGTTTTCATCGAGATTCCCCATCAGCACAAGGGACAAAGCGTCCTTCGTCACTACTTGATACTGAGCACGGAACCTTACAATGGCTTCTGCTCTAGCTTTATCTATTCCTGGGATTAAACGCAACTCCTCTACCGAAGCTGTATTAATCTTCACCAACATTTTGAGCACTGAGCAAGCATACACCTATATTAATCGTGTATGAAATACAACGATAAATCTAAGGTTTATTTTCCCTGTATGGAATACAATGGAAAATCTGTATACTGACAGACAATGAACTTTCTATTCAGTCAACAGGTATAAAATACGTGATAACTGCAATAGTACATGCAAACTTACCTTACATTCCGTGAGCTAATCTACCGTAAATAAAACTGGCATAAAACAAATTTGAAACTGAATGCCTTAAGAAAAAATAACTTTACCTTAGCTTAGAATCTATTAGATGAATTCCTAGAATGCCTTAAGAAAATAATAAACTGGCATAAGTCACCCTACTGAAAACCTATCAGAATCCTAAGACAAAAAGTTATGAACTGGCATAAGACTTTCAATTAACCTCAAACTGTTTTAAGAAATATAACTGGCATAGGACAAATTCAAAACCTGCCCTAAGAAAAATGTCTATTCATCCGCACCTGCAGTGAAATAAACAAACTGTCACTCTCGCTAGATGTGTTAACACTTATTGCACATAAACCGGTAACCAGTGTGTATTGCAATAAATAAATTAACCTGCTCGGTTTAGAGACCCTTTACTTTTCTCCTGCTACTGGCATGAAGCATAAATTCCAAGAAAAACTGGCATGTATGAGTTACCTCGAAACAAGAAAAAATAACTGACATGAAACCTACACTTCAAGAAAAACTGTCATGTACGAATAACCTCTGTACAAGAAAACTGAAATGGAGAAAATGTCTCCTGCTTTAAACTTTAAGTCTGACTGGCCTTTACATCCTCGTCGCCATTAAAGTAGCCCAGTGTTTGCTCTGGAAGTCTACTCTAAACCTACTGGCTAACGAGAGAGTAATAGAATAACTCACAGTTTGTAAGGACAAGCCTCTCCTGTCCAGTCCGCAGTGCTGCAGCCAGGACGCGCGATCGCGCGATTCCCCCCTTTTTTCTGAAAATTCCCCCCTCTTTTTTACTGGAGGGGGCGCCTAGTCGCGCACTAAAGTTTCAATATTACTTTGCTAAAAAATTCCCTTCCTCAGGCTGTCGAAACAGTTTGTAGCGAGTACCGGTAAAGCTTTCAATTCATGTCGAATCTGAACAGGATGTTTGTCAACTGTCATGTATAGGTAAGGCTAAAACGCGGTTCGGTACAGTAACTTGGCTATCATATTCTATGGGACCTCGGCAATTCCAGATACGTGAACAGTTGTCTGTCCAAGATCTACAGTTTTTTGTGACTACTTTGTTAATTAATTGTGCTTATGATAAAACAATAAAACATCACTCACAACTGATAATTTATAACTCGTTGAGTAAAGTAATTTTTGCCTGTCTCGGTCCGACTTTTAGTCTTTGCCCGTAACCTATATAATCAAATGAAAACAGTAAAAACGTGTTTGCTGTAAAAATCGTCAAAAAACATTATCTTAAAGATAAATCAGCGACTACTTTGGGGTAGGTACCCTTCCTATAACCAAATTCAGCCCAAATTCAAGTGTCAAAGATACGTAACCCGAGTTATTCATCTTCTACGAGTCACAGACAGGTTAGTCCTGTAGAAAGCGACGAAATCGACCGTGTCGAACCCATTGCGCTAGATTTGCATTGATATTGTTGTGAAATAAAAATCCACCCCCTATTTTGAACAAATCGCCCCTAATTTTCAAAGGGAGGGGGGAAAATCGCCCCTCTTTTTAAAATCCTGGCTGCAACACTGAGTCCGGTTGGCTGTCAGTAGGCAACTGCCTAGAGTCCGGTACCACGCTCGCGCGCTTCGAATCAGCTGACTCGGATGTCAACAACACATCGCACATGCGCGTCACAACACAGTCATCATAATCAAATGTATCATAAACTGTTAACACATCAATTGCTTTCAGTTATGAGCTTAATTACTGTAATTAACAGACCATCCACTATTATACTATACAATTGTCATTTTGATGAAACCACTACCCATTTTGTTCATAAAGTCCAGTTTGGCGAACAGGTAGTTCGACGAAACCACCATAATCCACTTGAAAAGGTTAAAAAAAACATTATGCAACCCTGCAAGACAATTGCAGAAAGTTTGATTTTCTTCTACAGACTATTTGTGATGTGATTGTAAACTATCTGATACATAGTGAAATACACCGAATGTCTGCCTCGGTATTGTAACACATTTTTTCTCAAGGATTTTGAAATTGACTGGGAAGAAAATTGTAAACGTTGTCATATGGTCGGGCTTATAAGAGAAAAAACAAACATAAAACCTACCTGTGCTTGTGCTGTTACTTGCATAAACATTTTTCCTTATCGTCTATCTATGTTGCTAGCTATATGGACTTCTATTTCACGGTGTTATCGCAGAGTTGTTACATAAACGCAGTTTTGCCTCAGACGGCCATCATGATGTAAGATGGTACACCTAAAACGCGAGCCAAATATATGGAACATGTGGATTTGCGGGAACTGAAGTGGCTGGGTCTAAAACGCTGATATATGCAACAGAAATAGTAGGGATTGCAAATACCACCGAGGACATCTTTTCTCTGTATACATGGCAGACTATATTACAGCAATTTAATCATTTTATGCAGATACATGTATGTATATATAGATCTATCTGTCTTATGTAAGTAAACCCCTTCTTAACCGGACGTTACATATAGCATATATAATTAAATTTAATATCAGTCTTGGAGACAGGGGACAGACAGGGTGAAAGTCATGCAGAAAGATCTTCTAGGAGCTTTCTGCATGACTTTCGTCCCTGCATTAAGTCAGAGATATACACACAAATGTATATGTCTCTGATTAAGCAGCCACCTGCCTGTCAGACGCTACAAGAAGACTTTAACAAACTGGCAAAGTGGGAAACTAAGTGGAGAACGGAATTCCATCCCAACAAATGCTCAGTCCTGTCAATAACTAAGAGAAAACACCCCTTATACTTTGACTATAAACTACATGGTCATACACTACAACATGACAAAATATTTAGGTTGCACCATTTCGGATGATCTAGATTGGGCAAATCATGTAAATAACACCACAGGCAAAGCCACTAGAACTTTGGGTTTCCTTCAACGTAATTTTCACATATCATCTAAAGAAATTAAAGAGAAAGCATATCTGACACTTGTCAGACCGCAACTTGAATACGCCAGCACTGTCTGGGATCCTTACCGCAAGATACAATTAAGCAAAATTGAAAAGGTCCAGAGACGTGGAGCCAGATACGTCCTAGGAAGGTACAGGAACCGGTCAAGTGTTGGAGACGTGTTGAAGCAAATCGAACGGAAAGTTCTCCAAACAAGAAGAAAGGAAGCTAGACTCAACATGTTTTACAAAATAGTTAATAGAGAAGTCAATATTGATCCAGCCAAATACCTAAATAGTCCCACACGATACACTATACAGGGCCGTACCCAGGAAATTCTTGCTGGGGGGGCCTAGGTGGGGAGGGCACGGGAGGGGTGTCCCCTCCCGGTAGCCGATTTTTTTTTGGTTTGCCACATTGAATGGTGCAATTTCATGCTATCTGAATCACTCTATCAAGATATAATTTATGTTATAATATAGGAAATCAGTTCCATTTACACCTGGGTTTCAGTGTATAGACTAACAGACGGATATGTGTTCATCATTTTTTCCACTGACAGACAGATGTGATATTGGTTAAAGCTTTTTTGCCATTGACACAAAGACAGACATGTAGACATGTGCATGACCATGTCTAAAGATTTTTGCCATTGACAGACAGGCATACAGACATATGAAAAGTTTGTTCTGTAAGAATAAATAACTGAAATGCAAATATATAGATTATTTTGTTTTTCTGAACATTACCAAATTATATACAAAAAAGCAAAATATCCAAATAAATATACACTCAACTAACCATAGCATCACAATGGGTTCTTTCTTCTAAATGTGAAAATAACACTGATCAAAACTACAAATATGAAATGTTACCGTTTAATAAGAGGGCCATGATGGCCCTTAATCGCTCACCTGGCAGGGCTTTTTTCTATATAACAGATACTCGCGATTTCCTTTAAAATCATATGCAGTTTTCCCCTAAAAGTGGGTTTACCTCAGGTTTTTTCCCCAATTGGCAAACTGCGCATGATTGTTTCCCCCTAATGAGCCATTTTTACTATATAAAAGCGGGTAGCAATGTTTCCCCCTTCAAGTGAAAAAACTGCCTGCCTGGTTATAACAGATTTATTTATACAATTAAAAAGACATTTCATTTTGTTTTATTTTACAATAAGTTTCAGGGCCTTTTTTAGCCGATTTTTGAGCCCTTATTCGGCTATATCCCCAATGGCAAAATGTATGTTTTTCACCCATTTTTTAGGCAAAATTCCCAATCTCAAGGTCACCAAAAAAATCCATGAAAAACGTTAACAAACTTCGATTTATTCAGTACAATCGATCTGGGGACGAATCATTCATACATTTTAGGTTTCGGACTACTTTCCGAAACCTAATAGTAATGCATGCCTATGGCATGCCTCAAGCAAATTTATAAAGAAATTCATATCCCATGATGCGCAATCAGACCACTGTTATATTACGAAATATCAATTCATGCTTACAATGCATACGTTCATTAGCCCAAATGCAGAAATTTTGAATCGTTTAACGTTGACAGAATGTTTATCAAGTAGCGCCGATTAAACGATTTAGTTGTCTACGGGTGTATTTCACCCGTATTTCTACTTTCATTTTGCCAAAAATGTGATTTTGATAACACCCCTAGACAAACATATAGTTCCAAGTGCAATGCGTTGGATAAACGATATCGATAATTCTTCATTTGGTATTTGTGTCAATTATTAAAATGCGGATGCAACTGTTTCAATTAGCAATAATTTTGTCATGTAAAATGCTACGTTATATGATAAATTTGGTCGCGAACGAATATATACCACAGAGCGCCGGTAAAAATGGCCCAGAAAGTAATCGACTTCTGAAAGTCGGGCGGATATTTTGAAATCTACAAGCATTTCTTGAATTTGTCGGATAGGTACAGACAACGTTACGGAGATAACAGTAATGAATAATGATCAGAACACCGTCAATCTCTACACATTACACACGAACTATGGGAATGAAGATAACGACTGCTGGAAATTGCAAGATACAGTATAAACACCCGATATGACGGGTATGACTCATATCCGCGGATATGAATTCCACAGACTAAAATCGGCCTCAATTTAAGCATTTTTTGTTTTTAGAAAAACCTTTTATCGAGCTTTTTGGCTAATATTGTCCACTAATATTGTCCATATTTATTTTTTGAAATACGTAGAATTAATATTCAGTGCACTGCATAATAAGTATATATAGTTGAAGTTGAAGAAAGCTAAAAAAAATAAAAAAAATAGTCGGCACCGACCCTTCGGCACGAAGGAGCACGGACCGTAGTGAAACGCCCCGGAGATATATGGATATCCTTGAGTCTCAAAAGCAATCTGTATTCTGAATGCATCAGAAGTAATTATGTTGAGTTTGGAAGATCATAATTATATTTTTACATCATGTGTGACAAACATCGTAAACATTAATCATAGACTTTTCAGTTCTCTAAGATCCATGTTTATAATGTGTGAAATGTCTTAGGAGACTTGGTACCAGGTTGTAAGCATTTAAGGATAATTACTCCAATTATAGAGAGTTAGTAGTTATAAAAGAGATATAGTGGAATTATTTTATTGTATGTTTTACATAATATAATTCTTGACAAATTTGTGTTTTTAGTGTTTTAGTGCTCCCCCCCCCCCCCAGCATTAATCTGTGTTAACATACAAGCATGCTGTTATTTTCACCCCTGGTATTTAATAATATCCCAAAATGAAGTAGGGGGACACTTTGTGTTTGCTCCGTTTCTTTTTCTTATTATTCTTTCTTCCGATTCTGATTCTTCCAATTCTTCTTCCGTCGTGAACCTGTCCAATGCATTTCTCAGTAAGATTAAGTAATTGTCAGATCTTAATGAAACTTCATATGAATATTGCTTGATACATGCATATGCACATCCCACTTTTAATTTTTTGAAAATCACCATAACTAAATGGTTGGCTATAATTGGTTGAAATTAAGATATTGTTTGGCGAAAGTTATATATCATTCGATTTTTTTGCTGAAAATTGGTATCATGGGATATTTTAGTACTCTAAATCAATTTGTATGGGTTTCGAAAGTACATGTATTGGTTGATTTTGCTAAATATTGGTATGACGGTATATTTTGGCACTCAGGACTAATTTGTAGGTCTTTTTAAAGAATTGGTTGCCATGGTAACTGAATGGTGGCTCTGATTGGTAGAAAATTTAGATCTTTTTCGACAAATTCAGATATTATTCGATTTTGCCCAAAATTGGTATGTCGGGATATTTTGACACTCAGAATTGATTGGTATGTCTTTGGAAATGATTTGTTGGTATGGAAACTGAATGGTGGGATCTGATTGGTCAAAATTTTAGATATTCAAATTTGCTGAAAATTGGAATTTAGGGGTATTTGGGTACCCCAAACACAGTCAAGTTGTTTTGAAATACTTGTTTGTCATGGTAATGGAGTGGTGTCCTCTGAATGGGTCACAATTTACATATAAGATTTTTCGGAAAAATGGTCAGTAGGGATATATAATTATGCAGTTGTTTCAAAAGTGTTGGTTGCCATGGTAACCAAGTGATCACTAATGGTCTGTTATTGGTTGAAATTTAGATATTTTGCTCACAAATATCAGTTGTAAGTTTCGTTTAGGGGACATTCTGCAACATATTCTGTTATAACTAGATCTTGTTAACTGTATGATATTTAGATACACATGGCATATATAATTTACTCAAACTTGGTTGTAGTGTATAGATGGATAAGTGATTGACGCACGCCAAATACTGTTTCAATCCACCAGTTAGTAGCAGAAATATGACCCTTTTTTGCTCCAGATAGCCATATAGGAAATTTGACAGTTAGAAGTCATATCTTGGAACAGTTTGCTCAGATTTCATTAAATTTGACTGGGTATTTACATGGATAGGTGCATGAGGCACATATTATATGACGCCAACTTCGGAGTAATGGCCCTTTACTACATTAAATTATTATTTTAAGTAAACTTCAGGCACACAGTGGCAAATTGAGCTATTGGAACTGCACTGTTTGCTACTAGTCATCAATTTATTTCTTTAAACAATATCTAAAACACTGACAGGATTTTCAGAAAGTTTCACAGCAATTATGTTCAGATAACCTGTCTATTTTAACAAACAGTTCCATTAAACACCATTTTAGTTCAGGAAATAATGCTTTAGAGGTCATTTTACTATTTTTCAATGGCACCAGTTCTTCCCTACCAAGCTTTTTCGTATTGTATAGTCACAATCGCCATATATATGGTCCGAAACCTTCAGTACTGTCAGTACTTTGATTTATCATTCGAATTGTTCGGAGTTATTCTTTCATTGGCCCTATTCGACTGGTACATTTAGTTGTCAACGGAACTTCCGTTGTTAACAATTCCTATTTGACTGGGCCAGCGTCAAGTTCCGTTAACAACAAAAGTCAACCCTTCACGAAGGGATGTGCTAAAGAGTAACCAGTGAGGCGAGGAAGTTGCAAACATCCGATGAGGCGAGGGGCGGATCTGTCTTTGCCCCGCCCATAATTTAGGTGAATGACTGCCTAGGCAATATATCTTTGGTGCAAAGTTTGGATAAATAGCGAAAAGGGACCCCCATACACATAACACACGCACAAGTTTATCTTTAAACAAAACTTTGATGATCTGGCAAGCTCAATATATGTAAATCTAGTTATGTACATATGTAATTCACCTATTAATCCTGATCTTAAAGTATGTATATAGATATTTCATATTCATGAAATAAGAGCCTAACATCATGATTTTTTAAATAGAAGTTTCAATTGATTTGTTTTTACTTTGACACAAACTGTAGAATTAGATGTATATCATGTCAAAATCAAACAGAGTAGACCCTGATCAGGCGGCTCTTATAGGAGCCATCTGATCTGGGTCTACTCTGTTTTCAAATGCGTGAAAACACGTTTACAGGGTTAACTCACAGGTCCTTACTTCAAACATTAGCAAATATACCTTGATAAATTTATTTATTTTCACCACTACAAAGAGAAGATAGAAAATGTGATAACAGTCATATCAATCTTTTTTTTCTTCTATAAAGCTACTCATCATTTCACCTCAATTAGCCGTTAGTGAAATAATTGTTTATTTCAAACCTCAATACCTACCGAATATTCATGGGCAAATAATTAAAAAGAAATTGTAAGGTAGAACATTTCAACCATTTTAGAAGTAAAGAAACAGATCTTTCAATTTCTATTAACAAACAGAGCATGCCTTAAATTGATCAGACGGCTCCCATAGGAGCCGTCTGATCTTGGTCTACTCTGGTTGCTATTGCGTTGAAAACACATACATGTATATATGAGGGAAATGGTTAAGGTATGAATATGCTGAAGTCTTTTTGGCTGCAGCATGTAGAAAATTTCTCCATTTTTCATGTCAGCCCATAGTTTGCGTTTTGTACCTTTTCCCCCGGAATATAATTTCTATGTTTGTCTGCTTCTGTAGTCGGGTAGAGATTGTGGTGAATCAGTTGATAGGCTTTACTGTGTGGCTTGGTAGCTCGGTCGGTGGAGTATTGGCATGGTAAGCCAGACGTCCTGGGTTCGAGTCCCAGTCGAGACACAACTTTTCACCGTGTTACACTTCTTATCCATTTTTGTTTTATTTTTTGCTTATGCATGTGCTGCATATTTGGTACCCATATAACTTTGTTGTTGACTATGTACATTTAATGTGTCTTAAACTACAGTTGAATAATTTATGCTTTTTAATGCATTTTTAGTCTAGAATAAATCACCTCTAATAGACTATAGCTCTTTCAATTGAGTTATTCTTAAACAAATTACCAATCTGTTTATTGTAGCTTAGTCAAGGGATGTAATTCATCCATCCTTCTGTATTGGATTTTGCATGAGCTGCCTCCCAATGATTGTCACCATGTATGAATGTGATAACTTACTATGCCTGCTTTATGATAAAACCGCTTTCATTTTGTGTTTGAAATGTGGATGCTTTTAAATGCCTTTTTTCCCGTAATTTATAAGTTGTAATACCTTGAACATGCATTCTTTGTTTTAAATAATGTGCAGGTTTTAATCAGACTCTGCATATATTTTTAAACAACTTCTTACTGTTACAGAAATTCTTAGCGTGTTCATGTATTTTTTTGTTTTCTTTCTTATATAGCTATGTTTGTATGTATGTGATGTATAACTTACGTCTCTGTAAAAAGCTCAGTAGGGCTTATGTTATTTATTATGTTCATCCGACTATGTGAATAAAATTTACTTGTAGTGGCCTAGTGTACACCTAAATTCTTTCATCCAGCACTATTCATAT
Source organism: Azorinus chamasolen (assembly GCA_963576725.1). Taxonomy (NCBI): domain Eukaryota; kingdom Metazoa; phylum Mollusca; class Bivalvia; order Cardiida; family Solecurtidae; genus Azorinus; species Azorinus chamasolen. The sequence continues at coordinate 79,805,146 of OY755248.1, forward strand.
GAAATAATGATCCTCTATATGCCTACTTTGTTTGAAACCTCCTAGTAAATGCGTAATTATGGAATAATATAACTGTGGCCAAAGCATTGTGCTTATTCAAACATTTTGAAACAGATGAAACTACCCTTCGTCTCAGAGGATATTTGTTCTTTTTAGCACCAAGACTCAGTGGATGTATATATACGTGTAATTCCTTTTTAACCCATCGTCTCAGTGGGTGTAGTTATTAGCTCCTCGCCTCAGTTGATGTATGTAGTTATTAGCTCCTCGTCCCAGTGGATGTATGTAGTTATAAGCTCCTCGCCTCCGTGGATGTATGTAGTTCTTAGCCCCTCGTTTCAGTGCATGTATGTAGTTATTTGCCCCTCGTCTCAATGGCTGTTTGTACTTTTAAGCACCTCGTCTCAGTGGATGTAACTCTTTTTTTTAAAGCCCTTAGCCTCAGTGGATATAATTCCTTTTAAGCCCCTCGTCTTAGTGAATGTGTGTACTTATTAGCCCCTCATCTCAGTGGATATTTGTTCTTTTTAGCACCTCGCCTTAGTGGATGTATGTAGTTATTAGCCACTCGTCTCAGTGGATGTAAATTAGCCCCTCGTCTCAGTGGATATAGTTATTAGCTCCTCGTCGCAGTGGATCTCTGTAGTTTTTAGCTCCTCGCCTCAGTGTATGTATGTAGTTATTAACCTCTTGTCTCGTTAGTTTTCCCCTTTTTAACGCCTCGTCTCAGTAGATGCATACACTTTTAAGTCCCTCGTCTCAGTGGATGTAATTCCTTTTTAGGTCCTCGCCTCAGTGGATATAAATTAGCCAATCATCTTAGAGGATGTTTTTTTTTTAGCACCTCGCCTCAGTGGATGTATATCCTCTCGCGAGATATGATTCCTTATTAGCCCCTCGTCTCAGTGGATGTATTTATTAGCTCATTGTCTCAGTGGATGTATTTATTAGTTCCTCGTCTCAGTGGATGTATGTAGTTGTTAGTCCCTCGTCTCAGTGGATGCAAAGAAGCACCTCGTCTAAGTGGATGTAGTTATTAGCTCATCGTCTCAGTTAATCTATGTAGTTTTTAGCTCCTCGTCTCAGTGTATGTCATAGATACAGTACAAGTCTTACTACCAAAGTGTCTTCTTACAACCGTTCTTACAACACTTGTCTGAGGTCATACGAACAAACTGTCCTGATAACGGTTGTAAGACGACACTTTGGTAGTAAGACGAGTACATGTATCTTATTTGTACGACAGTACGTTGTAGACTTTTAATTTTGATTAAAAATGAATATTTCACAAATGAGTACAAAATGTTTTCCCCTTGGTTCACCCAATTCAAATCCTAGGTAGATAGGTTTTAACCACAAGAATCACGTGCGTACAAAACTGTCCACTTACAACCGCTATCAGGACACTTTTTCAATAGCTTTGCTGGGGGTCTGTCGTACAAGTATGTAGTTTTTAGATCCTCGCCTGAGTGGATGTATGTAGTTAATAGCCCCTCGTCTCAGTGGATGTAAATTAGCCCCCCCTCTCAGTGGATGTAGTTATTAGCTCCCCGTCTCAGTGGATCTATGTAGTTTTTAGCTCCTCGCCTCAGTGGATTTATGTAGTTTTTAGTTCCACGCATCAGTGTATGTATGTATTTAATAACCTCTCGTCTCAGTGGATGCATTTATTAGTTCCTCGTCTCAGTGGATGTATGTAGTTATTAGTCCCTCGTCTCAGTGGATGTAAATTAGCCCCTCGTCTTAGTGGATATATGTAGTGTTTAGCTCCTCGCCTCAGTGTATGTATATAATATTAAACTCCTGTCTCATTAGTTTTTCCCCTTTTTTAACACCTCGTCTCAGTAGATGCATACACTTTTAAGTCCCTCGTCTCAGTGGATGTAATTCCTTTTTAGCCCATCGCCTCAGTGGATGTAAATTAGCCAATCATCTTAGAGGATGTTTGTTCTTTTTAGCACCTCGCCTCAGTGGATGTATATATTTTAAGGGCCCTCGTCTCACTAGATATGATTCCTTATTAGCCCCTTGTCTCAGTGGATGTATTTATTAGTTCCTCATCTCAGTGGATGTATTCATTAGTTCCTCGTCTCAGTGGATGTATGTCGTTAATAGCCTCTCGTCTCAGTGGATGTAAATTAGCCCATCATCTTAGAGGATGTTTGTTCCTTTTTAGCACCTCGCCCCATTGGATGTATATACTTTAAGGGCCCTCGTCTCACTAGATATGATTCCTTATTAGCCCCTTGTCTCAGTGGATATATTTATTAGTTCCTCGTCTCAGTGGATGTATTTATAAGTTCCTCGTCTCAATGGATGAATGTAGTTATTAGCTCCTCGCCTCAGTGGATTTATGTAGTTATTAGCTCCTCGCCTCAGTGGATGAATGTAGTTATTACCTCCTCGTCTCAGTGGATGTATTTATTAGTTCCTCGTCTCAGTGGATGTATGTAGTTATTAGCTCCTCGCCTCAGTGGATGTTTGTAGTTATGAGCTCATCGCCTCAGTGGATGTTTGTCTCGTATGAGATTTATTTTTTGTTTAGCATCTACCCTCAGTAGATGTGTATATACTTGTAAGGCCTTCGCTTCAGTGGATGTGATTCCTTTTTAGCCCCTCGTCTCAGTGGATGTATGTAGTTATTAGCCCCTCGTCTCAGTAGATGTAAATAAGCCCCTCGTCTCAGTGTGTGTAGTTATTAGTTCCTCCTCTCAGTGGATGTATTTATTAGTTCCTCGTCTCAGTTGATGTATGTAGTTATTAGCCCCTCGTCTCAGTGGATGTAAATTAGCCCCTCGTCTCAGTGGATGTAGTTATTAGCTCCTCGTCTCAGTGGATCTATGTAGTTTTTAGTTCCACGCATCAGGGTATACATGTAGTTAATAACCTCTTGTCTCAGTGGATGCATTTATTAGTTCCTCGTCTTAGTGGATGTATGTAGTTATTATAGCCCCTCGTCTCAGTGGATGTAAATTAGCCCCTCGTCTCAGTGGATGTATGTAGTTATTAGCTCCTCGTCTCAGTGGATGTATGTAGCTATTTGCTCATCGCCTCTGTGGATGTATGTCTCGTATGAGATGTTTTTTGTTTAGCAACTACCCTCAGTAGATGTGTATATACTTTTAAGGCATTTGCTTCAATGGATATAATTCCTTTTTAGCCCCTCGTCTCAGTGGATGTATGTAGTTATAAGCTCCTCGCCTCAGTGGATGTATGTAGTTATTAGCCCCTCGTCTCAGTGGATGTAAATTAGCCCCTCGTCTTAGTGGATATATGTAGTGTTTAGCTCCTCGCCTCAGTGTATTTATGTAGTTATTAAACTCCTGTCTCATTAGTTTAGTTTTTCCCCTTTTTTAACACCTCGTCTCAGGAGATGCATACACTTTTAAGTCCCTCGTCTCAGTGGATGTAATTCCTTTTTAGCCCCTCGCCTCAGTGGATGTAAATTAGCCAATCATCTTAGAGGATGTTTGTTCTTTTTAGCACCTCGCCTCAGTGGATGTATATATTTTAAGGACCCTCGTCTCACTAGATATGAATCCTTATTAGCCCCTTGTCTCAGTGGAAGTATTTATTAGTTCCTCATCTCAGTGGATGTATTCATTAGTTCCTCGTCTCAGTGGATGTATGTCGTTAATAGCCTCTCGTCTCAGTGGATGTAAATTAGCCCATCATCTTAGAGGATGTTTGTTCCTTTTTAGCACTTCACCTCAGTGGATGTATATACTTTAAGGGCCCTCGTCTCACTAGATATGATTCCTTATTATCCCCTCGTCTCAGTGGGTATAAATTAGCCCCTCATCTCGGTGGATGTAGTTATTAGCTTCTCGTCTCAGTGGATCTATGTAGTTTTTAGTTCCTCGCACCAGTGTATGTACATGTATGTAGTTAATAACCTCTCGTCTCAGTGGATGCATTTATTAGTTCCTCATCTCAGTGGATGTATGTAGTTATTAGCCCCTCGTCTCAGTGGATGTAAATTAGCCCCTCGTCGCAGTGTATGTAGTTATTAGCTCCTCCTCTCAGTGGATCTATGTAGTTTTTAGTTCCTCGCCTTAGCGTATGTATGTAGTTAATAGCTCCTCGTCACAGTGGATGTATTTATTAGTTCCTCGTCTCATTTGATGTATGTAGTTATTAGCCCCTCGTCTCAGTGGATGTAAATTAGCCCCTCGTCTCAGTGGATGTAGTTATTAGCTCCTCGTCTCAGTGGATCTATGTAGCTTTTAGTTCCACGCATCAGTGTATATATGTAGTTAATAACCTCTCGTCTCAGTGGATGCATTTATTAGTTCCTCGTCTTAGTGGATGTATGTAGTTATTATAGCCCATCGTCTCAGTGGATGTAAATTAGCCCCTCGTCACAGTGGATGTAGTTATTAGCTCCCCGTCTCAGTGGATCCATGTAGTTTTTAGTTCCACGCATCAGTGTATATATGTAGTTAATAACCTCTCGTCTCAGTGGATGCATTTATTAGTTCCTCGTCTTAGTGGATGTATTTAGCTATTGTAGTCCCTCGTCTCAGTGGATGTAAATTAGCCCCTCGTCTTAGTGGATGTAGTTATTAGCTCCTCGTCTCAGTGGATATATGTAGTTTTTAACTCCTCGCATCAGTGTATGTATGTAGTTATTAAACTCCTGTCTCATTAGTATTTTCCCTTTTTAACACCTTGTCTCAGTAGATGCATACACTTTTAAGTCCCTCGTCTCAGTGGATGCAATTCCTTTTTAGCCCCTCGCCTCAGTGGATGTGTATTATCCCATCATCTTAGAGGATGTTTGTTCTTTTTAGCACCTCGCCTCAGTGGTTGTATATCCTTTAAGGGCCCTCGTCTCACTAGATAGGATTCCTTATTAGCCCCTTGTCTCAGTGAATGTATTTATTAGTTCCTCGTCTCAGTGGATGTATTTATTAGTTCCTCGTCTCAGTGGATGTATGTCGTTAATAACCCCTCGTCTCAGTGGATGTAAATTAGCCCATCATCTTAAAGGATGTTTGTTCATTTTAGCACCTCGCCTCAGTGGATGTATGTAGTTATTAGCTCCTCGCTTCAGTGTATTTATGTAGTAATAGCCCCTCGTCTCAGTGGATGTATTTATTAGTTTCTCGTCTCAGTGGATGTATGTAGTTATTAGCCCCTCGTCTCAGTGGGTGTAAATTAGCCAGTGTATGTATTTAGTTAATAGCTCCTCGTCACATTGGATGTATTTATTAGTTCCTCTTCTCAGTGGATGTATGTATTTATTAGCCCCTCGTCTCAGTGGATGTAAATTAGCCCCTCATCTCAGTGGATGTAGTTATTAGCTCCTCGTCTCAGTGGATCTATGTAGCTTTTAGTTCCTCGCATCAGTGTATATATGTAGTTAATAACCTCTCGTCTCAGTGGATGCATTTATTAGTTCCCCGTCTTAGTGGATGTATGTAGTTATTATAGCCCCTCGTCTCAGTGGATGTAAATTAGCCCCTCGTCTTAGTGGATGTAGTAATTAGCTCCTCGTCTCAGGAGATCTATGTAGCCTTTAGTTCCACGCATCAGTGTATATATGTAGTTAATAACCTCTCGTCTCAGTGGATGCATTTATTAGTTCCTCGTCTTAGTGGATGTATGTAGCTATTATAGCCCCTCGTCTCAGTGGATGTAATTTAGCCCCTCGTCATAGTGGATGTAGTTATTAGCTCCTCGTCTCAGTGGATATATGTAGTTTTTAGCTCCTCTCCTCAGTGTATGTATATAGTTATTAAACTTCTGTCTCATTAGTATTTTCCCTTTTTAACACCTCGTCTCAGTAGATGCATACACTTTTAAGTCCCTCGTCTCAGTGGATGTAATTCCTTTTTAGCCCCTCGCCTCAGTGGATGTAAATTAGCCAATCATCTTAGAGGATGTTTGTTCTTTTTAGCACCTCGCCTCATTGGTTGTATATCCTTTAAGGGCCCTCGTCTCACTAGATATGATTCCTTATTATCCCCTCGTCTCAGTGAATGTATTTATTAGTTCCTCGTCTCAGTGGATGTATTTATTAGTTCCTCGTCTCAGTGGATGTATGTCGTTAATAACCCCTCGTCTCAGTGGATGTAAATTAGCCCATCATCTTAGAGGATGTTTGTTCTTTTTAGCACCTCGCCCCATTGGATGTATGTAGTTATTAGCTCCTCACTTCAGTGTATGTATGTAGTAATAGCCCCTCGTCTCAGTGGATGTATTTATTAGTTCCTCGTCTCAGAGGGTGTAAATTAGCCCCTCGTCTCAGTGGATATAGTTAATAGCTTCTCGTCTCAGTGGTTCTATGTAGTTTTTAGCTCATCCCATCAGTGTATGTACATGTATGAAATTAATAACCTCTCGTCGCAGTGGATGCATTTATTAGTTCGTCTTAGTGGATGTATGTAGTTATTAGCCCCTCGTCTCAGTGGATGTAAATTAGACCCTCGTCTTAGTGGATGTAGTTATTAGCTCCTCGTCTCAGTGGATCTGTGTAGTGTTTAGATCCTCGCCTCAGTGTATGTATGTAGTTATTAAACTCCTGTCCCATTAGTTTTTTTCCCTTTTTAACGCCTCGTCTCAGTAGATGCATACACTTTTAAGTCCCTCGTCTCAGTGGATGTAATTCCTTTTTAGCCCCTCGCCTCAGTGGATGTAAATTAGCCCATCATCTTAGAGGATGTTTGTTCTTTTTAGCACCTCGCCTCAGTGGATCAACATGTATATACTTTAAGGGCCCTCGTCTCACTAGATATGATTTCTTATTAGCCCCTTGTCTGAGTGGATGTATTTATTAGTTACATACATACAGTGAGGCGAGGAGCTAAAAACTACATAGATCCACAGTGGATGTATATATTTTAAGGGCCCTCGTCTCAATGGATATGATTCCTTATTAGCCCCTTGTCTCAGGGGATGTATTTATTAGCCCCTTGTCTAAGTGGATGTATTTATTAGTTCCTCGTCTCAGTGGATGTATTTATTAGTTCCTCAGTGGATGTATGTCGTTAATAGCCCCTGGTATCAGTGGATGTAAATTAGCCCATCATCTTACAGGATGTTTGTTCTTTTTAGCACCTCGCCTCAGTGGATGTATATACTTTAATGGCCCTCGTCTCACTAGATATGATTCCTTATTAGCCCTTTGTCTCAGTGGTTTATTTATAAGCTCCTCGTCTCAGTGGATGTATTTATTAGTTCCTCATCTCAGTGGATGTATGTAGTTATTAGCCCCTCGTCTCAGTGGATGTATGTAGTTATTAGCCCCTCGTCTCGGTGGATATAAATTAGCCCTTCGTCTTAGTTGATGTAGGTATTAACTCCTCGTCTCAGTGGATCTATGTAGTTTTTAGCTCCTCGCCTCAGTGTATGTATGTATGTATGTATGTATGTATGTATATATGTAGCTTTTAGCTCCTCGTCTCAGTGGATGTATGGAATTATTAGCTCCTCGCCTCAGTAGATGTATGTAGCTATTAGCTGATCGCCTCAGTGGATGTTTGTCTCGTATGAGATGTTTTATTTGTTTAGCAACTACCCTCAGTAGATGTGTATATACTTTTAAGGCCTTCGCTTCAGTTGATGTAATTCCTTTTTAGCCATCGTCTCAGTGTATGTATGTAATTCTTAGCTCCTCGCCTCAGTGGATGTATGTAGTTATTACCTCCTCGTCTCAGTGGATGTATGTAGTTATTAGCTCCTCGCCTCAGTGGATGTATGTAGCTATTACCTCCTCGTCTCAGTGGATGTATGTAGTTATTAGCTCCTCACCTCAGTGGATGTTTGTAGTTATTAGTTCATCGCCTCAGTGGATGTATGTCTTGTATGAGTTTAGCAACTACCCTCAGTAGATGGGTATATACTTTTAAGGCCTTCGCTTCAGGCCCCAGGTTCGAAACCTTGTTACCAATCGCTCTATTGGCTAGGACTGAACAACTTTTGTTCTTACATATATATTCCAAATCTCTCCGGTAGCTTGTTGTAATAGAAAACCTAATTAATTAGGCTCACTTAGATTCAGCGGAGTTGTCCATTTGATCATGGTGCCAAACTCACTGCATTGAAACCTTTCGAACGATATGCTACAAGCATGGATTTGGTCGTATTTGGATCAGAACAACACGGCCGACAATCACCGGCCTCTCGGCACAAATGTAGGTAGAATAGCAAAAATGAAATATAAAACCGTCATAACTTTTGAATGGAGAAAGAAAACCTTAGTACGCTGCAAAGTTGCTTGTCCTGGTGAGATCCATCGATTGATATCATGTTTATGGGGTTCACTAGGCGAATGGCCGAGAACGGGACCGAACACCCAGGATCCATAGAAGATAGGAAGCTAGTGTAAACAGTAAATTTGCTTCATTAGACAAGCCCTGTCGATTGCTGTTGCGTTTTTTCACCTAGCATTTTTGGTTCGGATTTTCGCTCTAGTTATCTATTAGTAACAACTAGTGGTGTGTTTAAACCTCAGTTGCAGAGTTTGGAGCCGGTAATGACAATGTTCCGGATACGTTATCAGTCCAATGACTTATCATATCAGAAATGATGATAGTGTCAACCGGTTCTTACTACCAACTTCACACAATTTAGCCTATTATGGTCAACACGGCTTCAATAAACAGTGCTGAACCTGACCAAAATGCTTGAATAAGTTATCGTTCTAAATCTGCACCGTTAACTGCATACAAAGCTACAAATTCCACACTTGTTAATATACCATATTTGCGATAGTTTGCCTCCTTAAATGAATCACTAATTGCGTAAATCCACAGTATTGGGATCTAACCAGAGCTTCATTGTCTACTTATTATAAAACAGCAAATTCAGCCAACATCAACACACAAAATATGCAATCATTACAATAGTACAATTAGATAGACACCAAGAAACTGCAGTCTAAGATGAATGTGCTTGAACAAGACTCTAATCCTAATCTGTACAGTTACTCGATATTAAAATGTAATCGATTTCCTCATATAGAAACGGAATGTCCCGTTCCTGTGTAAGTTACATTGTGGAAAATGGGTAAATGCAGCAATTGTTTGGAATCAGCAAATGTTCAACTTCTTACAACGGTTTTAAAACTATTCAAACATTTCTTTTCTTCTATACATTTTTTTTCTTTTCACCAGACCCCTTCTCTGAGTCTAAATATAGCATAACAGGGAAAGGGGTACTAAATCAACCAGCATTAACATACTAATTATGTTAAGATTAAGCTAGTTTTAAGAGTCGGACAACGGAACAGTGTAGACCCAGATAAATGGGCTCCCTAATCAACAGCTCTGCGGTTTACTCATGACATAATGCAACGTTCTTCACCTTATATGATTAAACCAAACAGCACAAGCGTGGATAAAAAAAGATTCAACATCACAATTCCAAACTGGATGGTTTGCACAAACCAAAACATAATTCCAAGATACATCAAAGCATTAGATATACAATGGTTTACTTAGCAAAGTGAACTAGGTACTGCAGTGCTGAACCAGACCAGGGACCCCTTTAAAGTTTTCAAGGATTTACCTTGCGTATTAACCATCCTGAGAAACAACTTAGACCGAGATCAGAGGGTTTGAAAAAGTTCCTAATCCAGATCTATTTACTCATGACAAAACATACAAATTGAACGAACATCAACATACTAAATTTTGTAAGTTTGACTACTCAGATTTATACTGGAGCGCAATGTTTAGCAGATCCAGTGTGAAAAGAGGCCGATCATTACGAGTTATATTTAGAGAAATCTCAATTATTATCCTCTATTATCCATACTCTGCCACATACTCTGCCACACACACGCGCGCGGGCTTTCACACGCACACACACACACACACACACACACACAACAACAACAACAACAACAACAACAACACCAACACACACATACAGACACACAGACACAAACACCACAGAAACGCATATAATATAAGTGTATGTAATAATATTAATAATAATAATGATAGTAATACATGGAATAATGATAATAATAATAATGATGATAATGACACTAATACTATTAATATCATTATTATTATTATTATCATCATCAACAACATTAATATGAATTATACATTTAATGTGAGCATGAATTCAGGAATTTGTATGCGCTAAGACTCATCGAGTAAATTATACCTGGCAAGATCTATTGCATTTAAAATTATGGAAACTTTCTCATCGGTACAAATCTTCAAAACTATTCTGGAAACGTTATTGTACAGTTGTATAAACCTAGAATGTAAAGCTATGCATACATGTATGCAGGAGCCAATGCCACATGAGAGATTATAACAGAGAGAAAAATCTGACCCAGGTCAATCTGAAATTTATTGCCCCCTAATTAGCTTTCCGATAGGGAAGCAGGCTCCTAGCACATGTCCTGGCTATTTATCACCACTTTACTGTATAACTGTAAAGTCGTATGAATAATATGTTCATTTCAGCGTTAGTTTAACCCTTCAACCTCAGAAAAAAAAATGGTTTCTGTTTCTATAAATATTTACAAGTTCATTTCAAACGGATCAAAGATAGCCATATGAGCTGGGTCGACACTGTTTGCAGATACAGTCAATGGCGGACTATAGAGTTGAAAGAGTTACACTGTAACACAGCGTAAACTTCACAGGAAATGGTTCGGGATTAATTAAATATAATAGTTGAAAGCTTTATTTTTAGGCAAACGCTACGATTTTTGCGAGTTGTGTAATGATTTTCATCTTCGGTATGGTAACGAATAGCAAAACATGTTAAAATAGAGGTATGCATTTTCAGGCAAAGTGGTATTATCTTAACCCTTATCTTGCTGAATAAAGTGACATCTTCTTGAAGTTTCGTCTAATCCAATATTCAACATTGTTAGATGCACATCGAATTTGGTGAAAAAAAAATGTTCGAGCGACAAACAGCGTGGGTCATTCGGTGTCTGGTCCGGGTCCAGACTGTTTCCAACTTACTTCGGTTCAAATCGGTTGTGGTCGCGCCTAGCACGATAAGTGTTAATAAACGGCAATTGTATCAAATATTGAAAATATATTCCTTACATCGAGATGTTCCATGACATGAATGCGTATAGTAGCCGTAAAGTAAAGAAAGTGTTAAGTACAAATATATAAGTTAAGGGTGCATAGAAGTATAATTGTAAATAATTATTTTTTATTATTAGAATTTTACGCCAACCTATCGTACTTGAAAGTAAATCGATTGAACTGTTTAAGATTCTTATGAAATGCAAAATATTGAACACATAGACCAAAAATTCTGAAAGGGGGTGATCCCCGAGAGCAAAAATTGCAACGCAAAAAGAGAAAATTGCAGACTCGGTTTTATTGAGTCTGTTCATGAACAGTAATTGAAAGTGCAACACTGCTCACACCCCCTAGCACCGGCTTAAGCGGTATTCAATTTTCAGAACAAGAAGTACTGAAATTCATGATCTCGAAGGATCAGAAGGTATAACAACACTGAGAATGAAGTACGGGGCGACGTTTTACGGCGATAGTTTAAAGTAAAAGTTACCTCCACTTTTCGGATTCAAGGCTCTCTACACGACATAGGAAATGGTCATGCTGTTAACATTTATACAGTGAATTATCACAAGCAACGCCATTGAAAAAAGGGCAAACAGACAATACATGTATGTTCAATTAGGTCTTGGTCTACACTGCAGTTATGCAGATATTATATGCACCAAGGTAAGGGCTATACTTTGAATAGACAAGGCGAAGCCTCAATACAGCTTTATTACAGCTATCCAAAGTTTAAGCTCGGTAAATAAACATAAAGGAGCACTTATTCACGAACTCACTATATCAAACATACATGTTATAACATACAAGTATGGCAATGTTCGTTTAATAAATACATTCATTTCAATACTCATTTGAAGTTATTTCATTATTTCCAATCAATTACAGATTATATGGGAACAGAGCTGGTCCACGCTCTCTCCGCTCTCTTTCAATATGGGGTTAAACTGCAAATTATAGCATTAGTTTAGTTTATGAATATGAATATGATTAAAAAGTTATTGTCAGTAAAACATCAGTCAAACACTAAGAAAGGAATTTGCTAAACTTAATACAGAACAAATGAATTTAAATAAACAGGAAGACATTTTCAATTAAAACTTGCAAAGTAGAAATTAACATGAATTTAATTGTTCCTATACTGTAGAATGGCAGTACATTCTACCCTTTCCTTCATATAAACTATTTTAAAGCAATAGTAAACAGAGTAGACCCAGATCAGACGGTCCATATGGAAGCGGTCTGGTGAGGCTCTGCTCTGTTTGCTAAACTTGGAATAAACATAAAACAGAGAAATGGTTTAATCTAATACAAACTAAGATAGTAATACCAAATAGGAAAGGAATTTACATTTAACACAAACAACATAAACATCTACTTCCACACAAAACATAACTCTTCTCTCTCAAATAAAGGGCTTGCACGCACCGAGCCCACCTATACATGCCATACATGTCCAGTGCAATTGTATTCCCATGATGCTACACAGCAAAGCAGAACCCTGCTGAGTAAAGGGAGACAACCCCCACAACAACAAAACATAATTAATAAGCTAGCCTCATTTAACTCCCTTAAAATTCAAATTGTTTCACACTTTTAAGACAAGATGCTAAGAAGCAAATATATGCACTAGGACGAGGGGTTGAATAACATATCCACTGTGGATAGGGACTAGAAACCAGGGGATGGGGCTGAAACGCATATTTATATATAGCCCGGAGTTCCGTTGTACCACGGTTCTTATCTTTTTTTACAATAATAACTATATAAATAGACTAACTTGCTGTTTATTATTTTTTACATGTTTATGGGGTAAATTATTCCTGTACATCCATGTGAATATTATTTAATAAACACCGATATTTGCTGTTTTGTTTGGTGTTTTTATAACTGCCATATGTGTGATGTGATTTGAGGGAGTTTACCATTATGTCACACTTATAATAGAATCGAGTCTATGGAACACAAATCCAGTAATTTATTGTCACTATTGCTGGTTTTTTAGGAATTATCAAAACTGGTGAAATAAACATCAAAAGTGGTGGGAAAAGGGCAAATACGAACTATTTACAGTTGTGTAGATAAATCTCATAATTCCCTACACAATATGGACACGTCAAGACACTTCAACTTCGTAAAACTTTAACTGGAGAGCAAAATGATAAATGTGTCCAGGATAAATAGTCACATATTTTCTCCACTTGACGAACACAACACCCGAACACAACACCTGCTAACTCAACCAATCCTTCTGGTTGCTTCTTGTCACACACATTATAGGGTGAAAAATGGAAATAATTCACTATTCTGTTCCTTTATTCTTTCCATAGTTTTTTCCTTAATAACCTGGTCGAGGTTACTTGTCACGTCAATAAGTTGTATATCGGATATAGGAGAATCAGACCACAGCTGTCAAAGTAGGTTCTGTATTGATAAATAATTATGTGGGACTTTTTTGTGAAGGAGGCATCATGGAATCTATGAATATTCACTATATTGATTCAAAATATACAAAAATAGTATTTACTTTCCAGTTAACTCGACGTTTTCGGAGAAATGACTCTTTCTGAACAAAATGTGACTTCCATGTTGTTGTTTTTTATACAAATAGGGGCCTAGTTAATGATGTTATCCGCGATAATTCCCGTGATTATAAATACCGTGATACAAAGGAACCCGTGATACAATGAGAAGTATATATATTCACTGATGAGAAGGACTGAAAAGCAGATATATCCACAGAGGGGATGGAATAAAAAGCAAACATATCCACTGAGGCGAATGCCTGAGCACACGATATATCCATTGAGGCGAGTGACTGGACAACTTATATATCTACTGCAAGTTAAGCTGATATGTTGGGAAGCAAAGCAAATATATCCACTGAGTCACTGACGCGAGGATCTAAATATATATCCACGAGGGGCTAATAAGTAGATGTATACACTGGGGCGAGGGGCTAAAAAGTAAATATATCCACTGAGAGGAGGGGTTAATAAGTAGATTATCCACTAACACGAGGGGCTAATAAGTAGATGTATCCACTGATACGAGGGGCTGAATAAGTACACGAATCCACTGAGACGAGGGGCTAATATATCCACTGAGACGAGGGGCTTAAAAGTATAAACACTGGGGCGAGGTGCTAAAAAGTACAAAAGCCACTGACACCAGGGGCTTAATTATAAGTACACGTACATACATCCACTGAGACGAGGGCTAAAAAGGACTTGCAGCCACTAAGAAGAGGGGGTAATAACTACATACATCCACTGAGACGAGGGGCTAAAAAGGACATACATACATCCACTGAGACGATGGGCTAAAAAGTAATTACATCCACTGAGACGAGGGGCATAAAATTATATACATCCACGTACTGAGGCGACATGCTAAAAAATACAAACATCCACTGAGACGAGGGGCTAAAACGGACTTGTAATTACATCCACAGAGACGAGGGGATAAAAAGGAATTACATCCACTGAGGCGATGTTCTAAAAGTACAAACGTCCACTGAGACGAGGGGCTATTAGGTACACACATCCACTGAGACGAGGGGCTACAACGGAATTGTATCCACTGTGACGAGGTGCTTCGAAGTATAAACATCCACTGAGAGACGGGCTATTAAGTATATACATGTACATTCACTGAGACGATGGGCTAAAAAGTATATACATTCACTGAGGCGAAGTGCTAAAAAGTTAAATCATCTACTTGGACGAGGGGCTAATAAGTACATACATCCCCTAAGACGAGGGGCTAAAAAGGACTTCCATACACTGGGACGAGGGGCTTAATTTTAAGCATATACATCCACTGAGGTGAGGTGCTAAAAAGTACAAACATCCACTGAGGCGAGGGGTTAATAAGTACACACAGCAACTGGGACGAGGGGCTAAAAAGGAGTTACAAGAAGCTTTATTTTCAGTCGGGTTTACAACAAATAACATTAGCTATACCAGAAGCTATGTGACGACTATAGTAACATAAAACAAAAATACTTTAAAACAAACAGCCTGTAAACACAGGCCCGTACCCAGGTGGGGACCCCCCCCCCCCCAGCTGTCTCCCAAGATGCCATTTTTGTTAATGGGCCCTTTTTAGTTTTCAGCTAGATCTACCGATTTGAAATTTTACCAAGGCTTTTAGTGGCTGATATTTTCCTACCTCGGGGAGATTATCTTTTAGTTCTCTACACAGCTACACAGACAGAGACCACCTTTAGCATGCTGTCATGCTGTGACCCCCCCCCCCCCCGCGGAGTACACTCGAATTACGTAATCACGAGTTGGTTTCAGTTTTCGCTATATTGGAGTTTAGCAAACAAATTGTTCAGGAACCAGTCGTGTCAAAATGCAAATTGCTGCGTTTCCACAAATACCACACGTGGCACGTATATTAATTAAGCGAGGAAACATTGTCGCAAAATTAAGACGTATCAAGACGCTATAGCATAGCTACAAAAAGCAGTATGCACTTTGACCGATACACGTTTTATTGACATTGATCAGTAACTAGTAATGAAAAAAATAACTCTGAACATTTCGAATGATAAAAAAAGTAAAAATGATCTTCGTCCCCAGGCCGATTGTACTGATTAAATCACGAAGTAAATACAGAATAAGGCCATCATGACCCTTTTGGTAAACTGTAACATTTGATGTTTGTAGTTTTGATCAGGGTTGTTATCACATTTAGAATAAAGACATAAGCGGATGCTAGTTCTGAGATGAATAATGCAGAGTCTGTCCATGGTAAAACACATTAAGCATAATCAAATGTCTTTAATCATGTTCATATGTGTGTCTGTCAATGGCAAACAAAACTTTAGCCTTGATCACAACTTTGGTGTTAATATAATTATACAAAGCCCCTGCATTGAACCATAGGGGCCCGAAGTTTGACACCCGACACTCTAACACTAATAATATAAACAAGGGATTTTACTTCTATATAGCCCGTTACTCACCCCTCTTACAGAAAACTCTCTAACTTTTCTAAATTTATCGTTATTCCACTGATTATTTCTGCAACAGAGGGCTAAAACATTTATTCACAAGGTAAACACAACTTTTTTTCAATAACGAAAGCTATCTAGATGCCAGAGAGTCGTTAACTTCATAATTCGCAGAAATTCTACGCCATTGACAAGGGTTTGCACACCCCGCTCTCAAGACTTAACTGGCCTTTTCAGCCGAAGAAACACAACATTAAATATAAATATTAAATATAATATGATAAACTCGGAAATTATACGTTTCCTCTTTTTCTGTATTGATTTATTACTGTCCTGCTCTTCTCAATTAGACAGAGCATCTTGTTGTATTAATATTTATATATCCTCATGTATTCATGTATTGTGAACTGAGAGAAATAAAGTGAATTTGAATTTTGAAAGTCTATACACTGAAATCCAGGTGTAAAAATGAGCAGATTTCCTATAATGCAACATAAAATTATATCTTGATTGAGTCATTCAGATAGCAGGAAATTGCACCATTCAATGTGGCATACCAAAAAAAATCGACTACCGTGAGGAGTGCCCACCCCAACTCGGCCCCCAGCAAAAAAAATCTGGGTACGGCCCTGTAACATAGGATAAGTTTAGCGTATTGAAACAATACATATAAGATATATAGAAATATTTTAATTCTCAAGTTTAATCTAAATAGTTGTCACCATTTAAGATTCTAAGAAGTTCCTAATAAATTGTCTTTGAAATCATTAATGCCTGTATGTTAAGAGATCACATTTCAATAGATAAAGGGAGGCAATGCTGACATAGTAAAAAGGTGTCTTCACAGATTTGCCTCCCTTAATCATATGTATAAAGAGAAAATAGATCAAGCTTGTATTCAAGCGCGGAATTATACAGTAAAGTAGCATCCACTGAGACGATATATATCGATGTGCTTAAAAATATATACATCCACTGAGACGAGGGGCTAAAAAGTACAAACATCCACTGAGACGAGGGGCTTAAACGTATATACATCCACTGAGGCGAGGAGCTAAAAGTTCAAATATAGTTTGCATTGCATTGTATCGTATCCACTGAAGAGAGGTGCTTAAAAGTACATACATCCAGACATCAGACTTAGATGATTTTAATAAATATGTGTTTCTGTTTTCCAACACAGACATGATAAAGGACTGTGCCAAAACCTTCTTTTACATTTTACTGAGACGGCAAGTTTCACTTTTGTAAATAGACTTGTTATTATTATTATTTTTTTAGGTATCTGATGTTCCGGATATGTTTTATATGATATAGCCTAGTATCATATCATTTTAATTGATCTTTAAGTTTTCTTAACAGATGTAGATTTTAAATAAACATCGCGGAGTACTTTAGCCTGCTTTTGTTGATTATTCTTATTACATTTTATACTCTCTTTTTAGACCGTTTTGGTATGGTGTGCGGTAAAAATGCCACAGGTAAAAATGCCTTAGGTAAATATGCCATAGGTAAAAATGCCTTAGGTAAAAATGCCACAGGTAAAGTGGTAAAATGCCTTAAGTAATAATGCCTTAGGTAAATATGCCATAGGTAAAAATGCCACAGTTTGGTATGTATTGGATCAGTATTGCAATTTGCAGTGGTCCGATTTTATTTATGTCATACTGTGATGTTATAAACATATGTGTTATATATGACATGTGATATCATTTTTACCATCTCTTATAATTTCCTTTATACATTATGTACTATTTGAAATGATTATTGTATATGTTTTTATATACTGAATGTGCATTGAGGGGAGATGTAGATAAAGATTATATCTATCATCCAAAGATAGGTCTTTGATACATCCACTGAGGCGAGGGGCGAAGAAGGGTCTGACAGACAGGACTATCGGACAGGACAGACAGACAGACAGACAAACAAGCAGACTGTTAGAAAGACGTATATAAGTGTTTGTTTTGACGTTCCGCCATTAAAAAACTTCTGGCTTTTGGCTGCTGGCCGTTCCAAGGCGGCACTCCTGCTTTCAGCCTACGGTCAATTTTGTTTTTTAATATGCTTAATGTTTAATGTGTTTCGTCTTGATATGCGTCCTGTTATGTTTTGTCTTGTGGCTTTATCGTTTCTCGTTAGATGGTGTTTGATGCGGTGTCATTCCGTGTGTGGCTCTCCCTGTTTGACTATTTTTCCATATTGAATAAAAGGAAGATGGAGATTGTCTTTTATGTCTAAAATGCAGGCTACATGACCGAATCTGTTCCAATAGTTTTGGAAATATGTTCTTTCTAAAATATATCAGAAAAGTGTTCTTTTCGCTTATTAGGTGAGCGTAATTAATTAGTTTTAAATGGCCATTAAACGGATCTAAATTCTAAATGATAATTTGATACTGAACAAAAGTTTTGGCAAAAGAAACCCAAAATACTATTGACTGTTGCACTTGTCCTCTTAACCAGAGACGTAATATAGGTCTCTGACTTAACATACAACAATACATGGTCCTTTTCGTTCTTTTAATTCAGATGTAACCACCAAAGCAAAACCCACTTAAACAGCTTGAAAAGAAGGCGGAGCAGTTTATTACGGGGTTTATAACTCCGCCCCTCAGCCTACAGGTGCTCGCCTGACTGGATGTTCTTTAGCATATCCCCTTCACGAAGTGTGTTAGGTTGATCACGTGACTAAAAAGAGTCCACTAAAACGCTGACTGACCATATAAGATATATAGGAAACTGCTGACCACAAAACGATGTCGGACAATGTTGACGACTTAGATAAAGAACAGGCCAAAAATGCGCCGGTATAGGATAGATCTGGATCCGATAATTAAAATTTGATATCGCCCTAAATAATAACAAACTATAAATATCATGTTTAAAATAGTTTTAAATTACAAAATTATATTTAGCGGTTTATAATAATTTATTGTTTTGATTTAATTAGAATAGAAAAAAGTGTTATTGTAGGAGCACATGATCTAGATCCAAACCATAACCATTTATATAACTTTATTAGAATTTTACAGAGACATATACATACATGTATGCTTATGTCTATTCCAGATTTTATTTCCAGGACATAAGTTCCTAAATAGTGATAATTAAACATTTGCAAACAGTTTTTAGCTGATTAGTTTCTGAATTTTTATTAGGATCAAAACTGCGTTGTGTATTTGACCTAAACTGTTTGACAGCCATTTAGTAGTAGTGGAATAATTGTAGAAATTGCAGGTTTATAAAGAGACCGTATTTTCTTAATCGAGTTTCCTGTATACTTTGGTATATTTGGTGTGGTAAGGCTACCTAGTAAACGGTATGGATCCTGATGAGACGTCAGTTTATTCAGTGTCTCCTCTGAATATAAACTGTTTGATGCTTAGATTGTGAATATGTTTTTAAAAGAAAATGCAATATGTTAACTCTTTCTCTATTTTTATTTCAAATGTCAATACATGTATTATGGAATATTCATGGACCAAATAATTATAATGAAATGTACAAGGTTGAACATTGTAGCCATTTTAGAAACTAACGACACAGCTCTATCAAATTTCATAAGCAAACAGAGCAGACCCTGATCAGACGGCTCCTATAGAAGCCGTGTTCATGATCTGATTCTGCTGTTTGAAAATGCGTGAAAACAAGTTTCTATGAGGGAAAGGGTTAATATGATAGAATTTAAGTTATGGAGGCTTAAAGAGCTTACGTCATATTGATCAGCAGCTTAAAGGTTACTCATGTCACAGAATTGATCACATTCCTCGCCTTATTAAAATTACAGTGTACAGTAATGCCTGTATAAGGGACTCTCAACACTCTTAAACAACAGGTGATTATTTTATGCAGGGCAAAAGTAATACTCAGAGCTGCATTATGTAGGAACCGCCTGTATTACTTTTGACCTGCATTAATCTACCACCTGATTTAAAGGTTCAAAATTAGATCTCTTTTTAATTGTCACTTAAGACATGTATTACTGTACCTTTATAGTATTTAAGGCAAACTTACAAAATACACAACAGAAATAATACTCACATTTTATTATGACAAGAATCAACAATATTAAACCATAAAAGAAAATTGTCAGTAATGTAAATATAGCAACTAATCACGGATTTGAACCCATCAAATTATAAAGACTTTCACGTACGCCTTTGCAAACAGAGTAGATCAGATTCTGTATGATCAGGGTTTGTTCTGTTTAGTTATGGAATTATAGTAGATCTGTTTCAGCCATTTCTACCAATACTAAAAGATCCTTAACCCTTCTCTTGCTGAATTTTAAAATACATTTCTCCGTCTTTACCCATGCCCTGTTGTATAATTACATATATCTTCACTGTGTAAAAGTATTTCGCTGTGAAATCACTGCTGTAGAGTGCACTCGTTGCACAATCAACTTGTAAATAGTGCAGACCCTGATGAGATAGCTCCTGCAGGAGCTGTCTCATCTGGGTCTTCATTATTTACAGGTAGTTATATTGACGTGAATAGGTATATTGACGTGAATAGCAAGTAGAAATATGCATTATGCTATTATCTCTAATTTAAATATTCATCAGGGAGAGGGTTAATCCTTAATTCCATAAATACGCATGAGCTAAGCCTTTGCAAATAAGAGTAGATCCAGATCCGACTGCTCCTGTAGGAGCCATTTGATCCAGGTCTGCTCTGTTTGTTTATGATACAATGTAGATCCAATAGTCATTATAGTATTTAATATACTTAATTTTAATGCTGTCATCATTTTTTACGTGAATATTCATCGAGTAATGGGTTAAATAAACAATGGCATTTACAATACATTATGGATAAACGTGTGACAGCAAGTGTTTTTCTTATCGCTGGATTAACCTGTGAATCACAATGAGCAGTGGTATGTTTTAAAGAAATAAGCAGACATGTCTTTAACATGGTAATTTGGGGTAATAAATGGGTATCAAGGACATCTAAATTAGACCCCTATAAGCGATTTTTTTTCAGGCGCATCAACAGTGTTTATGGAACCATATGGTACATTTATCACAAACGCAATAATTATGTATCGAAATACTTTTCTGCCCTTTCCCTTACAAATACTTATTGTTTTATCAGTTGTGGGGACTTGTCATTATTTCATTTTTTAAACATATGATTAAATGTTGTCTTAACCCATCCTCTCTTACTAACGTCTTTTTGCTTCTCTGTAAAAAATATTTATTGAAACCATTGTGAGAAATAGAGCAACGCTCTATTTGTCATAATGGTTTAAAAACTGCACAATTCTAAAATTTTCCTTTTCTATAGGTAATGTTCAATTTCTGTAGATTAATTCCAAGAGGTTGAGTCTAAAGGTAGTCAAGGAGGGAATGAGTTAATGTTATTGGAATCATGAATTAAATGAAAACATAATTTTATCTGAAAGAGAATGAAGTTGCATGTGCAATTGCCTGCATGCCACAATCTACAGAATTATACTGTTTCTACATAGGTGGTACAATAACATCAATGCAGTCTTTTTTGTCCATAAATTAGAGACAGTTGCATTTTAAAGCCGTCTGGAATGATACGACGTGACGACATCGATGAACCATTCAGCTGCAGATCCGACAAATCTTAGGTGCCTTGACATGTTGCTGGAGTGGCCATGCGTACACACGATGATAATGCAAAGTCCACTGCTGCCTCAATTGTGCTGGCCATCTTTTAAGTCCCTTCTAAATTGAGATGTAACCCATCTCATGAGTCTTCCCAGAAACCGATGGACAGTACCTGTGAACACATAATATTGATATACATGTATAATAATGTATTACTAGGCCGTAATATAGAAGGCATATATATAACCCATGGTAGCTAAATGCAGGTCAAAATTAATGCAGAAATAATGGCATCATGAATATTAATCAGAATATATTCTATGCTCGGACATGAATATAGGAATGTTTTACCAAGGCAGGAATTGCACAATATTATCTATAATATATCACATGCAAACCGAGAAGACCCTGATCAGACGGTTCCTACATAACAATTAAAGGGGTTTCACTAAAATGCTTACCATTGATCTGATCATCTGATCATATAAGATATACATTGTGAAGTTTTGAAACCACTGTGATAAATATAGCATTTGCTCCCATGGTTTCTCCTATGGTTTCAGAAATATAATGAAATTTTCTTGAAGGATTGTTACCTTGGAGATAAGGTGTACAGTCGCAAGAATAGTTGTTTGATGTCGTCAAAGACCTATCATAACATCATAGGTCTTTGATGTCGTCTGCTATTTCAACTGCTGTTTTCCTGTCTATGTCGTTGGCCCCAACAACCAGAGCAATAGCCTAACGTAAAAATAAAGACATGCATATTAGTAAAACTAGAAAATGGTGTCTGTAAGACACAGCGATGCTCCAATGTTGGTGATTGCCTAGCTGCACATAAAATTCCTTAGCTGCACATAAAATTCCTAAGTCATTTGACCTTGACATTGGGCTTGCGGGCAGCATGGACCGGGTGCGTAATGAAAGTATGGGCGATGTTTAGTGTATATATGCAATATTCCATGCCAATAGCTATAGCGGTTAATGAGATATAAAACAATGAAAAAACTGTGACAATCAATTGCTTGTAAAATTACTAAGTCATTTGACCTTGACATTGGGATTTCGGGCAGCATGGGCAGTGTGTGTAAAGAAAGTATAAATGGTATTTAATGTGTACAAGCAATTCCATGCGAATAGCAACAGTGGTTATCAACTGCACGTAAGAATCTTTGCTCTGTCAAAGTGTGAATGTTTATAATTAAACAATTAATGATCGCATTGAAAGCAATGCCATTGTCCCCAACTGGGTGAACTCAAACTGTTATAAATCGATGAAAAATCAACACAGCGTAACAAAATTCAGACTTGATCTGTAATTTATTTATAATAAAGATGCATCACTTCAATAGTGTTAGGGTTTATTAAGTGTGTGATTATTCTTGCATATGGATATTCAAGAAGTAATAGGTTAAACTATTTGGATACATCAGGAGAAAATCTGATATAGATAGATAGATCTAGAGAGAGAGAGAGAGAGAGAGAGATCTAGAGAGATCTAGAGAGATCGAGAGAGAGAGAGAGAGAGAGAGAGAGAGAGAGAGAGAGATAGATAGATAGATAGATAGACTGGTCGTGTTAGAAAAAAACCCTTAATAAAGCACCCTACCCGCCCCATAAAATTAATGATACACGTTCCATTACATACCTGTGAGACAAACTGTAGACAATGTATTCGTTGATATCGCTGTTGTCACCTCTGTCACTGCTGTCAGAGCTTTCAAACAGCGTCAACATAATTGGAAATGTCATTTTCGTTGTAAGTAATGTCTGTGTGAAGAGCTAAGTTTGTTTACAACGGAATGCGCATGCTCTACCGGAAGTATGTAAAGATGTTGTCAACATTTTGTATTCGACTCGCTCCAAATTGTTGACGACAAAAATCTCTTGCGCATATGCCCCGCCCACTTTCCGTCAACAACTAAATGTACCAGTCGAATAGGGCCTGTCAGTAAAACGCTTATCGGTCGAAGTGTATACTGCTTTTTGTAGCAAGATATTATCACATCTTGATACGTCACACCCCTCGTCTTAAATTTTTCGACAATGTTTGTGAACAACGTAGCAATTTGCATTTTGACACGACTGGTTCCTGAATAATTTATTTGCTAAACTCCAGTAGCGAAAACCGGAACCAACTCGTGATTACGTAATTCGGGTGTTCTCCGCGGGGATTATCCTGATTGGTCCATACCAAAATAGGCCAAGCGTGGATCACAGCGTGACAGGTCTGTCTGTGTCTAAGAGAACTAACAGATAATCTCTTCCAGGGAGGAAAATATCGGTTACTTAAAAGTGCCCCCGAGCCCCCCACCTGGGTACGTGCCTGCTATATATGCCCAATCACATAGCTACACAGTACAAACATCTGCTATAGATCCTAGGAAATTGTCTTTTTTTGTACAAACAACAAAAGACTGGAACGCTCTACCACCTAGCACAGCAAATGCCCCGTCACTAGAGACATTTAAATCTCTACTGACTGAGCAAACCTGACTTACTTTTCCAAAAGGGGCTTGGGGAGGGAAGTGGGGGGGGGGGAGGGAAGTGTGTGTGTGTGTGTGTGTGTGTGTGTGTGGGGGGGGGGGGGGTTATAACTGCAGACCACAAACTGGCAGAATATTCATCAAGTTGAATGTGGCCAGAAATAGGAAGAAGAAGAAGTATCTAATTTGTTCTCTTCTAGATTTAGATGGGGTTTATTGGGCTACGGGACGTTTCGCACGTGGCACGTGTATATCGCCGTGTATTAATTAGTATAAAGATCCGTCCTAGAGACAAGTGACAACTTAACCCTTTACCCAATGGCCTGTTTCTAGTTATGAAGACCACTTAAAGAAGGATGAAAGTAAAGCAGAATGTGCCTTAAGGCGCATTCTGCTTTACTTTCATCCTGCTTTAAGCTACCACCTGCTAGGATATTGAAAATAGTTATTATGCTATATGTTCATAACTGTATAAATATGAACTATTTTCTTCAGCGGATGAATAATTTAAATACGCTAAAAGCCGCTTCTATAAGGGAAAGGGTTAAATTAATGCAGGGTGAATTCAGCAGTATGGTCTCCATCACAATAATATCTACAACAATAGAATATGTCTTAAGCGGCGATCAAAATATGTTTATCTGTGAGTCTGTAAGGTTGGTGGTAGCTAGCTTAATGCAGATCAAAAGTAATGCAGAAAGCTTCTATACGTTTTCCCTGCGTTAAGCAACAACCTGTTTTTAAGAATCTAATATTCAGTAAGTGAATGGCCGCTTAAGACAGGTTCTACTGTATATAGTGATGATAGTATTTCACGACGAAGTCTAAGCAGAGACATATGCATACATGTGTGTACATGTATATATGTCTCTGGTCTATGGATTAGTATTCAGGATCATTATGGGTTTGGCTGGTTTTCAGACTTTTTATTCAAATGAAATTGGTGAGATATTCTTGAAGTCATATATGTAGCCGGGTAGAGGTTGTGGTGAAATAAGATGACAGGCTTTGCTGTGTGGCTTTGTAGCTCAGTCGGTAGAGTGTTAGCATGGTAAGCCATAGGCCCTGGGTTCGAGTCTCAGTCGAATCACAACTTTTTCACCATGTTACATTTGGCGCCCAACATGGGTCCGTGACTGTTTGTGTTCCGGAGTTATTGCAAATTGTTCCCCGTATCGATAGACACCCGAGACGAATTCCAACTCGATGCTGGAGTATGTCACGGGGTGTAGTTTATCAACACTTGTATACAGCCTTGCTGTGCAAGCCGGCTTTCATGGCGATGTGTTAGAGTGGTTGACTAGGAATCTCGAGGCCCTGGGTTCGAGTCCCAGTCGAGTCACAACTTTTTCACCCTATTACATTTGGCGCCCAACGTAAATAACCCATAGGGTGATTTATATGAATATTCTGAAAATGGGTGATCCTTCGAAAGCAAAAGTAGAAATGCAAAAGAGAAAATTGCAGACTCGGTTTTATTGAGTCTGTTCATGAGTAGTAATTAAAAGTGCAACACTACTCACGTCCCCTAGCACCAGCTTAAGCAGTATTCAATTTTCAAAACTAATAACATGAAAACTAATGATCCCGAAGGACCAGAAAATATAACAACACTGAGAATGAAGTACGGGCGACTTTTTACGGCCGCCACACAAGCACTTAACACCTGCTGTTGTGGAGTACATATATTCTGAAAATGGGTGATCCTTCGAAAGCAAAAGTAGAAATGCAAAAGAGAAAAGATGATTTGCAATAATAAGAAACTCGTTGACTATTCTTTGAGTAAGAATTCGGGACGAATTCTTGTGTAGAGGAGGTGTGTGTAGCCGGGTAGAGATTGTGGTGAAATAAGTTGGCAGGCTTTGCTGTGTGTCTTGGTAGCTCAGTCGATTCTCTAGTGTTGGCATGGTAAGCCAGAGGGCCTTGGTTTGAGTCCCAGTCGAGTCACGACTTTTTCACCATGTTATATAAACGCATCTAAGATGCGACTAAGCCAAAATAAAGATTCTTTAGCTTCTTTGGCTTAGTCTACATATGAGACTACATGGTAAAAAAACCTTCTTCAGTAAGAAAGTTTGCCATTCTCCTGATGTGTTATGAAATACAACTTCTCTCCGAGCACAGTACCAGCTTAGAACCAGCTCCTTAACCTTTTGCCTGAAGAGCAAATTATTTTTAAATAACCTTTCACCCACTACATTTTCAAAATTCTAGATAGATCCTGAGATACATATGTATCTCAGGTTAGTTTACCAAAATGCTATCTTTTGCTGCTAGGGTGTCAAACAGTTTGGATTCTGATGAGACGCCGAGTTACTCGGCGTCTCATCTGGATCCAAACTGTTTGCATAGGTAATCACTCATCCGCCCGTAGCATGCTAAAGGTTAGCGTCTCTTTCTCATTAAAAATCAAGATTTATGTCGCATGAAGGCGTCAAAAGGTGTCTCTATGAGACAAGGGGCTAATTCATGAGCAGAATACAAAGAGATATTGACGTACGACATGGTGTACACACGCCAGTCTGGCATTTATACATATGCTGCATGAATCCTCATATGTGAACATAGACGTTTGATCATGGCAGAAATTATATCATTTATTAAGCAAACAAGATATGTTTTCGAAACATTACATATATCCCCGTTTATATAGCCAATATAGATTTGACCCGTAATTTATATATATCATTGACCTAATAAGTCATCCCTAAAAAGGTTCGCCTCCATAAGTTGCACATGCATGCCAAGTTTGAAGTATGTGTGTGCAACGGCTACAAAATTATCGCCAACGTTAAAGTTGGGACCAAACCAACAAACAGACAGACGGTCAGCCAGACAGACAGAAAGTTTGGGACTTTCGGGAATATGCAGCCCTTTGCTTGTCTGTAAATTATTTAATTTTTGGATTTGTTTTCAGAAAGACAGGCATACATTCGGAAGTTAATATTATGATATCTGGTGAGATTTTCATGTGTCAAATACGTGTGTGATGTGAAACTTTATGCAAGTATATTTATTAATTGGTTGATTGCAATGAATTTTCAATCAAATCGGGTCTAATTGTTTATTAAAATAGCTCTGGGTCCATGCTTATAAATCTTTTAGTTGAGTCTGAGTTCGTTCTCAAGTTTTTGATTGGTCAGATTTGAGCCAAAGGCTCAAATCTGACCAATCAAAAGCTTGCGAACTCAAATCTGACCAATCAAAAGCATTAGATCTAATATTTCGACCACTAAGAGCCTTTTTCAAAGATTATCATGTCAATATACATGAATGCATGTAACAAAAATGTGACGAGTATTTTGACATGATAATGTTTGACAAAGGGCCTCTATAATTAGTCGAAATATTAGATCAGAGCTATTGAAGTATTTATGAAAAAATATGTTTTTGCCAATAGTTTCTCAAAAACTTTGGGCATGACACTTGGTCAATATTTCGCAAAAGCTTGATAGAATTACACAAAATTGTCCAATTATACAAAATTGTCCAAATATTCTGAAAATGGGTGATGATGCACTGATCCCTCGAAAGCATAAGTAGAAATGTAAAAAGAGATAAACTATTTTGCAAACTTGGTTTTATTGAGTCTGTTCTTGAGTAGTAATTAAAAGTGCAAGGGTAAATGACCAGTTCGGTAAATTGATTGTATATAGTGAATGGTCCGGACGTTTCGGTAAAAAGGCAAATTATAGTAATTAAAGGATTAAGTAGATTTATATCGAACCTCTCCCAGTAACAATGAAACTGTTCGACGATGTTTGTGCCACGTTTGCAGCTGTGTTTTAGTTGTATAATGTATGGATCCTGATCTAACAATGAATATATATATATTTATTTTATTTAAGTCTCATCCATGTACATACGTAAATAGCTACAAAACAGAGGTTGTTAACCAACATAACATGTACATAGCCATTCTTTAAAGAATTATAGGAGTTAAAACCTGATTTGGAAAAAGTACACAAAACGTGTTTATTTAAAAAATGCCTTAAAATAACCGTTATTACCTTTGATCAGATCAAAGATAAACTGATTAGTTATAAACACATGGAATAATATCTAAAAGGTAAGGGAAAATAATACCAATAGAGGACATTATTTACATAAAAAGCAATACGTGTCTTACAAGACGACTTAAAAGATCAGTTAACCCCTTTGATATGATCAAACATCTACCAACCGACAGACATAAAAAAAGAATTAAAACAATGGATAAATACATCAAGTTACCTACACAGATAAAACTGACGACGCTGAAGAATATTAAAACAGGTTTTGGCACATAGCCTGACTAAAGGCGGACTAGTGAACAACAGTTCAAGTTGAGTACTTTTACTCAAGTCTACAAAGTTAGGTTCGAGTAACATAGCCTTGGCAAACATATCTGA
Source organism: Azorinus chamasolen (assembly GCA_963576725.1). NCBI lineage: Eukaryota > Metazoa > Mollusca > Bivalvia > Cardiida > Solecurtidae > Azorinus > Azorinus chamasolen. Next base: position 79,833,585 of record OY755248.1, read on the forward strand.
TCTAATGTCAGCATACATTTGACAATCTAAAATAACATGTATCTCATCCTCAAGTACGTGACAAAATGGACAGTGGCGTTCATCTAACGGAAGATTTTCATATCTACCCGTCTCTATTCGAATAGGAGCAACCCCACACCTAAACTTACACAAAGCAGACCTATGCCTAGGTGGTAAAATCATTGTACAGTACTGTTCAGCTGCATGGTCCTGCTTAAATGTCCGGTAAACCCTCAGTTTGTTGCGACCTTTTCCAGAAGTACCAACAGTACTATTGATAGTACGTGACCACTCAGCTATATACCTATCCATTGTCAATGACTCAACCTGATGGACAAAGGATCTAGTATATATTGGTACAGTTATATTACAGAACATACCAAGGTTAAAATCGGATAATTGTCTCTGGACAAAATAAAACCAGTTCCTACAACGGACTGCTTTGGACCAAGACCATACTGCAATACGTTTATTCACTCTCGAAGTGTCTGTATGAATATGATGGACATGCGAAGGGTGTTGAAAATAACTGGAGTTTTTAAATATAGTAGTATATTGGCAAAATAATCGATAACGAAAAGTGTACTGGATATATATTTAATATTCACCATAAAATATGTACATAGTTTTGCAATAAGATAATAATTATATACACTATTTCAATAATACATATAAATGACTCCAAACTGTTTGCAAAAAAACTATTGCCCAATGAGTCAAATCAACTGTTATATCAGAGACCTATATTATATGTCTCTGGTTATATATTCGATTTTTGTGTGAAAGACTTTGAATTCTGATCAGTCATCGCTTTACGGATCCAAACTGTTAGCAAATACCCAAGGCAGTGAAAGGATTAAAACACTTGATGATCTGGGTCTACACTGTTTTACCAGACAGAGAAGTAGTCGTTGTTATACCCTTTTTGTGTGTTAAAAACTTTGGATTCTGATCAGTCGTCTAGTTACGCGGTGTCAGGATTCAAACTTTTTGACAATGAAGTAGTGCTCATCTTATTAAAGTGTTGGGTGTAGCGAGGTTGTTAATTAGTTAATTAATTAATTGATTACAGGCGACGGCACAATTAATGGCAAACAATAATTAAAGACGTGTACGTCGCATTTACAGACTACGCTTCGGGGTCTGAAATATTTACATAAATATGCGTGACAGGATAACATGATCCAGTCCTATTTTTAATAATTCTAATATAAAGCAAAACTGGTATTAATTCTAAAGGTGAAATGATATTAATAATCGTATTTAATAATTATAAGAATAATGATATAATCATAAATATTGTAATAAACTTATTTCTATATTTGAGGAACACAAAATTTTAAACTCGCTTTTAAAAATTAGAGTATATTCTAATTTTTTCAACTCAAATAGGGGTTTTCGTGTTTTTATTACATTCCCTGTCTGTATGGTAGATCCTGATCAGAGGACTAATTTTAATTTTGGGTTGCAAATACATTCAAATGGCACTCAATTTTCTCGTTTTCTTCTTTTTAGGTTTCGGACTACTTTCCGAAACCTAATAGTAATGCATGCCTATGGCATGCCTCAAGCAAATTTATAAAGAAATTCATATCCCATGATGCGCAATCAGACCACTGTTATATTACGAAATATCAATTCATGCTTACAATGCATACGTTCATTAGCCCAAATGCAGAAATTTTGAATCGTTTAACGTTGACAGAATGTTTATCAAGTAGCGCCGATTAAACGATTTAGTTGTCTACGGGTGTATTTCACCCGTATTTCTACTTTCATTTTGCCAAAAATGTGATTTTGATAACACCCCTAGACAAACATATAGTTCCAAGTGCAATGCGTTGGATAAACGATATCGATAATTCTTCATTTGGTATTTGTGTCAATTATTAAAATGCGGATGCAACTGTTTCAATTACCGATAATTTTGCCATGTAAAATGCTACGTTATATGATAAATTTGGTCGCGAACGAATATATACCACAGAGCGCCGGTAAAAATGGCCCAGAAAGTAATCGACTTCTGAAAGTCGGGCGGATATTTTGAAATCTACAAGCATTTCTTGAATTTGTCGGATAGGTACAGACAACGTTACGGAGAAAACAGTAATGAATAATGATCAGAACACCGTCAATCTCTACACATTACACACGAACTATGGGAATGAAGATAACGACTGCTGGAAATTGCAAGATACAGTATAAACACCCGATATGACGGGTATGACTCATATCCGCGGATATGAATTCCACAGACTAAAATCGGCCTCAATTTAAGCATTTTTTGTTTTTAGAAAAACCTTTTATCGAGCTTTTTGGCTAATATTGTCCACTAATATTGTCCATATTTATTATTTGAAATACGTAGAATTAATATTCAGTGCACTGCATAATAAGTATATATAGTTGAAGTTGAAGAAAGCTAAAAAAAAATTAAAAATAGTCGGCACCGACCCTTCGGCACGAAGGAGCACGGACCGTAGTGAAACGCCCCGGAGATATATGGATATCCTTGAGTCTCAAAAGCAATCTGTATTCTGAATGCATCAGAAGTAATTATGTTGAGTTTGGAAGATCATAATTATATTTTTACATCATGTGTGACAAACATCGTAAACATTGATCATAGACTTTTCAGTTCTCTAAGATCCATGTTTATAATGTGTGAAATGTCTTAGGAGATTTGGTACCAGGTTGTAAGCATTTAAGGATAATTACTCCAATTATAGAGAGTTAGTAGTTATAAAAGAGATATAGTGGAATTTTTTATTGTATGTTTTACATAATATAATTCTTGACAAATTTGTGTTTTTAGTGTTTTAGTGCTCCCCCCCCCCCCCAGCATTAATCTGTGTTAACATACAAGCATGCTGTTATTTTCACCCCTCGTATTTAATAATATCCCAAAATGAAGTAGGGGGACACTTTGTGTTTGCTCCGTTTCTTTTTCTTATTATTCTTTCTTCCGATTCTGATTCTTCCAATTCTTCTTCCGTCGTGAACCTGTCCAATGCATTTCTCAGTAAGACTAAGTAATTGTCAGATCTTAATGAAACTTCATATGAATATTGCTTGATACATGCATATGTACATCCCACTTTTAATTTTTTGAAAATCACCATAACTAAATGGTTGGCTATAATTGGTTGAAATTAAGATATTGTTTGGCGAAGTTATATATCATTCGATTTTTTGCTGAAAATTGGTATCATGGGATATTTTAGTACCCTAAATCAATTTGTATGGGTTTCGAAAGTACATGTATTGGTTGATTTTGCTAAATATTGGTATGACGGTATATTTTGGCACTCAGGACTAATTTGTAGGTCTTTTTAAAGAATTGGTTGCCATGGTAACTGAATGGTGGCTCTGATTGGTAGAAAATTTAGATCTTTTTCGACAAATTCAGATATTATTCGATTTTGCCCAAAATTGGTATGTCAGGATATTTTGACACTCAGAATTGATTGGTACGTCTTTGGAAATGATTTGCTGGTATGGAAACTGAATGGTGGGATCTGATTGGTCAAAATTTTAGATATTCAAATTTGCTGAAAATTGGCATATAGGGGTATTTGGGTACCCCAAACACAGTCAAGTTGTTTTGAAATACTTGTTTGTCATGGTAATGGAGTGGTGTCCTCTGAATGGGTCACAATTTACATATAAGATTTTTCGGAAAAATGGTCAGTAGGGATATATAATTATGCAGTTGTTTCAAAAGTGTTGGTTGCCATGGTAACCAAGTGATCACTAATGGTCTGTTATTGGTTGAAATTTAGATATTTTGCTCACAAATATCAGTTGTAAGTTTCGTTTAGGGGACATTCTGCAACATATTCTGTTATAACTAGATCTTGTTAACTGTATGATATTTAGATACACATGGCATATATAATTTACTCAAACTTGGTTGTAGTGTATAGATGGATAAGTGATTGACGCAAGCCAAATACTGTTTCAATCCACCAGTTAGTAGCAGAAATATGACCCTTTTTTGCTTCAGATAGCCATATAGGAAATTTGACAGTTAGAAGTCATATCTTGGAACAGTTTGCTCAGATTTCATTAAATTTGACTGGGTATTTACATGGATAGGTGCATGAGGCACATATTATATGACGCCAACTTCGGCCATATAATAATAGAGTAATGGCCCTTTACTACATTAAATTATCATTTTAAGTAAACTTCAGGCACACAGTGGCAAATTGAGCTATTGGAACTGCACTGTTTGCTACTAGTCATCAATTTATTTCTTTAAACAATATCTAAAACACTGACAGGATTTTCAGAAAGTTTCACAGCAATTATGTTCAGATGACCTGTCTATTTTAACAAACAGTTCCATTAAACACCATTTTAGTTCAGGAAATAATGCTTTAGAGGTCATTTTACTATTTTTCAATGGTACCAGTTCTTCCCTACCAAGCTTTTTCGTATTGTATAGTCACAATCGCCATATATATGGTCCGAAACCTTCAGTACTGTCAGTACTTTGATTTTCGATTTCCCACTTTCATAACGATTATTCAGGTTCGGCATAGAAATTTACCCTTTCTATAACTACGTCGTATAGTTTTGACCCAACCCATGTGACTACAGATCAAACGCTATCCGCCAGCAAAAGGTGTGATGTACCGGTATATAAATCTTTAATTACTATAATTTACCTTTTTACCGAAACGTCCGGAACATTCACTATATAAAATCAATTTACCGAACTGGTCATTTACCGAAACGTCCGTAAATCCACTCACGCCCCTAGCACCGGCTTAAGCAGTATATTCAATTTTTAAATGTAAAAACTAATGATCCCGAAGGACCAGAAACTATAACAACACTGAGAATGAAACTCAATCAGATTTTCTTTTTATAAAAAAGTAGTGAAGATGTTTTACGACCGCATAAATAACGAATACTGTAGAACCGTTGAAAAAATGTACTAGACATAACCGCGTGGTTCCCGGTGTTACATCCGAAAGATAAATCACACCACCAACACGCCGGAAAGCATTCTATAACACAAAAAATGATGACGTTTATCACTATCTCCACGTTGTAGTTTGTTGACATGGAAGATGAGAAGAAACCACTAGATCTAGAGGGCGATATTGTGTCTCAGAACTCATATTTTAGAGATAAGTAAGTGTATCTAATTTTCATAAACCATAACTGGTTGTATTTTGTGAGCAGAACTGAATGCTAATTTATATGCATCGTTAATTCATGAACGACAGCAAACAATTCTTGAGCGCTGACAAGCTTGAACCGGAACTGATTCCTCACGAAGAATTTTAGCGCGACCCTAGACGATTCACAGTAACATCACACGCATTCAGGGATTTTTTACCGTGGTTGGCGAGAGTGCAGGTGGGTGTCGCATTTTATACAGGATTTAATAAAAAATAAATCGGACCCAAAATAATTGATATGAACTACGAACAGACAGTGAGACTGTATGCCTAATTAAGTAGCCTTAACCCATTACTCTTATAGTAAAATACAACTCACCAGAGTCCAAAGTCGCTCCCAGCGGCCTGGCACATGGTCATAATAGTTAACTAACGGAGCTCAATAATTGTGCGTCTTGCGTCTTTCAGTTCTATGAATAGTCTGGCGGGCGGAAGTGGAACTGTGGTCACGTGACCCTCGGTCTCGTCGGTCTCCCTATTCTCCGGGACCTCTAAAAGATCTCGGTTTCACTACATTCCTCCCCGTTTTATAGGAGTGTTGCTCACATCCAAAAATGAAAGCTATTCTTCTGCATGGATTTCAGGTCAATCTAGAAATCCAACATAATTCTCAGCTAAAACTAGAGAATATTAAATATCTTAATAATAGTTCTCAGATTCCACTAGAGAAACTATAGTCTACCCCTTTCAGCTCTTAGCTATTACAGTATTTGTTCTCAGCTGTCTCTAGAGAACCTACAGGTCATATTTATACGGTATGACATCCGTATAATTTACGGCCGTTCTGCTCGGTGGCCTTCAGTACGGGCTCTATCGACATCATCCTGATGTATGCCACCTTTGCAGCCACGTCACCGATGAACGCAGGGGTGTTGATCACCTGGTCGGAATGGACAGGTAAATATGGAGAGTCCGTTTCGATAAGGAGTCTATCTAGTGGGACTCTATTTAGTGCATTCCTCTGGTCGACGTTGAAATGACATGTCAGACCAGTAAAGCCGAAGTAGCAGTTGCTAAATGCACTACTCCATGCTCTATAGGTGGCTACATTTCCATTAAAACAATGCAGATGTATCCGCTGGTAAGGTGAGCAGTGCTTCTTTACCAGTTCTAAGCACCTGGCATAAGCTCGGGTTCCAAGCGGATCCTTGTTTCTATGGCCTCGTACGTGTAAGACTAGTACTCTTCCGAGACCACAGATAGGCAGAACCTTTTCCAAAAGTTTCTCCTGCGCTGGCCAATTTCTTTCAGGGACGGTTTGATCCAGTCCCACTTCTCCCAGCGCTGCTACTCTTGGGTTCGCCAATAGACCTTGCATCTGTTTCCATTGCGGCTCACTGAATTGCCCTGCTTTCTTAGGATGTACCCCAACGGCTACTCTCCAGTTAGGGTTTTCAGGCAATTTAACCTCGCTAAACTCTTCAGGGTCGCAATAGTTGACAACTCCACCTGTAACTCCTACTTTATGAGTTGGCAACCGTCCAGCTGGCAAATTGAGAGCATCTACTGGTGTCTCGACGGGATCCCCGGTCTGTTGCCAGTTCAGCCTGTTGAGGTGGAAATGACTGTCAAAGGCTGTTGAGTAGGATGAATCCACTTCTATTTGGCGGTTTGGTCTAGGTGGAGGTTGAGCAGTTAATGCTGGTTCTCGGGCCACGTCGGCATAGGACTTCTTTTTGCTCCTGGTTACTGTAGTCCAGTTATCATCTAGGACTACCCCCGAAGCCAATGGGGTTTCCTCCAAGGAGCTAATAACCACTGGGTCAGGTCGAGTTTCACTATCCTGGCCCACAGTTGGTTCCACCGTTGGAATAGGAGGAACCTCATCTATTGCCATCGCCGACTCCTCTATGGATGGAGTTGCTACATACACGGGCACTTCTGATGTGGCCGGGCAAGACACTGGGGGGTCTACTGCCCTCACTGTAGAGGTGAAAACCATCTCAGGAATACCAGACTCCATCTCATACTCTTCCTCCTCAAATATTGATTCCAAGGGCAACAGTCGTCTCGGTTGTCCAGAGCTAAATTGTCCTTCTGGTTCCAGAGACTCATACTGTGCTGATTGGTACGGTAGAGCAAACTCGTCTTCCTCAAACACTGGTTCCAAGGGCAGTGATCGTCTTGGTTGTCCAGAACTGAATCTTCCCAAAGACTCATACTGCGCTGGTTGAACAATAGATCCTTCTTCAGGTTCAATGTGGGCATCACAATGTGCTTGGAAAGCAGTCTGTTGCTCAGGTGAAAGGAGATTATAGAGGAAAGAAATACATCTCCAATGAATGAGACACGCAGGCGAGTTAACCGGTTGCAGAGTGAATTCCAGGTTAAAATCGTTTCTGCCTGTCAGATATGTATGCATTCTCCTCATCGCCTCCTCTATTTCAGGCGAGATGTTGTGTCCCTCATACAAATCCCATCTTGTGTTTACAAAATTAACCAAATTTTGTAAAGTGGCTCCTTCTCCCAATAAGGCACTAGCAAGGAAGTTTAACCCGGCTACACGTCCAGGGTCTCGCCTCTCTTCTTCTGGATCATCCGCAACCGACCAGATAGTAAATGCTGCCGGAAGATGATGATAGACGTGCCACTTCATCTTAGCCGAAGAATGGTCACATTCATTTATTGGACACACTCGTCTGGACTTCTTGGGTGGTCGTGGAGTTGAGCTCATACCAGTTTCTGCTGTCCGTTTTCTGGTAATATCAGAACTGGTGCACTCCACCGTACGCTCCTCTTTTCTCAGGACAACGGTTAGATCCTCAATCCTAGACAATCTGGGTCTTTGCGAGGACGGCTGAGACCAGTCTCTCATACTCAGACTTCTAGTTGGCCGAGACTCGTTCATGTGTGGAGACGGATATGTCCAGTCCCCTCTGTGAGAGTCCCTAGATGTCGAGGTGTCTTCCACGGAGGACGGTTGTTTCCAGTCGCTCCTATAAAAGGTCCTCGAAGTGACAGTTGAGGTATCCTGTCTGTGCCGGTCCGAACTATGCCTGTGACGCTTGGCAGAACTCCTAGCTCGCCTTGGACGTCTGTCAGGACTTGGACGTCTATCAGGACTAGTACGTCTGGTTCGCCTGTCAGGGCTAACTGTAGTCCTTTGCCTTCGGCGTCTGTTAGGACTACCCGTAGTTCGCCTTGATCTGCTGGCAGAACTAGAGTCAGTAGCTCGCCTTGAACTTCCGGCAGAACTAAAGTCCGTAGCTCGCCTTGAACTTCCGGCAGAACTAGAATCATTGGACCTTCCTGGCACATAACCTAGGCTCAATAGTCCTCTAGCCGCTCTTCTTGGTGATCTTCCCAAGACTTGACGTCGATCTCCAGAGTCATTGCTGCCAGTTACAGTAACAGTTGGACGAGTCACTGTAACAGATGCTCCAGCACCTTCTCCCCCCTCCTCAAAATGGTGTACCGGGACATTCTGTCGTATGTCACCGCTTCCTAAGGGGTTGTATTCCGGAGCTTGTCGACTGGTAGGAACTCGAATATTCCTGCTTGGGTCTGGATGGGGTAAATTCCTAACAACATATCGTCTTCAATGGGAGCAACATAAACCATTTCTTGAAATTGCTTGTTGCCAATGGAAATAGATACAGGCCCTGCTATATAGCTTTCCATCTTCATGTCTCTTCCAGCGGTATTAAGGATAACTCTTCTAATCTTCGTTGGTTTCTTCTCCATTTGACTAACCACACGATCAGAAACTATGGTAACCTCAGCCGCGGTGTCTATAACTGCATGAAGATCAACATTCTCTAAGCTGACCGGCATTTTAAACATGGAATTGGAACGCATCATACAAACTGTTATGGTCTCGGCTTCTTCCAAAGAACCATTTTCAGTTGAATGTTGTGATCCATCATCATTTCTTCCAACCAGTTCTTCATCCTCATCTTCAGCCAGATTTGCTGCAAGTACTGGCTCTTCATGAGTATGCATAAGCGTCTCACAACGATTGTCCCCCTTTTGTGAAGGAACACAAACTGTTGCAAAACCCGGCATCTCATTAACTTGATCTGGGTCTAGTAAATGTCGGATCGACGGTTGACCCTGTCCTCCGATCCATGGTCGTTTAAAGTACCATCCTCTTCAACCAGACTTACTTTTAACTTGGGACATTCCCTCTTGAAATGACCAACTTCACCGCATTCAAAGCAGGTACTATTTTGCGGCGTCCTTCCCCTTGATGGTGAGGGTGAACGAGAACGAGACTTCACAACTCTAGTCAACAGTTCTTCTATCCTGCCGAACTTCTGGTCTAACCTATTGATTCTGTCATCCATCCTATGATCTAACCTATTTATTCGGTCATCCATATTCTGATCTAAACTTTTCATCTTCAGGTCTAAACCAGCAAATTCATCTTCCAAAGTCTTGGTCCTTTTCTCCAACTCAGACTTGGTGTCGGTGAATCTAACCTTCGGTGGAGGAGATGAGGCTCGGTTTCTATTTCCAGCTGACGTAGCCAGAACCTCATAATCCTGCTGCCACCTGTCATCATAATCAGAATCTACAAACTGAATATTCCTTCGTGCATTAGGAATATTCCTGCCATAGATTATCTTATTATTATGCTGGTGCCATTTTATAATATCCAGGGCTTGTTCCACTGTTCTCGGTTTCGAGTTAATGGCGTAAAGTCCGGCTTCTTTATCACTTAGGCCTTGACAGAACTTAAACACTGCCTGCTTCTGAATGTAGTCTTCTGGCAGGTTTTTGAAAGCAGTAGTCGCCAGGGTTACTACTCGATCAGCCCATTCAACTACTTTTTCTTCTACCCTCTGCTTTGTGAACTGGAATTGCATCTGGGTAGTTTCAGGTAATTCCTGCAGTCCAAACCGGTTTTCCATTTTCTTAACTAAGTCGAAAAACTCTATATCCGGTTCTTTTTCTGTCAGTGTGCTATAATAATCACTGGCTTTTCCCTCCAAACTCCAGCAAAGGTAATTCTTTCTTAATTTGGCATTCCACCCTTGTTCATCAGCATAAGTGGTGAATTTGGCAAAGAAGGGTTTCCATTTGGAACTGCCATCGAAAGCAATGGTTCTCGGCATGTTCACAACTTTATCCGGTTTCGTTCTTCCAGGATATTGTGGTGCTGCCATTTGTGCAGGTTGTCTAGCACAATTCATAGTATAATCATACCCTATGCCTTGATTATACAAAGGCTGGGTTCCGTAACCGTAGTGTGGCGATTGGGGCGCATACGGATTTGGCGGCGGTGGGTATCTTGGAAATGTTGGAAAAGATACCGGTGGTGGTGTCATTGCTGTCGGACCAGCCATACTTGGTAATGCCATTGACGGTAGTGACATATGTGGCGATGCCATCGGTGGTGGACCAGACAAGTGTGTCGACGCCATCGATGGTGGGCATGACATATGCGGCGATGCCATTGACGGTAGGCCGGACATATGTGGTGACGCCATTGATGATAGACCGGACATGTATGCTGTTGCCATAGCTCCAGCTGGATCTGCACTGGTTGGTGGAATGGTTGCATAAGACCTATCATGCTTTCCCCCCGGTACAAAAACAGAAAAGTCTAGCAAAGGAACAAGCATCTCTGCACCTCTCAAGTATGGTAAATTCAAAATGTGGTTCTCATTGAGATTGCCTACAAGATCCCTTAGATCTATGATCTGCTCAGCCAATCTACGTCCAACACCAGGTAATGTCGTTAATTCACGGCACCCACAGTAATTTATTTTTACTCGCGACATTGTGCAAGGTAACCTTTACTTAAGATCACAAAATAAAACTACTGATTTCATGCAAATTTATACCTATATCTGTTCGGTTTACCAGAACAATAAGATATCAAAATCAGTTATATTTCTGAAGAAATTCCAAAAAATGAAATTAAATAATAGTTCGGATATGTTCCAGAACAATATTTAGATTTCAAATTTATTAAAGTTACAAGAAAGAAATGTACACCTTCAATGTGTTCATTAATTAAATGTAATTAATTTACTATAGACAGACCTGTTCACCTTTAATGATAGAACATTAGTCCACTATTTCTAATTAGAAAATGAATATATGTGTTCTAAAGAAAATAAAGTTATTGTTATTGCCAAAATTGTAATAAATGAAATAGAATTATACGTACAAATTCCTGAAAGAGAGCGGTTATGTCAATAACATGCACTCCAATTTCACATACACAGACAAATTGCCAAAAAAAACTATGTATGTAATTTATTTTTATTTTTAGTCAACCTCAGTTCCTAAAAAGTGAAATGAATTCTCTTTGAATAAATTCAAAATTAGTTGCATAAAACAACCAGTGTACTTGTTTGACACTGAATTTCAATGTAAATATGAATTTTTTATTGAATGTTTTAACAGAAAATAGAATTTACTGTATCTTTCAATCTTGGATTACCCAAAGACTGTGCAATATCAGCTTATTCCAGATATTGTGCAAATTATACAAAAACTCCGATTTGGGTCCCACCCAAAACCGAAAGTAAACAAAAACACGTGTAACGGTCCCACCGATACCACGTGGAATAATACAAATAAAGATTCGGTCCCACCAGAACCTTAAAACATGTATAGACCCTAATTATCAGTCCCACTGATACCTTAGAGGTCGACAATGTGCAGGTTTTTAAGCCAAAAGACCAAATTTACATCTTCGAACCACGAGGTTTCATTTTCTCAATGGCAGGCCGAGTGAAAGTTTGACTGGCAATTGCTCAAATTCTAGCACAAATACAGTTCAATTGGTGCTCGCAGCGCCAATATAGTAAAATACAACTCACCAGAGTCCAAAGTCGCTCCCAGCGGCCTGGCACATGGTCATAATAGTTAACTAACGGAGCTCAATAATTGTGCGTCTTGCGTCTTTCAGTTCTATGAATAGTCTGGCGGGCGGAAGTGGAACTGTGGTCACGTGACCCTCGGTCTCGTCGGTCTCCCTATTCTCCGGGACCTCTAAAAGATCTCGGTTTCACTACACTCTGTAACAGAACAATTGGTGAACAGATATTGACACAAACGGGATTGAACCCAGGGCCTCTGGCTTACCGTTTCAGCACTCTTATTCTTAACCACAGCTCAGGGGTTTTTCACCTTCCTAATTGAAAATTTCTTTAAAATCATGCAGTTTTCCCAAAAATCCAAACTTACACCAGTTTTTGTTTCCCAAATCAGCCATTTTAGCGATAATTCTTCCCAAAATCAGCAGGCTATGGCCCCTTCCCAATTAAGAGAGAAAAAGCCCTGCAGCTACAGAGTCACGGGATCCTAGAATTATTGAGTTTCCTCCAGTCACTTGTACCAAACAATTACTCAACTCATTTACGTACAATTCTCACCCTTTTCGTTGTTGTTTGTCCTGTTCTTAGGATTAAGGAGAAGTCTGATTCTGGTAGAAACCGCTCTAGCAGGAGACAGGTATTGAAAAAGGTTGCTCCGGAAAAATAGTCTGCTTCTTAGAAGAAAGAGAATTTGCTTCGAAGGGCAATGATAGAGGTCTGCTTCAAAGAAGTGAAGCAAGTCACGGTAGAGGTCTGCCTCAAGGTAGTGAAGCAAGTCATGGTAGAGGTCTGCTTGAATGTAGTGAAGCAAGTCAAGGTAGAAGTCTGCTTGAATGTAGTGAAGCAAGTCAAGGTAGAAGTCTGCTTCAAAGAAGTGAAGCAAGTCAAGGTAGATGTCTGCTTCAAGGTAGTGAAGCAAGTCAAGGTCTGCTTCTAAGAAGTGTCTACTTCAAAGAAGTGAAGCAAGTAGAGGTGAAGGTCTGCTTCAAAGAAGTGAAGCAAGTTGAGGTAGAGGTCTGCTTCAAAGGAGTGAGCAAACCCAGACAGAAGTTTGCTTCAATAAACGAAGCAAGTCAAGGAAGAAGCCCGCTTCAAAGAAACAAAGCAAGTCCAGGAAGAGGTCTGCTTTAAAGAAGCGAAGTAAGTTCAAGAAGAAGGGCAAAGTTCAAGAAGAACAAGTCAAGAAAAGAAGCAAGTTCAAGAAAAAGAGCAAGTCCAAGAAAAGGCAACGGCAAAGAATTGATACAGTTTTAAGGAAAAAACTATAACTGAAACCCTATAGTGCTTCAAGAGAACCACAAGTAGTTGACAGCGTTACAACTCCATGAATATTTATATAAAAAACAATGACATCATGAGTATTAATAAAATAAGTTGATATAAAAGCACATGGACATATAGGAAGTTTTGGTTCATATCTCTATTACACCATTATGCATAAGCAAACAGAGCAGACCCTGATTAGATGGCTCTTACAGAAGCTCTCAGAGTTTGATCTAGATCTACTCTGTTTGCAAAGGTGTAGTAAGACAAATTTATACAGTAAAGGGTTAAATGTGAGCATTTTTTAATTAAAACTATTTGTCCAATCCAGTCAACAGCCCTACAAATCAGGGGTCAACAACTTTTCGAATCCCAACCGTTCCAGCCAGGCATTTTGCCACAGAACTGTTGCAAAAACTAATGACATAATTTGCGAAAACTAATGACATTTCATTTTATGAGGGCTTTTTTTAAAACTGTATCCAAGCAATGCATTGAGTTCAAGACCAAAAACTTTGTTTTGTTTTACATTAGTCTGATTAGACTAACAAGTGGTGTTGTGCTGCAGCTAATCACAAAAATATTAAAATGAGTAAATTTAATTAATACTCATGAAAAACTTATTAACCTGGTGCCAAGATGTTTTTTTCAGTGAACTTTCTGCCATAATAAAGGTAAATACAACAATTGAGCAGCATTTCACTACTTTTTCACTGTTTGCTAGTGATATCATATAGATGTGATTCTACAGTTTCTATCTGATCCAAAATGTTTCGGTTTTTCGCTCACATGAGCAAAGCTCGGAGTGAGCTTTTGGGAGACTTGAATGCCCAGTTATAAAAAAATCTTGTAATTAACATTCATAATTTTTACATGATTATGAATATCTATGGGGTAATTGATTATTGCATTACTTTAATCCTTTTAAAGTTATCATCTGCCCTAGAAGATGGACACTCTGAAATAGACACTCTGAGATAGACAATCTGAGATCTTTTTTGATGGGCTGCATGAAAGAAATGTTACTTAATTATTTCAGGATGTCAATTTGTTTGACTAACACATCTGTTTTTTTATGGGTTGCATGAAAGAAATATTACTTAATTATTTCAGGATGTCAATTAGTTTGACTAACACATCTGCAAGAGAATGGCTTGCAAAGACGAGGGAGAATGTGAAGCCATGGGGAGAGTTTCTTAACACAAAGAACTTTGCTACCCCAAAGTCTATTGCACCTGTCCCAAAGCGTGTGGTGAAAAATATTGAACAGTTTCAAGGCAACTACCTGTTTGTGTTCCTAGGACTAGTGTTGTTCTGTGTGTAAGTATTTGTTAAATTTGTATTGTATCTGTTAAAAAGATGAAGTATACATATTAATCCCTATATATGAATATTACATGTACAGTGCTCCCTCCCTACAACGACCCTCCCAATAACGATTCCCTCCTTACAACAACGCATGTCAACAACAACAACAACAACAAGGCTCCAGACACAACTTGTTTCCATCGTATTTTCTTTATGCCTCCATCAAACTCTATGTTGTGACCACTCTTTAGAATCGTCACTTTGTGACGATTCTAAAGAGTGGTCACAACATAGGGTTTGATAGAGGCATAACGGTTTTAGTTCCCGAACTAACCTTATCTGGGGATCTGCAAACAAGCTAATTATGTTTGATTTTTCCTCCCTATAACAACTCCCTCTGAACAACACATACAATCTTCGTATCCCAAAGGGTGTCGTTGTAGAGAGGGAACAGTCGTTGTAGAGAGGGAGCAGTCGTTGTAGAGAGGGAGCAGTCGTTGTAGAGAGGGAGCACTGTACATTGTAATTAATTTTCTTTCTATAATGACACATGCACACAGGAGGCTTAAACAATGGGAGAAACTTTAATTTAGAATCATATCTGTATTTTGTAAGAAAACTGAGCATACCCTGATCAGATGACTCCTATAACACTTTCCCTCATATAAACGTGTTTTCGCGAATTTGCAAACAGAGTAGACCCAGATCAGACGGCTCCTAGAGGAGCCGTCTGATCAGGGTCTGCTCTGTTTGCTAATGAAATTTGAAATATCTGTTTATTAACTTTCTAAAATGGCTCCCAATGTTCCAACTTCCATGTTTCACTATGGCTATTTTGTACATGAATATTCAGTAGGTATTGAAATTTGTAATAAACAGAGACCAGGGAAAGGGTTAAGAGCCATCTGATTCTGGGTCTTCTCAATTTTTATGGAGCAAAGGGTTAAAGAAATATTGACTGTATGCATATTTAATATATTTATTAGCTGATTTTTTATACTGGTATATGAACTTATGATTTTTTTACCCATAGCAGAAACTAAACTATGTTTAGAATCAGATCTATGTACTTCCATGAACAAACAAAGCAGGCCTTGGTCAGGCAGATCCTACCGGAACTATCTAATGCACCTCTACTCTGTTTGCAAAGGTGTAGAAAGGCATATTTATTTTAATGCAATGCAAATGTACATGTAATGAACTCTTCAAACAACTTTGATCAGATCCAAATGAGATGCTGAGTATCTCGGCGTCTCATCAGAATCCAAACTGTTTGCCACTCAGTTAATGTCATTCCTGAAGAAAAAACCCCCAAAACAAATCATTGCTTCATATGAGTTAGTTCTCAAGTTTTTGATTGGTCAGATTTGAGCCTTTGGCTCAAATCTGACCAATCAAAAGCTTGAGAACAAACACTTTTTTAATTAACACCTTTGTGTACAGAGTAGATGCAGATCAAAAATTTTAATGGTTCTTGTAGGAGCATGTGGTCAGGGTTTGTGTATGAAATTATAGTAGATCAGGGTCCATGCTTATAAAGCTTTTTAGTTGAGTCTGAGTTTGTTCTCAAGCTTTTGATTGGTCAGATTTGAGCCAAATGAACTCAGACTCAACTAAAAAGGTTTTATAAGCATACATACTGACTACAGTTTCTAACAATACCAATACATCCTGTGTACATATGTCATTATAAAAATTAAGCTAAAGAATTTTCATGATGTACCCTGCAAAAGAGGTTTAACACATTACCCCCTAGTGACACATTTTTGCGCATCTATAAAATTCACATTGTGAAATGCTCTATTTACCACAATGGTTTCAAACGACTAAATTCTAAATTTTCCTTTTCTCTAGTTAATGCTTCTTTTCGGTAGAGTAATTCAAAATGGTTGGGTCTAGAAATAGCCTAGGAGAGAATGAGTTTAGTTAAGCATTGTTTGTCATGTTACACTTTTCTTTAGAAAAATCCCTAAATATTCCCCATAACCCTTTCCTCCATAAATATTCATGTAAGAAATAATGACGTCAAGAATATCAACTAGATGCATTGTTATAATAGCACATGGACACAGATTTTTTTAGCCATGGCAGAAATTTTAGAATCATATCTATATTATATCATAAGCAAACAGAGCAGACCCTGATCTGAGTCTACTCTGTTTGCACAGGTGTAGAAAGGCGTATTTATGGAGTTTACTGAGGGATAAGCTTGACCTGTTTGAATTTTGGAATAGTCCATTAAGGACTGTAAGGATTAAACAGGGAGAGGATTAAGTCAACTGGATAAGTTTTAAATATGACACCATATTAATGGCATGAGAAAGGTTATTATCCTACCTCCTACAAGTTTCTAACTATCCGATTGGTTAAATGACGACACATGAAAGCTGTGTATTTTCCATCTACTGCCTTCACTAATATAAGCCATTTGGCGTGATGTCATTGGCGGTAAACATATTGTCATTGGCGGTAAACATGACATCATTGGCGGTAAACATGACATCACACATTGATATCCAGATAATGATGATGTCATGTTACCATCTTCAATGACAGCAGGCGCCTTAAATATATTTCTTCAAAAATAAAAGGTATTCAATAGGATAAAAACTTTACACAGTATCCTGATCCCTCTCGGAAATTTCAGAGACGCTTTTCAGTGTCTCCCACCTGCACCTCCTCTCCACCCAGGGGTTAAATGGGCACTTGTGAGGGTCACTCTAAGCCGGTACTGCAGCTGCATGATTGGGCCATATGTTAGCAGTGCTCAATATTTTAGGTGAATGACTCAATGACCACGGGAGTAAATGTACAGTCGGTTGAGTGGTCATTCGGACTGAAAGTAGACTATAACTAGGTACTTTACTTTTTTACACAATGTTCAGGTTACCATATATGGTAGGACTATATACACTCAAGCTTCGCTCTTGTCCGATATGGAATTTACTGGCAGTGTATATTCCATATCAGGCAACCTGAAAACTGTGTAACTTATAATATCAATAATTGTTGGTGTTCTGCATAAATATTGATCAAATAAATTTATTGTTACTGTTTATGTATTACATGTACTCTTTTATTGCAGCCTGACATCACCGATGTTAATTATTGCTGTGGCTGTGTGTTTAGGAGCCTGCTACATAATCAGTCTGAAGAATAAAGATAGTAAACTGACGCTCTTAGGTGAGTTCTCATGTAATACTGGTGCCTATTATTCCTTAGCCATTTCCTTGTTATGGTATACAGTAAAACCTCTCTATAATGGCCACTAAATTGTGTTAATTAGTTGATATTTAGAGCAGGTGGTTGCTTTAAGCAAGGTGAAAGTAAAACAGAAAGCTCCTATAGGAGCGTCCTGTTTTACTTTTATATTGCTTTAAGCAGCCACCTGCCTTTAACACAAAATACTTGATTTAATTTAGTGGCTGTCATAGAGAGGGTTAACTGTAATACAGGATCCAATAGTTTCTGCCATGATCAGAACTTCTTGTGTCTATGTGTAGTTAATAACAGCTAATCTTATTAACCCCTGGCTTCCTGAATTTTAAAATACACTTCTCCTTCTTTACCCATGCCCAGTTGTATAATTACATATATCTTCACTGTGTACAAGTATTTTGCTGTGAAATCACTGCTGTGGAGTGCACTGGTTGCACTATCAATTTGTAAATAGTGCAGACCCTGATGAGACAGCTCCTGCAAGAGCTGTCTCATCTGGGTCTTCACTATTTACATTTACGTATAATGACGTGAATAGCAAGCGAAGGGTTAATCTTTGTAAGCAAGTAATCCATAAGCAAATAGAACAGGCTCTGATTAGACATCTACTACATGAGCTATCTGATCTTGATCTACCCTGTTTTGTAAAGGCTTCAAGGGCATCTCTGTAAGGTAAAAGATTAAATATGTAACCTGGCTCTGCTTATTGCTTAACCCTTTCCTCCATAGGCTATTTTTAGACCCAACCTCTTTGAATGAATCGACTCAAAAGGAGCATTTACTAGAGAAAAGGAAAGTTTTAGAATTTTGTTGTTTGAAACCATTGTGATAAATAGAGCATTTGCTCCTATATGAGTTCTATAGGGTTCTTAGCTTTTATATTTGGCACATAGCACCATGTTCCGGTCATCTACAAAAGTTATATAAATTATGTCTGGGGTAAAAATTCAGGCCTGCCCCAGGGGTGGTCAGTTTTCAATAGAAACATGAAGTGAAAACGTTGAATATCTTCTCCTCTGATTGTCTGGTGAGTGATGTCAGGGCCATTCTGGCCATACTCTTGTTTGCAAAGTCATGAAAAGGTGTTCATATGAAGGAAAGATGAAACAAATTTTTTACTGAATTGTGACAGTTTTTACCTATTGGTTTCAGGTAGGGAGCTGAGTCTTGCCCAGCAGTACTGTGTTGTCGGTGCATGTTCATTTCCTCTGTTCTGGTTGGCTGGTGCTGGATCTGTCGTGTTTTGGGTTATTGGTATGTATACCTAACACTATGTACAGTATTATACATGTAGTTGGTATCAAATGAGAAGCAGAATTTTATCAGAGGCAAATGTTATACCTGATTCTCATTATATAGGTCCGTAAGAGCAGATATAATGGGAAAGACTAAAGTTTGAATTTTATTAAAGTTCGAACTAATAAGGTTCAAATGGCCACAAATTCTTTTATGAAAATTCCTTATGATGCATCCATGTAGCATCTACTGAAACCAAGCACAGGTGGACCTGGTCGAATTGTTAACTTGCTCGACTACAGTACCAGGGGGCCCGAGTTCAATCCCCCTTCTCTATCAAGTCCTTCGGATGAGACATTATAAATCGAGGTCTGATGTATCAGTGCTCTATACTTGTATCTAAAAGAACCAGGGAAAGAACCTCTTTCAATATTAAGAGAAGGGCATCACACCCGGGGTTCTGTATATCCACTTAACTCTCTCTTGAGTGTTCAATCAGCCCTTAGTTGGCAGAAATACAACCAAACAATTCACTAAAACCAATGAGGACAAAGTCAGTATTAACATGTATATATGAGCTGCACCATGACAAAACCAGCCTCTATGACAAACTAGCATTGTATACCCAGATTAAACTCATCACATACACACAGCATCTGGTTAGTAGTGATTCTGTTTGATATGCTGCAAATGAAATTATAGATACGGGTCTGTGTCAAACAGTGGAGACCCAGATCATACTTCTCATCAGAGAAGAGGCCACTGATCTGGGTCTACACTGTTTGAATGTCACTTAGACTGGTTTTGTCATGTCATGGTTCATATGTTTCCATACTATGCCAGAAGTCCATTCCAGATAAGATGCTTAACCCATTTCCTCATCTATAGGCTATTTTTAGATCCAACCACTTTGAATAAATCTACAGAAAAGGAGCATTAATTAGAGAAAAGGAAGATTTGAGAATTTTTGTAGTTTGAAACCATTATGATGAATAGAGCATTTGCTCCTTTAGGATCTCTGTTCATCACAATGGTTTCATAAAGTGCATTTTACAGAGGGGTAGAAAGACGTATTTATGGAGGGGAGGGTTAAATTAAAACATTTTCAAGAATAACTTCTTTATTTCTCTATTTCTCCACTCTTCGAGATGATTCTAAATAGTGGTGGAGGAAGAGACGATTCTGGTATTTGAGACACACCTTTATCTGTTGCTTAATACCTATTACCAAACTTAATACTTTCAAACAGAAACATGACTGGAATAAATATATGTACAGTAAAACCTCTGTATAACAACCACTAAATTACATCAAATATTTTGTGTTAAAGGCAGGTGGCTGATGTTCTGTTTTACTTTCATCTTGCTTTAAGCAGCCACCTGCCCTGAATACCAACTAGTAACACAATTTCACCATTATAGTGAGGTTTTACTGAATACCAAAATGCTTGTTATACCCCACGTAACAAAGTTGCATAGGGGATATAGTTTATGACCCATCTGTCAGTCTGTCCATCCTTCCATGTATCCTAATACATTGTTGCTCCTCTAGCACTTTCCTTTCTTAATGAATTTTTCTCAAATTTGCTTTAAGCACTGTCATGAATAAAAGCTGGGATGAGTTGATTTTCAGAGGAATCGGCCATGAGGAACCACTTTCTTTCTCTGACAATGTGGCGGCGTGGGGTATGTGAGCTGTGCTCACTAATGTTCTTTAATCTTTCAGCTGATATTCTAGCAATAACTACTGAATCAATGTATACAGAGTAGAAATAATGAATATATGAATATAAATTATCTGAAGTTTTATAATGACTTACGAACATAAGAATTTTTGGCCATGGCAGAAACTGTAGAATCAGATCTTTACTAAGCATAAGCAAATAGAACAGACCCTGGTCAGACAGTTCCTACAAAAGCTCTCTGATCTGGGTCTGCTCTGTTTGGAAAGATGTCAAAAGATGTCTCTATGAGGGAAATAAGATATTTACTTTTAAACCTTTAACCCTTTACTCTATATCTTTGAAAGCAGAGTAGACCCAGATCAGATGGCTCCTGTAGTGTATGCTCTGTTTGCTTATTATATAATACAGATATGATTCTACAGTTTCTGCCATAGCCAAAAAAAACTTCATGCATTTATGTGCTATTGTAAGAAATAATCTAGTAAATGTAATGAAATCATTACGTCTTATATGAATATTCATGAAGTAAAGGGTTAATCTATTTTACGTTACAGGTGCCTCCTTCTTTGTGATAATGTTACATGCATCGTTCTACAAACTTGCCGATGAGGAGGAGCCGTTTGATGTGGAAATGAATCCTGTGTGAAATGAGTTGGATTAAATACTTGTGTATAAAGGCGGGCTATTTATTTGTCATACATCAGGCTGGAGGGGATCTCAGCTAAATTTGTTTATGGGTATCATGAAGAATAATTGACTCGAAGTATATATGTGAACATTTCTGACAATTTTTTGTTAGCAGTTTGGATCCAAATGATGTGTCATGTGACTTTGCATCTGGTCGGGATCCGAACTGTTTGAAACTCTGATACTGTGCGGGTCTTTTCCTTTAAAAATTGAAATGGAGTATTAACTTCAATATGTGATACTGAACAGAATACTGGAGGTTATCACCAGATATTTTGTGTCAGTGCTGTTAACCCATTACCTCATAGGCTATTTTCAGATCCTACCTCTTTGAATAAATCTACCGAAAAGGAGCATTAACTAGAGAAAAGGAAAATTTTAGAATTTTTTAGTTTGAAACCATTGTGATATATAGAGCATTTGCTCCTATAGGAGCAAATGCTCTGTTTATCACAATGGTTTTACAAAGTGACTTTTACAGAGTCGTCAAAAGTCATCAATATGAGGGAATGGGTTAATTAAAAACGCCATATAAATATTCATATATGAATAACTGATGTCTGATATGTAATTGTCATACTTATCCATTGACAGGTGTAAATAGTAACTCTCTTTCAATGCTGAATAATCATAGTGAAATGGTCCATCTCTGTTTAAATACAGTCAGTTTACCATGAAAGGCCTAACTTTGCTAAAATATTTTGAATGACAAATAGTGCAGACCTTGATCACAGTGCAGACCCTGATCACAGTTTGTAAATGCTGGTGTACTTCTTTCCCACATTTTTTTGGTTAACCCTGTACCTTAAAGCAATGTCTTTTGATTTCTTTGTAAACAGAGTAGACCCAGATTGGATGGCTCCAGTAGGAGACGTCTGAACAGGACCTTTTCTATTTGCTTAACTATATAGGAATAATTATATAGTTTCTGTCATGGCCAAAATTCCTGTGATCATGTGTCATTATAAGAAATGAGCTAATTTATATTCATTAGATCATTTTTATATGAGTATTCATGAGGTAAAGGAATAATGAGTTTGCAATGTGTTCAATGGAATTTATTTTGATCAAGAGTCGGGGGATATTTTTAGAATGTATAAAAGTCCATATTTTTGGAAAATATTTTGTGATAAAAGTTTTTTGTATTGTTTATGTTTCCTTTATTGTATGAAATTGTTTCAGTGACATTACTGTCTTTGTGCAAGAAGAGGAACAAGTAACATTGTCACTTAGTTTATTAATAACATGTATTCAGAGCAAAAGATAAAGGCAAATATTTCTATACTAAAATCTTTATTTCTCCACCAATCCCTATGTTGTGACCATTTTTTAGAATCGTGTCGAAGAGACGATTCTAAAGAGTGGTCATAGCATAGGGTTTGGCAGAGAAATAAAGAAGCTGTCATTGATAATGATGTTGGGCAAACCCTGTTGATGTCATTTTTTTCATACATAAAAGGTTAACCATTGCCGTAACTCAGGCATTGTTATCTAGAAACTTTGATGTTACAATTCATGGAAATCTTATGAAACTTAACACACTTGTTCACCGTCACAAGGGCTACAATCAAACAGGTGAAGGTTGGCATTTGTATGTGGTGCTTTTGTTATATCATTCTTCTCCTTCTTTCAATTGATATCTGGCAATGACTTTAAGTTTATATATTTTTGAACTGATATTTATAAACCTGTGCTTAAACGGTGTGAGCACTGGAATTATTAAAAATTTAACATTTATATATTTTTAACGTGGTATAGTCTGTAAATGGCTGTATACAGTAAAACGCCTTTAATGTGACCACCAAAAACAGGTTCAAGTCTGGGTCTTAAAGATAGATGATAGCTTAATGCAGGGTGAAAATAATGAGCTTTTTGCATAACTTTCATCCTGCATTAAGCAACCATCTGCTTTTAAATACATACATGTATATACTTTTTCATAAAGTAGTGAATAACAGTACGAATCTCATCTTACTTACATACTTGTATTTAGTTTGATTTAATAGCTTCAGTCTGCATTTGGGCAGTGGTGACTTTACAGTTTTCTCTAGCAATCTGTACAGATCATGGCAAAATTTTAGTACAGTGAACCCCCTCTAAACTGGTCTTTAAATTTAGTATAAATATCACTCTTAGAAACAGGTGGCAGCTTAATGCAGGGTGAAAGTCATGCAAAAAGCTCCTCTAGGAACTTTCTGCATGACTTTCACCCTGTAGTAAGCAGCTGTCTGCCTAAAAGTATCTAAATTCTTCTTAACTAGACCTCTGGTTTAGAGAGGTTTTACTGTTATCATACAACTTTTAAATGCTTGACACTTTACTTCATAAATGCACCTTACTAACCTTTGCAAACAGAGTAGACCCAGATCAGACTTCTCCTGTAGGAGCCGTCTGATCAGGGTCTGCTCTATTTGCCTATGATATAATATAAACAGGATTCTTAAGTTTCTGCCATGGCCAAAACTTCTTGTATCCATGTGCTATTATAACATGTGCTTTTATGAAAATTCTAATTAATATTCATGATTTCATTATGTCTTACATAAATATTCATGGAGTAAATGGATAAATTTTTCATACTTATGCGGGACTGTAGACTGTGTACCGTTGTATTAAAATCTCTTTTTTCGCAGCTTAACCCTTTCCTTCATATAAATGTGTTTTCAGGCATTTGCAAACAGAGCAGACCCAGATCAGATGGCTCCTAGAGGAGCCCTCTGATCTGGGTCTGCTCTGTTTGCTAATAGAATTTGATAGATCTGTTTCTGTACTTTCTAAAATGTCTACAATGTTCCACCTTTCATATTTCTACAGTGAAACCCCGCTAATACGACCACTTAATAAACAGCCACTGATGTCGTCTAAAGCAGGTGGTTGCTTAATGCAGGATGAAAGTTATTCAGAAAGCTCCTATAGGAGCTTTCTGCATAACTTTTGTCCTGCATTAAGCTACCACCTGCCTCTGCCACACAGAATTATGCCCGTTTTTGGTGGTCGCATTAGCGGGGTTTTACTGTATATATTAAAGAATATGCAGTAGGTATTGAAATTTGGCCTATATACAGAACAGGGAAAGGGTTAACTCTGTATTGCTGTAACTTATTAGAATTGGCTCGCAGAGAGATGATTCTAAGGAGTTGCTGCATGATAGGTTTTGACCATGAAATATGAAAATAATTTAACTAGATTTTCTTAACCCTTTCCCTGTTCTATGTTTATTTCAAATGTCAGTACCTACTAAATATCCATGGCCATAATAGTTATAACGAAATATGGAAGGTGGAATATTGTAGCCATTTTAGAAAGTAAAGAAACAAATATTTCAAATTCTATTAGCAAACAGAGCAGACCCTGATCAGACGGCTCCTATAGGAGCCGTCTGATCTGGGTCTACTCTTTTTACAGATGCGTGAAAAGGCGTTTATATGAGGGTAAGGGTTAAAATACAATAACAATACAATACAATAACAGCAATAAAATACAATAACAAAACAATGCAATACAATAGCAATGCGATATAATAACATAACATTACAATAACAGTACATTACAATACACTTTATTCAGCTTTTAAGTGATTGTCCCTTCAAAAATACCCCCGTGATACAAAACCGTTTTCGTCAATACTTGTAACTTTATGTTGTACAACAAAGTGTTATTGGCTATAAATATGCTACCTATCTACAACTCTGCTTATGTATGAGATAAATTACTGCACATGTAAAACATGTTTGACTTGTTTGATAATATGTAAAATTCTCTCAGTAGAAGGCAGTTTTCCATTATCTTTATGTTACATTTACATTTGGTGTAGAAATTGCATAAAATATTGTATATGCAAGTGGGGATTGTGTTAGAAAATAAAATACTGAAACACTGCCATCTAATTTCAGTACCTTCACATGTCTTGTTGTTTGATTTCTGTATCAGTGTTGGGCAAACCCAGTTGCTGTAACTCTTTACTCCATGAATATTCATGTAAGAAATAATGACATAATGAATATTATTCGTTATTTTTTAAAATGGTACATGAACACAGGGATATCTGACAATGGCAGAAACTATAGAATCATATTCATATTATACAATAAGCAAACAGAACAGACCCTGATCAGACGGAGCCGTCTGATCTGGGTCTCCTCTGTTTGCACAGGTGTAGAAAGGCGTATTTATGGAGTAAATGGTTAAGTCATAGTATAGCTTAAAATCTCGATATTTCGTGTATATTTTTTAACCAATTCCCCCGTAGGCTATTTTTAGACACAACCTTTATGAAATCTACCGAAAAAGGAACATTTACTACAGAAAAGGAAAAACTTAAAATTATATAGTTTTGAAACCATTGTGGTAAATGCTCTATTTATCACAATGGTTTCAGAAAGTGACTTTTACAGAGGCATCAAAAGGCGTCAATATCAGGGAATGGGTTAAAGAATCCAGAGGTGTCACTAGCAAAATTTGAAATCTTAAAACGGTCCTCATGCAGAAAATAAAGCCGAAATTATCACCTCGTAACCATTTATTAACTCTTTGCATGCTAGCGGAAAAACTGATTACCTATGCAAACAGTTTGGATCGAGATGAGACGCCGCATAACTTTTTCACCTTGGCCATATTTTTGTAAAGAAATGAGAGAATATTTATTTTAAGAATTGAAGCGGATGACAATTGTTGCAGACGAAAAATTACATAGCATGCAAAGGGTTAATGGTGTAATTAGCTCCGATAACCGAGGGTTTGTTGACATTTTCACCATTTATGAACTGTTGCTGAAAATTCTTCAGTTATACATAGACGGATACATTGGATAGGATAACTCATTATCCATATATTTGTAAACATGTCATTGATTGTGGTAAACGTTTATAAAAGGTAACCTCGCGACCCCAAACGAGATAGTTCGCAACAAACCGGCATGTTTTCAAAATGTAAACAATAGCTTGATAGTGTTATTACAGCAGGATAACCATGCATTCATTAGCTAATTGCCTGCTACCGATTAGATAAAATGATGTTATCAATATAGAATCAATGATTACAGTAAAACCTCTCTATAACAGCCACTAAATTACATCAAGTATTTTGTGTTAAAGGCAGGTGGTTGCTTAAAGCAAGGTGAAGTAAAACAGAACGCTCCTATAGGAATGTCTGTTTTACTTTCGCCTTGCTTTAAGCAGCCACCTTCCCTAAATACCAACTGATTAACACAATTAAGTGACGGTTATAGAGAGGTTTTACTGTATTTGCATTAGGGATAATACAAACACATTAGAAAATTCATGATTATTTTGCATCAAGGATAACACATTAGAAAATTCATGATTATTTTGCATCAAGGATAACACATTAGAAAATTCATGATTATTTGCACCAGGGATAACACATTAGATTATTTGCACCAGGGATAACACATTAGAAAATTCATGATTATTTTGCATCAAGGATAACACATTAGAAAATTCATGATTATTTTGCATCAAGGATAACACATAAGAAAATTCATGATTATTTTGCATCAAGGATAACACATTAGAAAATTCATGATTATTTTGCATCAGTGATAAAACATTAGAAAATTCATGATTATTTGCATTAGAAAATTCATGACTATTTTGCATCAAGGATAACACATTAGAAAATTCATGATTATTTTGCATCAGTGATAACACATTAGAAAATTCATGATTTTGAAAAATCCTTTTCAACACTAAGTGACTTGTCTACAAAAAATGTTACATAGTGTTTTTTCTTCTTTTTCTCGCTTTCATGTCTTATAAAGTATACAGCGAGTGACAAAGACGTGGAATACTGTGGCCATTTTAGAAGCTAAAGAAAAAGATCTATCATACTTGATAAGCAAACAGAGCAGACCTTTGCAATAGATATACATGCATCTAACCTATATCTTATAGTTTGCAGGACTTTCAATAAATACCAACAATGCATGTTTTAATTCTAAACATTTAATAAATATACAATATATATTACATAAATGTAACAACACAGTTCTTCAAGCTCAATAGAACATAGTCTATATATGAGTTCTATAAGTCAGTCTATATGTAAGTTCTATAAGTCAGTCTATATGTGAGTTCTATAAGTCAGTCTACATTTGAGTTCTATATGTGAGTTCTATAAGTCAGTCTATATGTGAGTTCTATAAGTCAGTCTATATGTGAGTTCTATAAGTCAGTCTATATATGAGTTCTATAAGTCAGTCTATATGTGAGTTCTATAAGTCAGTCTATATATGAGTTCTGTAAGTCAGTCTATATGTGAGTTCTATAAGCCAGTCTATATATGAGTTCTATAAGTCAGTCTATATATGAGTTCTATAAGTCAGTCTATATATGAGTTCTATAAGTCAGTCTATATGTGAGTTCTATAAGTCAGTCTATATATGAGAGTTCTATAAGTCAGTCTATATGTGAGTTTTATTAGTCAGTCTATATGTGAGTTCTATAAGTCAGTCTATATGTGAGTTCTATATGTGAGTTCTATAAGTCAGTCTATATGTGAGTTCTATAAGTCAGTCTATATTTTAGTTCTATAAGTCAGTCTATATGTGAGTTCTATATGTGAGTTCTATAAGTCAGTCTATATATGAGTTCTATAAGTCAGTCTATATGTGAGATCTATATGTGATTTCTATAAGCCAGTCTATATATGAGTTCTATAAGTCAGTCTATATGTGAGTTCTATAAGTCAGTCTATATATGAGCTCTATAAGTCAGTCTAAATGTGAGTTCTATAAGTCAGTCTATATGTGAGTTCTATAAGTCAGTCTATTTGTCAGTTCTACATGTCCATTTCGTCTGAGCTACTCCACAAATTTTATACGCCTTTCTATGCTTTTGCAAACAGTGGACTCAGATCACATGGCCCCAATAGGAGCCGTCTGTCGGGTTCTGCTTTGTTTACTTACGATATAGATATGACTACAGTTTCTTCTATAGCCAGAAATTCCTATGTACATATGCCATTACATGTATAGAAACTCAGCTAATGAATATTCATGGTGTCATTATTTATTCCATGAATATTCATTGAGTAAAGGGTTAATGTATGTTTTTATTATTATTTGTCGACCCTGTACAGTAAAGTCTCACTAATTGACATGATAGGAATCTATAGAAGCAGGTGGTTGCTTAACCCTTCCCTCATATTGACGCCTGTCGACGCCTCTTTAAAAGTCACTTTTTGAAACCATTTTGATAAATAGAGCATTTGCGCCTTAGGAGCAAATGCTCTATTTATCAGAATGGTTTCAATACTATATACTTCTAAAAAATTTCCTTTTCCCTAGTATATGCTCCTTTTCGGTAGATTTATTCAAAGAGGTTGGGTCTAAAAATAGCCTATTAGGGAAAGGGTTAAAGGGAATGTCCCTACATTTGACGCGTTTCATAAACACTTAAAATATACAAAACTCATTTGTTTATATGCTGAAAAGTAGTATATCGCAAAAAGCCCCTTCCAATTACCGTTTATAATGACAAAACATCCATGTGTTTGATAGATCCCGGTTTTACTCCCCGATGTTTCAGTTTTATTCGGGTTGAGTTTTAGTTTCGTAATAGTTCGCCCTATTCGCGATTCTTCGACCACTTCCGAGAAAGCTATTACGTAAATAAGGGAGGGATCGGCACTCGGAACACCTCGGCTATTTCTATCGAACTCTGACGGAATACGGCGAGTAGTTACGATTGAGGGATCGGGTGATCATCGGTAAAACGCGGAAGAATTTAACGGAAAAGGCCGATAATATTGTGTTGTAGAACAAAAATTACCAGTATTAATGAAATCGGTTTTTTTGAATCACAGGGGCATTTTTCGATATAAGTTCAAATTGGGAACCTTCATAATAATGATAGAGCATAACAAATACCAAGTTTTATGATATTATTGAAAATATGCGATCATTGCAGGGACTTCCTCTCAGGGAAAAAGTAATGCAGACAATTCATATTGTAGCTTCCTGCATAACTTTTGACTGCATTAAAGCTACCATCTGTTTGAACAAATCCTGAATTAGACTTTGCTGTACCCATTAGAATCGTCTGCAAGATTCTAACAAGGGAATGTGTGTCTGTAAAGTGAGATTTTTTAGATAGAGTAGCTTTCCTCTTATCTAACATGTACAGTCAACTCTCGTTACAATTTCGTTCCCACAGAAAGTGTTATCGTACTGAAAATGTTGTAACGAACATGATGGCTTTTCATGCTATTAGCGTATATATGTCTGCCTTTTTGCAAATAGTGTAGACCCATATGAGACAGCTCCTAGAAGAGCTGTCGTACGAGTGCACTATTTTCCATTATAATTCATTTGCTACAACTGACCAAACTTTTACTTAGAATGATTCAGCTAATTAATGTGCATGGTGGATGGATCCACATTTGAATATTTGCAGCATAAGAATTAA
Source organism: Azorinus chamasolen (assembly GCA_963576725.1). NCBI lineage: Eukaryota > Metazoa > Mollusca > Bivalvia > Cardiida > Solecurtidae > Azorinus > Azorinus chamasolen. The sequence continues at coordinate 79,863,376 of OY755248.1, forward strand.
TATCAGAGGTCCAGATAAGATGTGTAATTAAAAGATTTAAAAAATAACTTCTTTACCTCTCCACCAAACCCTATGTTGTGACCACTCCTTTCGAGACGATTCTAAGGAGTGGTCACAACATAGGGTTTGGTGGAGAAATGACGATTTTAGTGTCTGAGTGCGCACCTTTATCTGTATTTATATTCCGGTAGTTTTGTTTCAAAAATTAAAGTTAGTATAACAAATATTCCGTTATATCGAATGTCGTAATAACGAGAGTTTATTGTACATCATTCAATCAACCACTAACAGCACGAGTCACAGTAACTTTACATATGTATGGCTGAAGCAAGGAGCATGATATTTCTACAGGATATGAATGCTTATTCTGTGGAACTGCAAGGCCATAAACGTTGGGAGCATCTCCGTGTATAAAGTTTGAATTTATATATGCTTGAACTGTACTCAGTAATTCATTCGACAGTGTGTTAGGACAACTTGCGGTGAACGATTGAAGATCTGAAATTACTGCAACATCGCTGGAACTCGTAAAGGAGATGGTCACGTGATCCATGTGAGTGTTTTCACGTAACACTTTCACTTTGAATTTGGAAGTAACGCACGATGGTGACCGATACATGGCTCTAATGGAGTTGTCACTTTTAACTGGCTGTGTGTCTGTCACAGTGAAGGACACTGAACTCTGAATATAGTTCTGGAGAGCCTTGTTTGCTGTAAGAAAAGAAACATACATTAGATAATTATTGAAAAAACGACACGGGGTTCATTGACCCTTTACCCCATGAATATTCATGTAAGAAATAATTACAACCTGCATATGAATTTGCCCAAATTTTGTGACAATAAACGGGCAGTTTTTATGCCCCCAGATCAGATCAGGGGTGGGGGATATTGTTTTTGCCCTGTCTGTTTGTTTGTCACCAACTTTAACATTGGTCATAACTTTTGAGCCAGTACAGATAGATACTTGATATTTGGCATGCATGTGTATCTCATAAAGCCGCACATTTTAGGGGTGACATGTCAAGGTCAAGGTCATCCTTCAAGGACAGAGGTCAAATATATAAGTCGAATCACAGACTTTATCATTGGTCATACCGTTTGAACCAATAGAGATAGATACTTGATAATTGGCATGCATGTGTATCTCATGAAGCTGCACATTTTGAGGGATGACAATGTCAAGGTCAAGGTCATCTTTCAAGGTCAAATTGGACGGGGACATAGTGTTTCACGAACACTTCTTGTTTGTTTTGCCTTGGCAGAAACTGTAGAATCATACAGCCGTGGCTCATATTGCCGATACCGCAAAATGCAGCACTGAAAATAGTAGTGCCGTGATTTGGTAACCATGGTAGCTGGAATTTTGACAAAGTAGATTTCATGGTTCACCGAAATACTCTTCTTTGTTTGAAAACAATTAAAGTTTGTTTTGTTTACATCTTCTGCACCACAAAATGCAACGGAAAGAGTTGACACAAGAGCAAAAGCACAGTTGAGAACTGGAAAAAAGAATAATTTTGTGATGAAACACAGAGTATTTTGGCAAGTCACAAAATCCCCATCTGGAGAAAGGATGGTGAAAAGTGACTACTCCACTGCCTGGGTGTGCATGCTGACCACACCCGTTACTGCAAAGCATCCGTCCTGGGACTGCGTGGCCTATGATGGAGTTGGAACTCAGCTACATCAGTTGATGGTAATATAAACTCAGATATATATTGAAATTCTAGATACAAATTTATGGCATGTTATTGCTAAATTATTTTCAAATCAACTGGATATATCTTCCAAGATGACAATGCACAGCCCCATTGACATAGACTGGCCACTGAATTGAAACAACAATATTTCAACAATGGTGTGGCCGGCTCAAAGCACAGACTTGAATATACGTTATTGAACATGTATGGAAATCCTTAAAAGCAAACCTCTGTAAACATACAGTGCAAATCAAAACCAAGAAAGACCTTATCAGAAATATTCTGGACATTTGGGAACGTTACAATCAGAACTTGTATCATTATACGATCACTTTTTAACTGCATTCCAACTAGAATTCGGTATATGTAACATTAAGATCCAATGGATCTATACCAAAGTACAGAAATTTTCAGGTAAGTTAAGAGTTAGTGTTTTGAGTTGGTTGCATGTGCCTAGTCTCAATGACCCGTAAGACAGCATGCTAATTTGCCGTCTGCCGGGATAGCGTTAAAACCGAAAGTAGCTCGATATCACCATTTAGAGTACACAGATGTGAATTAGCATGTGCCTAGATAAGAAATCCAAATATTGCGTCCATTTTGGGGGGATAATTATGAGCCACGGCTGTATATTACCCCATAAGCAAGCCGAGCAGACTGCTCAGATGGCCCATACAGGGGCCGCTTGATATTCGTCTACTCTGTTTGTACTCTGACAAGATAACCCTTTACATTTAATCACCAGTTAATGTTCGTCTGTAAAGTGTTTATCGCCTGTCTCAGTTTTCAATTGGATGTTTTGTTTTAAAATATCATTTATTAACCCTTCTCTTGTTGAATTTTAAAATTAATTTCTCCTTCTTTACCCATGCCCTGTTGTATAATAGCATATCTTCACTGTGTACAAGTATTTCGCTGTGCAATCACTGCTGTGGAGTGCACTGGTTGCACAATCAACTTGTAAATAGTGCAGATCCTGATGAGACAGCTCCTGTAGGAGCTGTCTCATCTGGATCTTCACTATTTACAGGTAGGTATATTGACGTGAATAACAAGCGAAGGGTTAACACTATATTGTTATTCGCAACTTTTCATGTTTACAAATACAGTTGAACTTCGATATCACGAACCTCAAGAGACCATGCAAATTATGCTACTTCGAGATAACATAGGTCGACTCATCCGATATATAATCTGAACAATTTCTTAAGTTCACAGCATAATGCAGATCAAAATTAATACTGAAATGTAGGTTCTTTCAGCATCACTTTCGACCTGCATTAAGAATAAGATGTCACATATGTTTCTATATATGTGTAGTGATGTTAACTTTTAGAACAATTCTGTATTGTAAATTTTGGAAGGACTGAAGTTTTACTTCGAGTTATCCGAGTTCGAGTTCAACTGTAATTTGGATCAAGATGTATACGCCGAGTATACACCCTGTGAGTAAGGTTTGAAAAAAAAACACAGGACAGGGGTTTTTCACCTTCAATAACAGAGGCCTGTAAAGGCCCCTTCCCAATTGAAAATTTCTTTAAAAGCATGCAGTTTTCCCCAAAATCCAAACTTAAACCAGCTTTTTTGTTTCCCAAATCAGCAATTTTAGCGATAATTCTTCCTAAAATCAGCAGGCTAAGGCCCCTTCCCAATTAAGAGAGAAAAGCCCTGCAAGAGTAAGTGGACACTGAATTAGTTCTACTCATTGGCACTAGATCGAGAAAGAATATACAGGTACAGTAGTTTTATTTATAACTTTTTTACACCTATTATATTATCAATACAGTATCATGGCATCCGATACCTGCTCAATTTGTACGACCATAATTTATATCAAGAACCAAACTATTACAGTAGTGCACATTGTATTACTAGAAATGGAGGATCCTACATGAGTGTTCGTTTCAAATTGTTTTTAACGAACACGAGTGGAAGATTCTTTTTATCACATAAGCCTTAACCCTTTCCCTGTTCTGTGTTTAGTCCAAATTTTAATACCCATTGAATATTCATGAACAAAACACTTATAATCCAATCTGGAAGGTGGTACATTGTAGCTGTTTTAGAAAGTAAAGACACATATCTATCAAATTCCATAAGCAAACAGAGCAGACCCTGATCAGACGGCTCCTCTAGGAGCCGTCTGATCTGGGTCTTCTCTGTTTGCAAATGCGTGAAAACACGTTTCTATGAGGGAAAGGGTTAAACTAGGCTATAGCTGACGGTTGTTTCTGCCATTTTTTACAAACAGCGTGTTGATACAACGGATGGCGCACGTGGAGCGCTACGACTGGCTAACGCTTAAATGATAGCTACGATTGGCTTACAATTTCTAATTTGCATAAAAAAATGCACTAGTGCATTTCCGCGAAATACGGCACTCACACAAGACAGATTATGTGATAATAGATGTTATAAATAGAAATATATTCTTTTTTTACCTACTGCCAGTGTCCCACATGCATGATTTCGGTCCCAGTTGTATGATTTCGGCCAAGGAATCTGACCCAGTTTTGAGTTAACATTTTGAACGAAAGTAGGTCATACTTACGGGCGCCTTTTAACTCTAGTTCAATAGGATAGTGGTCACTCACTGCTTGGCCCTAGAATGAAAATAAACGAACTGCTCACGGAGAAAAGGTTCTTTTTAGGGGAATATGTGTAGAACCAGATCAGTTGTATCAAAGAGGCATCATTTGACATAGCCTCGGGGTTATAAAGCACGGTCATTCTCAAGCATCAGATTAATTGGTCAGATTTTGAGCTTGCTGAACATCTTGCCAATCAGATACTTGAGAATGAGGTCAGATTCAGACTCAGAAGGGTTATAACCTCGGACCCAGGGTCTATACACATTGTGTTCAATAGGAACACCAATTACATCTAAATTGTATGTCCTTTTACCTAGGGGAAACTCATTTTCACGCCTTTGCAAAAAGAGCAGACTCAGATCACATGACTCCGACCATGGTCTGCCCTATTCGATTTATGGAATTTTAGTTTCACAAGCAAACAAAGCAGACCGTGATCAGACAACACCTATAGGAATCGTCTGGGTCCATGCTTATAAAGCTTTTAGTTGAGTCTGAGTTTCGTTCTCATGCTTTTGATTGGTCAGATTTGAATTCTCAAGCTTTTGATTGGTCAGATTTGAGCCAAAGGCTCAAATCTGACCAATCAAAAGCTTGAGAACGATCTCAGACTCAACTAAAAGCTTTATAAGCATGGACCCTGATCTGAGTCTGTCCTGTTTGTAAATGCATGGAAAGGCGTTACATGAAGAGAAAGGTCTAGTCCATTACTACAGTTGAACTTCGATATCTCGAACTTCAAGGGACCATACAAATTAATTCGACATAACAGAAGTTATATGCTTTCTAATCTGAACAATTTCTCGAGTCCTCAGCTTCATACAGATCTAAAGTAATGTTCACAGCTTAATGCAGGTCTAAAGTAATGCTGAAAGCTCCTATTTCTTCAGGCCTGAGTTAAGCTGTGAACTTGATTTTTTTTCAGATTAGTAATCGGATTACTCGAACCTCTGTTACCTCGAAGAAATTTGTATGGTCCCTTGAAGTTGGATATATCGAAGTTCAAATATATTTTGGGATGCAAACTAATTTCTATATTGTTGCTATTCGTAAAAATTGCCCGCAATAGGGCAGTTCTAATGAGTACAAACAGCTTTTCTGAGATATAAAATATTTAGATCACTACTCCTCTTCAGGGGATGCAAAATCTAATTTTGGATGACTTGTCCGTTTTTGTCAAAAGCTATCTTTCTACTTATCCGTATCATGAAATAATAACAAAAACCTATACAATTTCACTTGTCCGTAATGGTTTTTGAATAACACGGACAGTAGATTTTGCCTCCCCTGTTATTATCTACATATATGTTCCAACAAAACTTTTTTTTTCTATTGTTACTATGGTTACCATGGATTTGTTGAGTCCAAGTATCTCGTCAAAGCGGTACGCATGTACGCTACCGGCAACCACTGACGGTGGGAGAGCGCTGCCTCCAACCACAAACCTAGAAACAAACACAGTAAAACCCATCTAAACCGGAGTTCTAGTAGCGAATAATTTAGATATTTTTAGATGCGTTCTCAAATACTAAAATCATCATTTCTCCACCAAATCCTATGTTGTGACCACATGTTGTGACCACATAGTAATAATCTCTTCGAGACTATTCTAAAGAGTAGTCACAACATAGGGTTTGGTGGAGAAATAAATAAGTTATTCTTGAAAATGTTTTAATTTACTTATCCTATCTGGAGCTTTGCAGTCTCATCCATGTCTAACGCCCGAAACATGGACATAGTCCGACATACCTAGATGAGAGAACTACTGCACAAAGCTACTCGGATTAAGTTTCTGCCTGTTTGCTTCACGCATTATTTTCTAAAGCTCAAATTTGCAAAACATTATTGCAATATTACCCCCTTTTATATCTGAAATTAGATTGATTTATGATATGATAGTGACAAAATGAAATACACATGTATAAACAGTGTATACCCAGATCAGAGGGGATCAGAGGAGTACTCTGATCAGGTGTCTACACTGTTTGCTTTTCAAATCATCACGCAAATTTAGTCCCTTCAAACTGAATGGACTCTATCGGTTACATAGTGATGGGTGATAGTCACTTTGAATATTCAGCAGTCAAATCGTTTAATGGCTTCAAACAGAGCAGCTCGATTCATTGCTTTGTACAGTAAAATCTATCTTAAGCGGTCATCAAAAAGTGGGTCTTTTATGGGTCTTTAAGTTATGTGCTGGCTTAATGCTCCTATAGGAGCTTTCTGCATTACCTTTGTCCTGCATTAAGCAACCACCTGCATTAAGCAACCACCTGCTTTTTAAAGACTCCTATAATAAATCAGTGACCGCTTAACCCATTCCCTCATATAAACGTGTTTTAACGCATTTGCAAACAAAGTAGACCCAGATCAGACGGCTCCTATTGGAGCCGTCTGATCAGGGTCTGCTCTGTTTGCTAATAGAATTTGATAGAACTGTTTCTTTTCTTTATAAAACGGCTACAATGTTCCACCTTCCATATTTCATTATAAATATTTTGTCCATGAATATTCAGTAGGTATTGAAATTTGGAATGAACATAGAACAGGGAAAGGGTTAAGGCAGGTTCTACTGTATACAGTAAAACCTCGATTATCCGAACACTAAAATACGTATTATTATCGATCTTTAAGACAGGTGGCAGCTTAATGCATGGTGAAAGTCATGCAGAAAGCTCCTCTAGGAGTTTTCTGCATGACTTTCATCATGCATTAAGCAGCCACCTGCCTAAAAGGGTCTAAATTCGTTTCTAACGAAAATTCGAATAATCGAGGTTCTACTGTATATATACATTTATTAGCATTTAAGCTGTTGCATGTTAATTAATGATCAATATGCCAGGAAACTGTTATCATATCGTCAAGGCAGTAAAATAACAATTCTTACAGATAATTCAATAATATAAATGCTTTCTGGCTTCATACCAATACTGTTTCATAATTCAGAGTCGTGTATACAGCTGATAAGCTGTTTTGTACTGATATGTAGCCTACATGCTGTATCACAGATATAGATCGTAGTCATGGACACGTGCACGCTGATACAGTAAAAACTCGACACTTCCGAAATTTTAGTAACGAAGAATCGGTGCCTTTTTAGGCAGGTGGCTGCTTAACCCTTTCGGCGCCAAAATTCTAATTGTCGTCTGCAATCCAAGTTTGTTAAATCATTCAGTAAAATAAGGAAATGAGATAAATAAATGCAAATTTTAAAGGAATAAAGCACATATATAGAAATAGAGATTGAGACAAATAGTGAAGTCCCTGATCAGACGCCGCCTTGAAAAGGCGGCGTCTGATCTGGGACTGCACTATTTGTCGTGGTGCATTTATGCGACTGCGGCGGTGAAAAGGTTAATGTAGAGGGAAAGTCACGCAGAAAACTCATAGAGGAACTTTCCGCATGACTTTCACCCTGCATTAAATTACCACCTACCTTAGATCCATAATGATACATACATTTGTTTTAGTCGGGCTTTTACTGTATTGTGAAATATACTTGTTAACCCAGAGCTATAGGTAAGAGGAATGCTTTTGAAATTTAGGTAAGATATGTCTTCGTCAAACTCTATGTTTGTATCACTCATCAAATTCACATATCTGAGGTTATTCTTATAAGTAAGAACAAGATTCCTGGGACAGGTATGTTTGTCATTCATCATCCATGGTCCTCTAGCAAGTTTACGCTTTTCTAACGGATTGGATTCTATAGTTAAGCATTGATGGACTATTCCATTCTGATAATGCAGGGTTGAAAGGGTTAGGCAGAGTTTGGCGAGAAATAACATATGTTCATAGAACAGCACTCTTATCTAACACCTCTGACTGACCCAGATCACCAACCACAAACAGGTAAATTATCGTGCATGTTCTCGGTGCAAACGGTACATGCCCTTATCAGATGCAAAGTCCAAATCTAGGGGATGGGCAAGGTCGACGTCCGACTTCAACAACCATGACTATGGCGTCCACTTTAAATACATATATATTAATGCAGGTCTAAAGTAATGCTGAACGCTCCTACATGAGCTTTCAGCATTACTTTAGACCTGCATTAAGCTGTGAACTTGAGAAATTGTTCAGATAAGTAATCGGATGACTCGAACTTCTGTTATCTCGAAGTAATTTGTATGGTCCCTTGAAGTTCGAGATATCGAAGTTCAACTGTATATGTTTGTCGGTGCTCTTTAAGCTGATTATTGCTTAATGCAGTTGACTATCAATATGTTTATTGGTGCCTTTTTTAAAAGCAGATGATTGCTTAATGCATTTGACTATCAATATGTTTATTGGTGCCCTTTAAAGCAGGTGATTGTTTAATGTATTTGGCTATCTAGAAGGTCCAGAATGAGGCTTGTTTTTTAGTTGCTGCTGTAGAAAGAGTTTACTGCATGTATTTATGCTATGAAATGTTACGAGTACATTCTATTTGTTTTTATATCGTTTCTGGTATTTCGCTTGAGGGATAAGAGGAATAATACATCGGTACTATGTTTCAAGAATACCGATATACAGTAGAATCTGTCTGAAGCTTAATTCAGGTAAAAGTAATACAGGAAGCTCCTATAGGAGCTTTCTGCGTTAGGAGCTTTCTGCGTTACCTTTGTCCTGCATTTGTCCTTTGTCCTGTATTTTAAGTGGCCTATGTTCAATAAACTCATGGTCACTAACAGGTTTTGCTGTAACTCAACCGGTCCCCTTAAAATCACATACTGTATAACATTTAATCACAGTATGAATGTAGAACAGATACAACGTATCTGATTATGAACGTGGTACAGTAAAACCTCTCCATAACGACCACTAAATTGTGTTAACTAGTATTGAGAGCAGGTGGCTGCTTAAAGCAAGGTGAAAGTAAAACAGAACGCTCCCATAGGAGCGTTCTGTTTTTACTTTCACATTGCTTTAAGCAGCCACCTACCTTTAACACAAAGTAATTGATGTAATTTAGTGGTCATTATAGAGAGGTTTTACTGTAATGGGCAATAGAAACGAGAAAATATCTATTCTATGCAAACGATGCAGTCATACCAGATGGCCACTGTGTTGAACGGTTTAAATGTGATGATTGTTAAATCTATTTATGTTTGAAGAATAATTAGATGATGTTTTATATATAATGTCATATAAATACAGAAAGGGTTGCTCATGATAAATCTATATAGTATCCTAAGCTAACAGAGCAGACCCTGATCAGACAGGAGCCGTCTGATATGGGTCTACTCTGCTGACATAGGCGTGAAATGCGTAAGTACATGTATATAGAGTTAAAGGGTTAAGGGAACCATCTGATCTGGGTCTACTCTGTTGGCAATGACGTTGAAAAGACGTATATATAGGGAGTAACGGTTTTAACCCTTCTCTTGCTGAATTTTAAAATACATTTCTGCTTCTTTACCCATGCCCTGTGGTATAATTACATACATCTTCACTGTGTACAAGTATTTCGCTGTGCAATCACTGCCGTGGAGTGCACTGGTTGCACAATCAACTTGTAAATAGTGCAGACCCTGATGACACAGCTCATGCAGGTAGGTATATTGACGCGAATAGCAAGCGAAGGGTTAACCCATTCCCTCATATTGACGACTTTTGACGACTCTGTAGAAGTCACTTTGTGAAACCATTGTGGTAAACAGAGCATTTGCTCCTATAGGAGCAAATGCTCAATTTATCACAATGGTTTCAAACTTAAAAAATTCTAAAGTTTTCCTTTTCTCTAGTTAATGCTCCTTTTCGGTAGATTTATTCAAAGAGGTTGTATCTAAAATAGCCTATGAGGTAATGGGTTAAGAAATGGACACTACCTGTCATAAACACAAAATGACTCGGCCACCGTGGTGTCAAGCTTGTCGTCCACAAGCCATGTAAACCTGGCGTCAGTACGGAGCGAGATGGTAGCCCACTTGTTAGGAGTTAAGTAATTACAGTCCGAGTTAAAGTCTCCAGCAATGATGATATCCTGAAATATATAAACTATCACAATGATGTAAAGACCAATCAATATATAAACTATTATAATGACGCAAATTCTAAGCTATTTTTAAACGTTAAAATGTATTTGTGAGTGCTAGTTTATGCAGAAACTGAAAATAAATATTTGGATATTGATTTGACACAAAGTTTGTCATAGACCGTACTCGCAGTTTCCAGTGCCTTTGGAAGGTGTCGTACACAGTCGTCAAGTTGTCTATTTCTTCTACTGCCTGTGAAGGTTGGATGTGTGTGGCAACCAAACCAAAGTCCTTTACGACTGAAAAACGCAAGTGACCCTCTAAGAAAAGAACGTGCAAGTGAATTTACCCTAATTTCTAATGTACGACTAGCGCAGCTTACGTTGCATGCTAGAAAGTGTTATAGAAAATGTCGTAAAAGACGACTTACGACCATTGAATCGTAGGACCTTTTGTAAGACTGGTCCCAGGTGAAGAGAGATACCCATTGAGAGTGAAAAAAAACCTCTAATGCGACCACCTGATGAACAAAACATGGATGTTTTCATAAGCAGGTGGTTGCTTAATTCAGAAATAAAGTTATGCAGAAAGCTCCTATAGGAGCTTTCTGCATAACTTTCGCCCTGCATTAAGCTACCACATGCCTTTGCCACATGCCTTTTGGTGGTCGCAATAGAGGGTTTTTACTGTATTCTTAGCAGATCAGATAAAGTTGCGTACTCAAATACAAATGTACTAAAATTATCATTTCTCCACCAAACCCTATGTTGTGACCACTCTTTAGAATCGTCTCTAAAGTATGGTCACAGCATAGGATTCGGAGGGGAAAATGGTTTAATTTTACGCATCTTATATTGACCTCTGAGTACGAGGTATGGGTTCTAAAGCAATAGCTAATCTGAGTCTACACTATTCGAAAAATGGCCGAATGCTCAAACAGATGCCATAGTTTTGTGTTTGATTCTTTCTCCTCCTTCACCTCCTCTTCCTCCTCAATTCGGAGTGGTCACAACCTCTTTCTTAGTGTACTGTACTCGTGCTTTATTGCCATTTTATTAGTTTGGTGATGGTGACAGTGGCTACTAACAAATTCTGTGTAATTATGTTGTTCTGTCCTGTATGGAGCAATGGAACCCTCTAATAGAGTGTCTGGTGTCGTTGTTTTCATACAGAGGTGTCGAGTGTTTGACAGAAAAATGCCTCAGAATGAGAATTGGGGATATTGTTCAGCTTTGAATTATCTCCCTTGACAGATAAACACAAAGGTACATCACATGATACGTACATGTAAATCCTTTCAGTTGGTTTACTCAGTTATTTCCCTTGTATTTCATTTAATTCTAAACATTTAATATTTCAATAAAGTCACGCATAGAATGTAACAATGCCATACGTATTTGATAATTATTATATTGGATGTTTAAATGCAAATGTGCTAAGAAACCAACGATGATATCAGAAGAAACCAACTAGTAGGACCCAAAGCTTTTGGGAGAGTATTCAAAGGATATTACTGAACAAGATAACTCATTAGATTCGTTGAAATACATATCTGGACATGGATCTAAAGTTTCTTGCAAACGGAACAATACAGTAACAGTACCTGTAGAGGGAGAGGAAAATCGGACACCAAACGGTTCTCGTTCAAACACGTCCTTGGCGTCAAGGAACTGGTATGTGCCGGTGACATTAACACGAGATGGTCTAAAAAGATACAGACAGCATAAGATAATTTTGTTCAAAATCATTGTTTACAGGAATCTCTTCCAAAGCGTCCAGGGTCCATGCTTTTCCATGCTTAAGCTTGTAGTTGAGTCTGAGTTTCGTTCTCAAGGTCTTGATTGGTCAGATTTGAGTTCTCAAGGTTTTGATTGGTCAGATTTGAGCCAAAGGCGATCTCAGACTCAACTAAACGTTTTATAAGCATGGACCCAGAAAAAAGTCTTTTATCAAAGTAAACTCTATTGAATAATGATAGGGACATCCGATTCGCATGTTTATCCAAAGCGCGAAATGTTTCTACTCTAGGAAATCAGTTACTCCTGACTATACTCACATAATCTAAATCCATCTAATAAATGTGTGTCAATCATGTTGCCTTATTTTTTATATAATTTTTCTTGCGAGAAACCTTGGAGATACTAAACCTAACAGTTGTTTGTGTTCACTTTGAAAGGCCAAGTGACTTTAAGATTAGCATTGACACTAATTTAATAATTTCCCTTATAGAAACCCCTTTTCGCGTGTTTGCAAACAGAATAGACTCAGATGAGACGACGCCTGTAGGAGGCGTCTGATCAGGGTATATTTTGTTTGCTTATGGAATTCCATAGATCTGATCTTCAGTTATGGCCAGATCCAACAGTCAGTCCTGTAACCATTCATCATGATGAAAATCAGCTAATGAATATTCGTGGTTTCATTATTTCCCTTATACTGACGTGTTTTGACCCCACTGTGAAAGTCACTCACAGAAGCAAAGGTTCTATTTATCACAATGGTGTTTAACATTTTCTTTTCCTCCAGTAAATGCTAATTTTCAGTAGATTCGTTCAAAGACGTTGTGTCTTAAAATAGCCTCAGAGATAATAGAATAAATATTCGACAGGGATAGGGTTAAAACTATTACCTGTACAGGAACCCATATTGCTCCTTGATTTCCGTTCTTCCTAGGCGACCACTCACCACTCCGCTGTACTGTGCGGTGCTGCCGGTACTGCAGGAGACAAAGGTTTGAAATCGCGAAGGGGGAAACATGCATTCACAAGACATTTTCAGACTCCACGCTATGTTCAGACATGTTTGCTTGGTTCCCATTTCAACAAGAATATACTCGAAAGTATTTAGTGTCAAGCATGCGTTTTCGGTTTCCAGAATGCTCTAAAGAATATTGTCGAACAGACTTGTTTGGTTGGTTTCCGGTTTCTGACAGGGTGCGCTAAAGAATACCATCCAAAACATCTTGCTTGGTTCCTCGCCTATATCAGAATGCTTGGTTTGTTTGTTTGTGTTCATTAACGTCCGTTTCTGCTCACTATGGGCTGAATGGACGCCCCAGAGAGAGGGGAGAGGATACAGAGAAACCCGAGCGCGATGCATCAGAATGCATCCAAGAATATTCAAAAAACGATTATACGATAGACAGAACAAGCTTGTATGACTACGCTCGTATTCTTTAGAGTGGCCACAACATAGGGTTTGGTGGAGAAATAAAGGGGTTATTCTTGAAAATGTTTTAATTTACGCATCTTATCTGGACCTCTGTTTTTGACAAAAGAAATTCTTGGTTTGGACTTAGCAGGCAAAGGGTTAATAGAAACACGTTTACATTATAAATTATCAGCCAATAAATATTCATATTATTTCTTACATGAATATTGAGCATGGAAAGTGTTAAGCCTTTCCCTCATATAAACATGTTTTCACGCATTTGCAAACAGAGAAGACCCAGATCAGACGGCTCCTAGAGGAGCCGTCTGATCAGGGTCTGCTCTGGTTGCTAATAGAATTAGATAAATCTATTTTTTTAGTTTCTAAAATGGCAACAATGTTCCACCTCCCATATTTCATTATAACTATTGTGTCCATTAATATTCAGTAGGTATTGAAATTTGTAACAAACATAGAACAGGGAAAGGGTTAATAGAAAATAACGTACCTAAGCATGTAGCTGTTGAGATCTTGTCTGAGATGTTCAAACACAGTCTGTTTTGAATCTCTGATTTCCAAAATCTGGATGACATCGTATCGACTCAAAATCTAAAACGAAAATTAATGTTCGCTTCTATCATGCTAAAATGGAAACTAATGTTCGCCTGCATCATGTTAAAAAAGGAAACTAATGTTCGCTGTCTTCGAATAGGCTATACTCAAATTATAGATATACGCTTACATACGTGTGTCAATCTCCCATCCCATTTTACTATTAATTCCACAACGATGTCTTACGGATTTTATTTGATTAAATATTCATCTTTTAGTAACTTTTGAGTCTCACCAGGATCCAAACTGGCTAACACACCACGTACGTTTTAAAAAAAGAAATTGGAGTAAAGTCCACCCTGAAACTTAAAGCAGGCGAGATGGCTTGCAGACGAAAACATATTTGGTGCCAAACTCTCCAATACCTTTTAAATGGTTCACGAACAGTATGGATTCCGATAAAACAAGTTATTCGTCTGTCTCATCTTGATCCAGGCTGTTTTCAAATGCAAGCCAGGCTAAGAGATGTTATAAAACTATAGAGTCTGAGTCTGAGATCATTCTCAAGTATCCGATAGGTCAGAGTTTGAGAAATCTCAAAAACTGTCCAATCAGATGCTTGAGAATGATCCCAGACTGAAGCAAAAAAGTTTTATAAGTTTTATATGGTGTCGACGAGAACATGCTGATGTTAATGCCCTTTCGGATTGGAAGAAATGTATTTTCGATATTATTGATACACGAATAACTTTTTACAAATCAAATAACCATCTTTTACCACCTCGACCTAGAGTTACATTTCGCTACTTGAAGAAAAACATTTCTAATTTTCATTCAGATTATGTTCTTGTTCCTGCTGACAAGGCATCAAACAATGTAATCATTATTTGAAGATTGTATTATGTTGATGTTTTAAAGAAGGAGCTAACTGATTCAAAAACTTATATAACAGTTCAAACACCTGAAAAAGATATAGTCTCGGAACATGTAAAAATGTGCAATGATTTTAAGTCTGGTCCTAACATAAAACAACATAAACTTTCTACTTTGTACTGGATTCCGAAACTACATAAAAACCCTTATAAGTCGCGTTTTATTGCCAACTTTAGCTGTTGTACCACTACTAAATTATCGATACTTTTAACGTCCTGTCTTACTACGATCAAAGAACATGTTAAACGCTACTGTGATAAAATATATGAAAATTCTGGTATTAATGTTTTTTGGTCCATAAAAAATTCAAATGATGTTTTAACTAAACTTGAAAATGAACAGTATAACATTTCTTTACTGAGCTCTTATGATTTCTCTACACTCTATACTACTCTACCTCACCATCTTATAAAGGATAGACTTATTAAATTAATAGAAAAAACCTTTGCCAGAGAAAACAAAATGTTCATTGCTTGTAATGTTCAACGTTCATTCTTTTCGAATTCAGAAGTTGAACATTACACAATGTGGACTTGCCTTGATGTTTGTAGATCTCTTACCTTTCTTTTAGATAATATATTTGTGCGTTATGGAGATACCATATATCGTCAAGTTGTTGGTATACCCATGGGTACAAATTGTGCCCCTCTTGTTGCAGATTTGTTTTTGTATTGCTACGAGAGGGATTTTATGCTTAGCTTAAAACCTGATACACAGACCGATATTGTTAATGCTTTTAATAAAACTTCAAGGTATTTAGACGATATTTTGAATTTAGATAATCCTTATTTTGATACTATGGTTTCTTCAATCTACCCAAAAGAACTGTCTTTAAACAAAGCTAATCAACCTGACATTAATGCTTCATTTTTAGATTTGAATCTTTCAATTACAAATGATAAAGTTTCGTCCAAAGTATACGATAAAAGAGAAGATTTTAATTTTAAAATTGTTAATTATCCTTTTCTAGATGGGGATGTGCCACGTTCTACATCTTATGGTGTTTATATTTCTCAACTTATTAGGTTTGCCCGAGCCTGTTCTTTGCTTGAATATTTTAACAGACGTAATTTAGTTATAACTGATAAACTTCTTAAGCAAGGTTACAGATATCACAAACTTCGGAAAACCTTTTCTAAATTTTATTATCGAAATTTACCTCTCATTAGTAAATATAATTGCAATCTACGGACGTTACTGCGACAAGGCATTTCTCAACCAGAATTTTATGGGGATGTTATCTACAAACTTAGGAAAATTCGGGGTCATATCCATTTTCATGATTTGTTTATAAAACGCATTAAATTTTTTAAAAAGAAAGGTTATGATCCTATTATATTGCAACACACTGCATGTTTGGTTATCGACCCTTTTACAGTCGGTAGCTACGCTTCCCTCTTTGCTTGCGCGATGACAGGCCGAGGGTAGTACTCTATGATGGTATACTCTTAAACTTGGATACAGGAGGAGCTTACCAGACTCATGTATTATTTTTTCCCTGTCGTGCCCTTAACGGCTTACCTGCAGGTGCTCTGGCTTCAGCAAAGTCATTGAGTACATATTTGACGGATTGTCACAGTTATTATGCTATGTTTTACATGTTGTCCTGTGTTCACCGTCGTCTATGTTGTGGGTAAGTCCAGCGGGGATACCTTTATTTACAATATTTGTAAAGCTAGGGTGACTTTGAGAGAAGTGTGAGGTTAGGACGTCCGTAAACCGGTTTAAACCCCCAGTGGTGTTTTTGCTGCTGACCGTGCCAAGGCGGTACTCTCTTTGTCACCCTTCCTTTTGTTTGCCTTGCGTCTTTGTGCTTGTGGTTTGTTCATGTTGTGGAACGTTTGTCCCTGTTTCTTGTGTGTCTTATGGTGTTTTCTGTGTTCATTGCGTGTGCGTTTGGGTGTGTGGTTGTGTGTGTGTGTGTGTGTGTGTGTCATGCTGTCTATCGGTGTTTTGGTGGTGGTTGCGTCTTGCATGTGGCTTTGCCTGCTTGACTTTACTACTTTTCCATTTATAACCCCGGACGCAAGACGCGATAAGAAGGAATGGGATTAACACTTTACTCAATGAATATTCATATGAGAAATAATGACATCATGAATATTTATTAGCTGAAGGGATGTGTACACAGGCATGTTCGGTATTGATAGAAACACTATTGAGCTATATGACAATGTCATAAGCAAACATAGTAGCAGTAGACCCACACCAGACCACAGGGGTCTGGACCTCTTCGCTGGGGTCTATATATACTGTTTAATAACAAGGGTTCCAACTAGCAGAACGGATATCCGTGTACCACGAGTACAAATATGACTGTAACTCTTACAATTTAAATGATAATTTCGTAATTGTTTCGGCTATTTAAAGCCAATATATTGTTCTATCAAATAAATATAATCTTATAACGGTAACTTATGAACAAGTATCAATCCAACAATGATTTTCTCAAAATTTCAAGTGTTATAAGGGTCATTGACAAACGTTCGTTCACTCCGGTTTCACTATATCACAGCAATAACCTGGCAATTTGCAGTTCAAAAAATGGCGTGAGTCAATAAAACGCATCAATTCTAACACCCACCTCCAATTATTTAGTCCCCAGCATCAAAAGAATGATGTAAAACTAGCGAGTTGTCAGTTTGCTTCAAATCGTCGAGGAAGGAGCCATTGTATGTGACGTCACGGATTTTCCAACTTTTCCTTCGCTCATCCAATGAAATGGCTCCATTCAAATTTGTTGCAAAATGGGAGCATCCGAAAAGAAACATAACGACAGACGGAAAGGCCGCTGTTGCTAGTTGCTTATTTATTAAGAGGACAAAACAAATGGAGATTGGTGATATAATTGGGTTGTTTTATTGAACCACGCCATCTTTTGAACTGAAAATCGCCAGATTATGGCTGTGATATAGTGAAACCGGGGTGAACGAACGATTGTCAATGACCCAGAAAACACGTGAAATTTTGAGAAAATCGTTGTTGGATTGATAATTGCACGTAAGTTACCGTGAGAAGATTATAATTATTTCATAGTAAAATATATTGGCTTTCAATAGCCGAAATAATTACAAAATCATCATTGAAATTGCAAGAGTTACATTCATATTTGTACAAGTGGTACACGGATGTCCGTTCTGCTAGTTGGAACCCTTGTTATTATGTAGTACATATAGACCCCCATGAAGCGGTCCAGACCCCTGTGCACCAGACGGTTGCCGCTCCAATAGGAAAAAGCGTTTATATGAGGGAAAGGGTTAAACATTTACGTTAAGAATTACAAGGAAATTAGGAACGTACCTTTATCAGTATATTGATTACATCCGTATGTCTGTACTTCGATTGCCCAAATATTTGAATATTGAACGAACAAATTTTTAAAGGCGGCTCCGCCAACGGGGGTAGTTGGCTGTCGTGCTTTGTTAGAAACCCGAGCCCAGCCGGAAGTACCATGAAAGCAACAGCCAGAACACAGAACGCCATTGCAGCTAGACCTCGGTCACAGCTTTAAATTCTTTCTGCTTTCGTCAGACTGACCTTTAAATCTTATCACTGAACTAGTTATCTACCAGAAATATTGTGTCATCTCCTCCTCGTAGTTTGGTGTCTGCTTTAGTAAGCGTTTACCACAATCGCTAGGTGCTTATATTTAATCCTTTAACTCATAAAAACACATGTTCAAACCGAGCAGACCCAGATCAGATGGCTCCTGTAGTTTCTTGTCGTGCCATTTGGATACAAACTTTGCAAAGATGAACTCAGATTCATCATTGGAAGCAAAAGCGTTCTCAGCTCCCTCCGTCTATTTGCAGTAAGGCATTTATGATGTTATGACTTGTCATTTCAAAGCTACAGATAAAGGTGCATTGCCAACTACTAAAATCGTTATTTCTCCACCAAACCCTGTACTGTGACCACTCTTTAGAATCGCCTCTTCAAGGCGATTCTAAAGAGTGGTCATAGTATAGGGTTTAGTGGAGAAATAATGGAGTTATTCTTGAAAATGATTAAATGTACGCATCTTATCTGGACCTCAGCGTGGTATACTCTTTCGTAAGTTATGGCGTCACGCATTGCCTTTTTTTGATGGGATTTAGGTTTGGGTCTAACGGTGCAGCTATATTGTCGGTGTTGGCATGCAAAGAACAGTTCTATATGCATGATATATACGTGTGTATGATGTGTGTATGAGCGTTTTTTGTTTGCTGCAAATCTGTGCTTGTGGAGTTCCCTTATGCTCTCCATCCTTTGGCACTGTGTCACCTTTTGAAACGATATTGGTGTGGAACAGGCGAGAGACAGTTTATGAAAGTCGTGTGCTAGCGCGCATTTCGTGTGTGTTTCTAGTGTTGCAATGCATTGTCGTGAATCATTTCAAATCTTTTTTCCTAACTTCTGTTCTAGTTTTTTTTTGTATTTGGATCCAGATCAGACATTCCTGTTTGACACTCGGTCAATATATGTTTAGACCCAACCTCTTTGAATTAACCTACCGAAAATGAGCATTATCTATAGAAAAGGAGAGTTTTAGAATTATCTAGTTTAGAAACCATTGTAATAAAAAGAGAATTTGCTCCATAGGAGCAAATGCTCTTTTTTGTTACAATGGTTTCTAAACTTTTTATCACTTACGTTTCAAAATGTGACTTTCATAGAGGCGCCAAAATGCGTCACTAGGAGGGAATGTGTTAACTCTTTCCCTCATATGAACGTGTTTTCACGCATTTGCGAACAGAGTAGACCCTATAGGAGCCGTCTGACCAGTGTCTGCTCTGTGTGCAAGGTTCGGGGGGGGGCATAAAAAGCAAAATATGAGAGTTTCATAGGATGGAAATTTTATAACCATGATAAATAAAAAGGTCCAGATAAGATGCGTAAATTAAAAACATTTTCAAGAATAACTCCTTTATTTCTCCACCAAACCCTATGTTGTGATCACTCTTAAGAATTATAGTCTCTTCGAGACGATTCTAAAGAGGGGTCCCAGTACCAGCATAGGGTTTGGTGGAAAAAAAATGTCGATTTTAGTTTTTGAGTACGCACCTTTATCTGTAGATCTGAATTTTATGTCCACGTTCTAGGTTATAGCGACATAGTTCGTGCTGTAAAGATAGCCTCAAATAGGAACACTGACCTTTGGAATACCATAGAACGTCTCGTCCTAACCCCTTTTCGCTTTTCTATGTTTATTCCAAATTCCAGTACCTACTGAATATTCATGGACAAAATAGTTATAATGAAATATAGAAGGTGGAACATACATTGTAGACATTATAGGAAGTAAAGAAACAGATCTATCAAATTCCATTTGAACAGACGCTGATAAGACAGTTTCTACTCTGTTTGCAAACTCGTTTATATGAAGGAAAGGGTTAAGCGAACATTCATTTATTGAACATAGGAGTCTTAAAAAGCAAGTGGTTGCTTAATACAGGGCAAATATATTACAGAAAGCTCCAATAGGAGCTTTCTGTATTGCATTCGACCTGTACTTAAGCTACCACCTATCTTACAGACCCAGATTTAAACCTTCTTTCAATGGTCGCTTAACCCATTCCCTGATATTGACGAATTTTGACGACTCTGTAAAAGTCACTTTGTGAAACCATTGTGATAAATAGAGCATTTGTTCCTATAGGAGGAGCAAATGCTCTATTTATCACAATGGTTTCAAACTTCAAAATTCTAAAATGTTCCTTTTCTCTAGTTAATGCTCCTTTTCGGTAGATTTATTCATAGAGGTTGTATCTAAAATAGTCTATGAGGTAATGGGTTAATATAGGTTCTACTGTGATACGATTCAACATTGTTAAGCCCGTAAACATATCTTTGCCACGTTCAAAACTTTCTGCATTCATATGCCTTAGATTGACCTTAGCCCTCAACTTTGCAGGTGGCGGTGGTCTAGTGGTAACGCGCTTGACTATCAGTCCGAAGGTCCGGGGTTCGAATCCCGGTCCCACCAGGAAATTTCAGAGACAATTTTCCGTGTCTCCCACCCGCACATCCTCTCCACCCAGAGGTTAAAATGGGTACCTGTAAGGGTCACTCGCCGGTACTGCGGTTGCATGATTGCGCCATATGTTAGCAGTTCTTAATATTGTAGGCCAATGACTCAATGACCAGGGGAGTAAATGTACAGTCGACTGAGTGGTCATTCGGACTGAAAGTAAACTATAACTAGGTGCTTTACTTTTTGTTTTTACTTTTTACTCAATAAATACGCCTTCTTTCTACGCCTTTGCAAACAGAGTAGACCCAAATCCTATAGGGGCCGTCTGATCAGGGTCGGCTCTGTTTGGTTATGATATAATTTAGATATGATTCGAAAGTTTCTGCTATGGCCAAATATTTGTCTATCCATGTGTTATTGCAGCAATTAATCTTATAAATATTAATGATACCATTTTTTTCTGACATGAATATTCACGGGGGAAAGGGTTAAGTCAGCTGTTGGTGGATGCGTGATTACATATGCGAGCAGTTTGGATACGAATGAGTCGCCGCATAACTCGATGTCTCATCCGAGTCCAGCCTGCAGTGAGTTCAGTAAAGAAAACCGGTTGCCAGTTACGGTCTTTACGCTCACTGCCTTACTGAACGATTTGGTTTCCGACTTCGTTTTCCAAATGGGGTCGCGCTAAAACGCTGACGAATTAGCTGACCGCATAAGATATATATAGTTAACTGTTGACCACAAAATAAAGAAATTCGGAAATTGCTAACGATTAAATGAAGAACATACCAAAGCGTGCTGGTGTGAGATAGATCTGGATCCAATAATCAAATTTT
Organism: Azorinus chamasolen; assembly: GCA_963576725.1. Lineage (NCBI taxonomy): Eukaryota > Metazoa > Mollusca > Bivalvia > Cardiida > Solecurtidae > Azorinus > Azorinus chamasolen. Next base: position 79,885,054 of record OY755248.1, read on the forward strand.
GAATAATTGATCTAGATCTACTTATCAATGATCTGGCTCCAAACAGTAAATATCGTGTTTCAATTTGTTTTAAATTTCCAATTTATTTTTAGCATTTTAAGTGTTATCTTTGAGATAGAATATTCAAATATATGTATAATTATAGCAGCATACGATCTAGATCCAAACTAAGAGATTTTTTTCTGTATTTTATTGGATTTTATTTGACATAAATCGTTATTAAATCGTGTAAACAGCTTTGATAAAGATCTAGATTAGTTTCTGAAAAAATCGCATTTGATTTGGATCAAAACTGTTCCAGTGATGTTATGGCAGTGAGATTTTTGTATGGTAGTACTTATTTAGTGTGAAAAACACAAATCATAAGCAGCTATATTTTTTTAGTACCATTAACACAAATTTTCGGATAGTCTACACTGTAGTCCAAGCACACTCTTTAACGATTTAAAATGTTTGCCACATTTTATTTAAATTCATTGGACTTATCTGCAATATTTTTTTTATGTATTATTACTCTACCTGCGTGCTACGTTTAATACTAAGATGCACACATAGCTCTATAATCTATTGTCTTACAATATATTAAAAATGATATCTAATATTAACAGAGTTTTAAAAATGGCACATTAACACAGGAATGTTTGGCTGTGACAGAAATTGTAACACCAAATCAATAAACAAACCCTTATCAGATGGCTACTACAATACATGAGCTTCTGGTCTGGGTCTATTCTGTTTGCAAAGGAGTAAAGGGTTAGATAACCAAATTCATTAAAAATACAATGCAATATGTACAGTATGAAGTAATTTTCTTACAATTAAGTAAGTTCTATTTAATGAACTAAAATAATGCACAAATTCATCTCAAACCTTCTCCAATAGCCAGTGCTGGGATTTGAACCCAGACTTCCTTCTCAACCCTAGGCAAGAAGGTGTTCTACCATTAAACTACACTGACTGGATTGAACTTGACTGTCTGAGACTTTATTCAACAAGAGTTCCTACATTCAGGAGGCTCTATGAGAGTTAAGGAACCCTTTTACTCTCAAAGTGCACCAACACAATCTTTATCTAAATCATTTTTAACTAGAAAATAAAGCTCAACATACAGTGCAGCCTCTCTACAAAAGCCACTGAACCCTTCCTATGTTTATTCCAAATGTCAATACCTACTGAATATTCATGGACAACATAGTTGTAATGAAATATGGAAGGTGGAAAATTGGTAGCCATTTCAGAAAGTAAAGAAACAGATCTATCAAATAATGAAATTCAATAACCAAACAGAGCAGATCATGCTCAATCTATTTCTATTGGAGCTGTCTGGAAAAACTGTTTATATGAAGGAAAGGGTTCCTGCAGGATGAATATATATAGAGCTCTAATTCAAGCATTACTTTTGTTCTGTATACACAGAAAGCACCCCTGTTTATTCATTTAATCATTATATTGCCACTAAAGAGAGACTCTGCTGTATTTCAGTATCCCTGAAGTTCTCTCATGCATTTGAAGCATGGATGGGTGTTTTTTTCCATTGGAGATGATCTGGTGGCTGCTTTAGAAAATGCATAAGGTTGTGTTCGGTTTGCGACAGGTTGCATTAACATGTGTATGGTCAGCTCCAAATAATTGGGGAATCCTCCTAATCACAGGCCATTTATTTCCAGCATATAGATGATCTGCTTTCTACAAACATAAAAATACAGATCTTTCAATACAGGTAGATGTTACACTAATCATTTATATAATATATAACTTCTTACATGATACATGAACACAAAAAGAAAAAATAAACAATAATTATTACCATACATGCAATAGATGTAGCCATTATTAAGCCTATATGTAGTGTCAGGGCAAGTAATTCATACACGTCTATAGAACATTACACAATACATAGATGCATACCTTACACAGGTACTCCCACTGTAAACAGAGACATGTACATACATAAATCATTTTTAAAAGCCTGTATCACCAATAACAGACTACTGCATAGATGTTATTTTCTTACCCTGTAGTGATGTGTTTACAAGTAAACATGTCTCTTTATAACTACACCGCATATGAATACGGTGTCAATCAAACTCCGAAATTTTATAAGTGTAGAGTACGTACAGTAATTGCGGCGAATGATGTACAATTTTGACGATAAATATAAACTACGTAAGAATATAACGAGATATGTGTCCGATATCCATAGAACTATCCGTTCAATTGAGGGACAAATGCATTTCTACTATGCACTTAACATGCACATGCATTAGACGGATGCAATCACACAAAATAACAACACATCAAATGACTAAACTTACCCCTCCGCCATTTTGATTTTCTTCGCACTCTACCTCCGTGGAGTGATTGCAACCGGTTGCGAATGTATTCGGCTTACGGAGCGTTCAGTTAACACCGATTGCAATCGGTAGCAATCGGTTGCAACCGTTCGCCTTTACTGAACTCACTGCAGATTTCATTTTGGTCGGCAAACATAGTATAGTTTGAATTTTTAAAAGAAAATGAAAACTGTGTAAAAATAATTTGTTCAGCAGGCTAAAGGTCAATATTCGTGATGTCATAATTTCCAACATGAATATTCAGGCGGTAAAGGCCAAAGGGTTAAGTGAAAAAACAAAACAAATCCGATTTACCTGTCGTGGCACATTTTGAAATTACAGTAGAAGTCCCTACATTCGACATGTTTCAAAAGTGCCTAAAATGTACAAAAACTCGCTTGTTTATATGCTGAAAAAGAATTATATTCTAAGAAAATCAATCGAATAAACACCGAAAAAGATACAACTTTCACACGTCTGATATATTATTCGGCAATGTATTAGTATTTATTCGGCTCGCGGTTTAGTTTCGTTAACGACCAAGGTCGATAATATTTTGTAGAACAAAAATTATACGTGTCGATGAAAATGATCTATTTTGTACCAAAGGGCCATTTTTATGCCCCCAAAGGCGGGCATATAGTAATCGCATTGTCCGTCCTTCCGTCTGTCCGTCTGTCCGTCTGTCCGTCTGTCCGTCCGTCTGTCCGTCTGTCCGTCCGTCCGTCCGTCTGTCCTTCCGTCCCAAATTCGTGTCCGGTCTGTAACTTCTTCATCTATGAATGGATTTCAATATAACTTGGCACAAATGTTCACCAGACAGAGACGATGTGTCGCGTTCAACTCCCCGGTCCATGGGTCAAAGGTCAAGGTCACAGGGTACAATTACTTTGTCACAAATTTCGTGTCCGGTCTGTAACTTCTTCATCTATCGATGGATTTCAATATAACTTGCCACAAATGTTCACCACACAAAGACGATGTGTCGCGTTCAACTCCCAGGTCCATGGGTCAAAGGTCAAGGTCACAGGGTACAATTACTTTGTCACAAATTTCGTGTCCGGTCTGCAACTTCTTCATCTATCAATGGATTTCAATATAACTTGGCACAAGTGTTCACCACACAAAGATGATGTGTCGCGTTCAACTCCCAGGTCCATGGGTCAAAGGTCAAGGTCACAGGGTACAATTACTTTGTCACAAATTTCGTGTCCGGTCTGTAACTTCTTCATCTATCAATGGATTTCAATATAACTTGCCACAAATGTTCACCAGACAGAGACGATGTGTCGCGTTCAACTCCCTGGTCCATGGGTCAAAGGTCAAGGTCACAAGGTACAATTACTTTGTCACAAATTCCGTGTCCGGTCTGTAACTTCTTCATCTATCGATGGATTTCAATATAACTTGCCATAAATGTTCACCACACAAAGACGATGTGTCGCGTTCAACTCCCAGGTCCATGGGTCAAAGGTCAAGGTCACAGGGTACAATTACTTTGTCACAAATTTCGTGTCCGGTCTGTAACTTCTTCATCTATCAATGGATTTAAATATAACTTGGCACAAATGTTCACCACACAAAGACGATGTGTCGCGTTCAACTCCCAGGTCCATGGGTCAAAGGTCAAGGTCACAGGGTACAATTACTTATCACAAATTTCGTGTCCGGTCTGTAACTTCTTCATCTATCAATGGATTTCAATATAACTTGCCACAAATGTTCACCAGACAGAGACGATGTGTCGCATTGAACTCCCTGGTCCATGGGTCAAAGGTCAAGGTCACAGGGTACAATTACTTTGTCACAAATTTCGTGTCCGGTCTGTAACTTCTTCATCTATCAATGGATTTCAATATAACTTGCCACAAATGTTCACCACACAAAGACGATGTGTCGCGTTCAGCTCCCTGGTCCATATGTCAAAGGTCAAGGTCACAGAGTACAATTTTTGGGGGCATTTGTCACGTGACTGTGACATCTCTTGTTAGATATAAGTTCAAATTGACAATCGTCATTATAAATGATTGAACATAACAAATATTCAGTTTTAAGACATTATTGAAAATATGCGTTCAATGTAAGGACTATCTCTGTTATGCATTTGTTGAATACAATAGTCTTAACCCTTCGCTTGCTGAATTTTGAAATACATTTCTCCTTCTTTACCCATGCCCTGTTGTATAATTACATATATATTCACTGTGTACACGTATTTCGCTGTGCAATAAATGCTGTGAGGTGCACTGGTTGCACAATCAACTTGTAAATAGTGCAGATCCTGATGAGACAGCTCCTGCAGGAGCTGTCTCATCTAGGTCTTCACTATTTACAGGTAGGTATATTGACGCGAGTAGCAAGCGAATGGTTAAAATGGAAATGACTGCTTAATGCAGGGCACTACTTTTGACTTGCATTAAGCCACCACCTGCCTTACAGACCCATATTATAACCCTTTCTCGATGACCGCTTATGACAGGTTCCTCTGTTACTGGTACAGTGTATAGCAGACACTCTTTGAAACCCTCACGTACATGTAGTGCATAAACTTAAGGGTTTAAATATTCATTACTCAGCTGTGTAAAAATGTCTTCTAAAATTGAAACTACATGTACTTTCGATACGTTCAAGCTTTTTAATAAATATTAATGAATTGTCATGTTATAACATTTTAACCCTTCGCTTGCTGTTCACGTCAATATACCTACCTGTAAATAGTGAAGACCCAGATGAGACAGCTCCTGCAGGGACTGTCTCATCAGGGGCTGCACTATTTACAAGTTGATTGTGCAACCAGTGCACTCCACAGCAGTGATTGCACAGCGAAATTGTCAATACGTGTACACAGTGACGATCTATGTAATTATACCACAGAGCATGGGTAAACAAGGAGAAATGTGTTTTAAAATTCAGCAAGAGAAGGGTTAAGAATATTGATTAAGTGTCAAATTACTGTCAGTGTGTATGTATCGGGTAGACGATAAAGAAATGACGTTACCCAATCGGCAAGGCGACTTATCGATAAACAAAACAAGACGATGGCTTCCTCAAAGTGTGATTTACCAACTGGCTCTGACGAAACGAACAATGGAAAAGATAACACTGTCTCTGCAATTCCCAAAACAAAGGATTTAGGTCAACAATTCAGCACAAAGACATGGAGGGAGGATATGACATTGATTGTACAAGGTAAACAGCTCTACGTTGCTAGCAATATTCTATCCTTGATATCTCCAGTGTTCACAGCAATGTTTGATGAATTGTTTGGAGAAAACGCCCCGAGAGAAATTGAATTGAAGGACAAAAACTACGACGATGTTGTTGAATTTCTTCTGTGCTCATATCCCAATATTCGGAAGAATGTTGATTTGGACAATGTTTATGCTGTGCTGCCCCTTGCAAGGGAATACGACGTGAAATTACTCACGGAGAGATGCGAAACCCTTCTCTTGTCAATGGTTGACAACCAGACCAAAACAGAGGATTTGTGCATGTATCTTAATAAAGCATGTACATTTCGTCTTGTTGATATAAAAGAAAAGTGTTTAATTTTATTGTCAGAAATGGACATCGAGAAAATACAAAAGGTGGAGAAAAAGTTACCCTTGTCACATGAAGCTGAAGTTGAATTTCTACACCGAATAATACTTTCAAAAGAGCGAAAAATATCCCAATTGAAAAAGAATAACGAAGACTTCGAGAAGGTTTTGAGAAATGTTAACTGTATAAAATATTTCTTCTACCTTCGCTCCAAAAATACCTATAAGCTCTTTAAATATCTGGACAGTCCAGCGATTTTCGCCCATGGTATTCGATGGAACATTCAAGTTGTAATTTCCGGTGAAGAGGATGACAAAAATCTGGGAATCTATTTGACGAACAATGCACAGACAACTGTTAGCCCTTGTAGAGTACGGGGAGTCTTTCTCATGCACAATTTCATAAATGAAGAAGATTCCATATGCCAATCAATTGATCAGGCGTTTACGGATGAGGATGACTTTTATGGTTGGGGGTGCGATGATTTCGTAGAAATAGAGATAATCGAGGATGAACTTGAAGGATTCCTTAGCAACGACAGGATTCACGTGGAAGCAAGATTTTTTGTGGATGACCTCCCAATGGAAATTATAGAGTGATAACGAATGGGTACATGGTCAATAGAACTTGTCTTAACCCTTCTCTTGCTGAATTTTAAAATACTTGTCTCCTTCTTTACTCATGCCCTGCTGTATAATTACATATATCTTCACTGTGTACAAGTAGTTCGCTGTGCAATCACTGCTGTGGAGTGCACTGGTTGCACAATCAACTTGTAAATAGTGCAGGCCCTGATGAGATAGTTCCTGCAGGAGCTGTCTCATCTGGGTCTTCACTATTTACAGGAAGGTATATTGACGTGAATAGCAAGCGAAGGGTTAAGCGGTCATCAAAATGCGGTTTAATTCGTATGGGTCTGTAAGGAAGGTGGTAGCTTAACCCATTCTCTCCTAGTGACGCATTTTGGCGTCTCTGTAAAAGTCACATTTAGAAACCATTGTGATAAATAGAGCATTTGTTCCATAGGAGCAAATGCTCTATTTACCACAATGGTTTCCAAACTACACAATTCTATTTTTTTCTCTAGTAAATGCTCCTTTTCGGTAGATCAATTCAAAGAAACTGTGTCTAAATATAACCGAGCAGTGTATATGAGCTTTTTTGCACTACTTTTGCCCTGCATCAAACAACCACATGTTTTATAAAACTCCTATGTTCAATAAATGAATGGTCGCTTAAGACAGGTTATACTGTATACAACACTGTCGATTAGACTTTACTGACCCAACTCCGTTGATGACATTTGAATTTTCTCCTGTGGAATGAATAGAAAGCAGTTTCAAGATGAACTCCGTAAGTAAAAGAGGCCTCCTAGCAGATATACATTGTTGCTCAATTCGAGGATTTCCTGTACACTATATAGAAAGAATACCTTTTCAATCAGTTTGGATCCAGGTTAGAGTGGCAATGTCTGGAGACTTTGTGATAACCTTAAAAAACAGGTTGGATCCAGATAAAACGTCTAATTAGGATCCAGTCTGATTGACATTCTGACATCATACTCTGTGAATGAAATAGAAGACAACTGTTATTTTATGACATGGTGATGACGATAATATTTGCAGACGACAGTTTCTTAGAGCGAAGAAAGTTAAAAGGTTCTCTTGTTGTATAAACTTATTAACCAATTATCTCCTACTGACGCCTTTTGACGCCTTTTGACGCCTCTGTAAATGTGATTTTTAAAAATATTGTGATAAACAGAGCATTTGCTTCATAAGAGCAAATGACATGTTTATCACAATGGTTACATAACTGTGCGATTATAAAAATCCTTTCCTCCATTAAATGCTCCTTTTCAGTAGTTATACTCAAAGAGGTCTGGTCTAAAAACTGTAATGAGCGAATGGTTTAAATAGAAAAAAATACAACAAAACACGCGTATATAAAACTGTAATAGGCAACATGTCATCACTTACATTGTGAGCTATAGATATGTTGAGCAGTAGAACCAGGACCTCTCTATAACAATTAAGTTATGACTATACATGTGGTCCATGTAAGCAGGTAGTTGCTTATTGCAAGACGAAAGTAATGCAGAAAGCTTCTAGAGAAGCTTTCTGCATAACTTTCGGCCTGCATTAAGCGACAACTTGACTTACAAAACAGAGAAATAGACATAGTTTAGATGGTCACTGTTGACAGGTTTTACTGCTATAGATTTCACTATAAGGCCTTTGGTTTGTTTACTCTTTGCACGTGAATTTATTAATTAGATTAGTTATTATAATAGCATATTAACACAGGAATATTGGCCATGGTAGAAATTGTAGAATCATAATTATCTAATAAGCAAATAGAACAGGCCCTGATCAGACGGCTCCTACAAGAACCGTCTGATCTGAGTCTACTCTATTTGCAAAGGCACCGAAAGGCGTATTTATGAAGCAAAGAGTTAATGTTTTATCCACTGCTCTCACAATACAAACTGTATTGCCTGAGATCAGTTATTGCGCAATTCAGCTTATACATATTCATTATTCCAATACTTGGTTTACATGGCAAGGAACATTTCTGAGAAGACTGTTTATGTACAGTAGAACATATCTTAAGCGACCGTCAAAAAGAGGTCTAATTATTGGTCTGTGAGGCAGGTGGTAGATTAATGCAGGTCGAACCTAATGCAGAAAGCTCCTATAGGAGCTTTCTGCATTACATTTACCCTGCATTAAGCCATAGCCTTCTTTTTAAGACTTTTATGTTCAGTAAATGAATGGTCACTTAGGATAGGTTCTATTATATGTATACTTTTATGTGAGCACACACTGTATTTGTGCTTATGATGTTGATGTTTTCTCCTGACTGGCCTCTGCTGGTATTTTACATTGTGCGTGGTTGGACGGTTAGTCTATTTAGTCTATTTCACAACAGAGCACATATAATTCATATGAAACGAAACTTTAAATAATGTGTGACGTGCCTGGAAAAGCATGGTGTGTGAATCAATTTCAACCTTCAAATACTGAGTAGTTTTGTTGAAAATAGTTCAATTTGCCTTGATAATATTGCTTGTTTGAGCATATAGGCCGATTATGTTGTTTTCAACAGTTTTGTTTCAATGTATAGATTATAATTCAGACTGTTCATTGATGTGTCTAGTTTTGTATGTACTTCTCCGTTAACCCATTACCTTATAGGCTATTTTGCGATCCATTACCTCAAAGACTGTTTTAGACCGATTACCTCAAAGGCAATTTTAGACCCGATCTCTTTGAATAATTCTACCGAAAAGGAGCATTCACTAGAGAAAATGGTATTCTTAGCACTGTTTAGTTTTTAAAACATTGTGATTAGCGGTGTATAAATTTTGCTCTATATATCCCAATGGTTTCAAAAAGTGACATTTAACCCTTTCCCTCATATGAACGTGTTTTCACGCATCTGCAAACAGAGTAGACCCAGATCAGACGGCTCCTAGAGGAGCCGTCTGATCAGGGTCTACTCTGTTTGCTAAAAGAATTTGATAGAACTGTTTCTTTGCTTTCTAAAATGTCTACAATGCTCCACCTTCCAGATTTCTTTATCACTATTTTGTTAATGAATATTCAGTAGGTATTGAAATTTGGCCTAAATATAGAACAGGGAAAGGGTTAAAAAGGCACCAAAAGGTGTCAATATGAGAAAATGGGTGAATCCATTCTATTAACCCTTTACTCCATAAATACACCGTTCTACGCCTTTGCAAACAGAGTAGACTCAGATCAGACGGCTCCTATGGGAGCAGTCTGATCAGGGTTTGCTCTGTCAGTTTATGATATAATATAGATATGATTCTACAGTTTCTGCCATTGCCAAAATTTCATGTGCCCTCGTTTTTATTACAACAAAATGATTTAATTAATATCCATGACATCATTATTTCTTACCTGGATATTCATTGAGAAAAGGGTTAAGACAACCAGTAGGCAAAAGTCTCTTTTGTGGTCCGAAAGGCAGATGCTATCTTAATGCCTGACAAAAGCATTAACAGTGTACCCTACTGTAGGTAACTTCTCGCTTTTTAACCCTTTACTCTATAAATAAGCTTTTTTACACCTTTACAATTATAGTAGACCCAGATCAGACGGCTCCTGTATCAGTGTGTGCTCTATTTGCTTTTTAAATTATAATATATCTGACTTAACAATTTCTTTCAATACCAGAACATATGTCATTATCAGTACTGAGCTAATGAATATTCATTGTCATTATCTACCCTGGTTGCTCAGATGCTGTTTCTGTTGGCAATGGTAGACTGGATTTATCACAAACATAATATTAGCACGTATCATTAGCACATATTGTACAGAAGCGGACACTGTATTACCACAAAAGAAGGAAATTCCTTGTTTTTTATATTCAAACATAGCAGATTCAGATCTGGATCTACCCTGTTTGCTGAATGGCAGTCAATGAAAATTCATTAGGTAAGAAAGTTTTAAAAGTGTGTAATGAAAAATGTCATTATCTGTTATCGGTAGGTAAATTTGGATGTTATATTACATGTATATGTTCAGCATAAAGTAAAATATGATGCTTTCAGCCATCAACTACATATGCACATAGTGTAATTATATTGTTATATTATTTAATTATGTCTCCCCCATTTGTAATGGGGATACATATTGTTTTGGTCGAGTTGTCCGTCTGTCCGACCGTCTGTCCGTCTGTCTGTCACACTCGTGTCCGCTCCATATCTCTCACAAATATGGAAGGATTTTAAAAGGCTTTGGCACAAAACTCAACAAGACGATGTGCAGAGCGTTCGATTCAGGCACGTAGGTCAAAGGTCAAGGTCACCATTCAAGGCTAAATGTTTTTAGCCATACCCTTTTTGTCCGCGCCATATCTCTTAAACCCTTGGAAGGATTTCAAAATACTGTTGCACGAATGTTCTCCATCACAAGGCGATGTGCAGACTGCAGGATTCATGCTCATTCTTCAGAGGTCAAGGCCACAATTCAAGGTCATGTTCACAATTCAATGTCAATTGTTCACACTTTCTTGTCCGGACGATAACTCCTAGATGGCTAATGCCATTTGATTGAAACTTCATACATTGACAGAACATGATGAGAAAAAGTGTCATGTATAAGGACCATAACTCTGGCTTCAATACTTTTGGAGTTATTGCCCTTTATTACATTTTTTGGTCCGATCAATAACTCCTGCTCTACTGATGCTATTTGAATGACATTTCATGTAAGGAAAGAGCATGATAGAAGGAAGTGTTATGTACAAGTATCACAGCTCTGGCTTCAACAATGTTAGAGTTATTGCCTCCCATTTTCTGCAGAGTTATGGTACTTTGGATTTTTTACATGGACATTTTTTCTGCAGGGTTTCTCCAAAACCTTTTATTGGATATGCATTTAATTTCAAATGATGGATCAGCACCATACCTAGTTGTATATATCTAATTCCTGTTCCGGTTTGATGATTTTCTGCAGAGTTAAGGGACGTTGAAAATATTGTCCTAGGAGTTTTCCCAAAAATCTGTCACCGGATTTTCATGAAACTTCATAAGATTGATTGATCAGCACCATGCATAGTTGTGTATAGTTTATTCCTTTTCCGGGTTTGATGATTTTCTGCAGAGTTATTGGACTTTCACGCGCTGGGTGAGACTTCAGTTTGTGTATAAAAACAATTCTAGTTCATTAAAAAAAACATGTTACAAAACTTTTTTTATAATTTTATAATCGAGGGGCAGTTGTTCGGATTGCCAATTTTGGCAAGGAACAATTGTCCGAGGGGTAATCGTCCTAGGGGGCAATTGTCCGTACTCCGTCATTTCCTATGGCTAATCCATAGACGTAATGTTTTGAAAAGTGTGAAAATAATTTTGATATTTGTAGAAACTGTGGAGTCACATTTATTATACTTTTATAAGCAAATAGAACAGATTCTGGTCAGACCAGTCATGTAGGCTCTGATTTTGATCTTCTTTGTTTGCCCCGGCGTTTATATGATTGAAATGTTAAGTTTCTGTGTAAATTCCGCCCACTGAATGGAATCCTTAGCTTGCGAGTATTAAAAGTGACGTAAAAGAAACAAGGGAGGTTATCGAGTACCAGACTGTAAAAAAGCACGGTACGCAGTGCATTAAAAACTCCAATTAAATGAAAATTACATAAAAAGGGTAAGATTCTTTTTAGATCTCAGTGTTTAATTAATAACTGAATATTAACAGAATTTGACGAAATCCCAACGTGTTTACTCGACCTTTACTTGATCTTTAAGTGTCAGCTTACTTCCACTGTAAATAGACATTTTTCGTTGCTGCTGATTGCGAGTAGCGGGTGACTGTATTATCCTACCAATTTGACCTGAGACTCATGCATATTCCGTGTATTATCGTTGGTAATCTTCGAATACATTTCCGAAGGTATAAGAATGCGCTATAAGAATACAGTAAACCCCATCTAATGCGACCAGCAATAAGGGGCATACTTCACAGTGTCAAAGGCAGGTGGTAGCTTAATACAGGACGAAAGTTATGCAGAAAGCTCCTGTAGGAGCTTTCTGCATAACTTTTGTCCTGCATTAAGCAACCATCTGCTTATAAAGACAACCATGTTTATTCATTAAGTGGTCGCATTGGAGGGGTTTTACTGTACAATCCTCGAGGAACATGATTATTACCGGCTTTTGGTTTGCTATTTTTTGGCACAGAGTATTACGAACAATCCCGATAAACACGCCGGAATTTAATCGAGTCTCAGGTCAGATTGGGAGGATAATACACGACTTGATTGAGTGGGTGTTTCTCAAACCATTCGGACATAATACTATTTGAATTACCGTCTGCTTTCGTGTCGTCTGCTTATTTTTTAAAAACAAGTTGTTTGTTTTCATTCCTTCTGCACTAATAAAAAGCTTTGTCACACATTTTGGACCTTAGATTAGCCCTTATGGTAAGGTGGGATATTTAAAGTCTAACCTTCTGTCTGTTACGGGTGGATTTTTGATACATTTGTAACTTGCAAACAGTTTGGACCCAGACGAAAGGCCGCATGACGCGGCATCTCATCTTGATCCAAACTGTTTGACACTCTGCTGATATTTCCTCTACGATAATGCAGAAAATGTAACTTTGATAATTGTTGCAGACGACAATGGCATACCAAGTAGAAGGTAAACCAATCTTCGCAAGGCAACGCAATTATCGTATGCGTACGACGTTTGGTGAAATGGTACCCAATATTGGATCCAAGATGTATGGGTTACCAAATCGGTAACTAAAAGATGAATTAGGTAAAAATGCAAAATAAGTATTACGTTAATCATTTAATCCAATATATTAGGGGCATACGGGTTTACTTCTGTCCGTCCGTCCGTTAGTTAGTTAGTCTGTCAATTGATTCTTGTAGCGCAATTCCTCCTACATGGGTGGTTAGATTTCATTGAAACCTTAACAGAAAGTAGTACACCATATAAAATATATATGAAGAAAATAATTTAGGTTTGACACATTTCAGGGGAGCTAATCAGACATTGGGATTTATTCAATGCAAGACATAGACTTAGCCAAGACTATACGGTAAAACATAATTATAACGGCCACTAAGTTGTGTTAATTAGTTGGTATTTAGGGCATGTGACTGCTGAAAGCAAGGTGAAAGTAAAACAGAACGCTCCTATAGAAGCGTTCTGTTTTACTTTCATCATGCTTTTAGCAGCCACCTGCGTTTGACACAAAATACTTGATGTAATTTAGTGGCCGTTATAGAGAGGTTTGTCTGTACATGGTAAGCAGGGATATCCGATTAAGAGTTTTGTACACAGTTGATAGTGAAAGAAAACACGGTTTGATGTCGTGTCGACATCCTGTTCTTGTTGTGTCTTTTTTCACAATAAAGCAGTGAACGGTTCTTTTGTTGTTAATAAGTTACAGCAACACTATCAACGAATCCCTTCTGAAATGGCACGTAATCCGCTCTGTTATACAGGTACAAATTTAATACCTTATCATATGGTTTGAGAAGACCCCCATATTTAGTCCGCCACCCGCTCTCTAGAGCCGCGTTCAACAGCAGCGAAAAATGTCTTGACATGCCTTATGCCTTTGGTATGCCCTAGTTAGCGTGTAGAATAGATAGAAAGGCGACTCAGCGATAAACAAAACAAGACGATGGCTTCCTCAAAGTGTGGTTTAGAAACTGGATCTGACGAAAGGAACAATGGAAACGACAACACTGTCTCTGCAATTCCCAAAGCAAAGGATTTAGGTCAACAATTCAGCACAAAAACATGGAGGGAGGATATGACATTGGTTGTTGAAGGTAAACAGCTCTACGTTGCTAGCAATATTCTATCCTTGATATCTCCAGTGTTCACAGCAATGTTTGATGAATTGTTTGGAGAAAACGGCCCGAGAGAAATTGAATTGAAGGACAAAAGCTACGATGATGTTGTTGAATTTCTTCTTTGCTCATATCCCAATATTCAGAAGAATGTTGATTTGGACAATGTTTATGTTGTGCTGCCCCTTGCAAAGGAATACAACGTGGAATTACTAACGGAGAGATGCGAAACCCTTCTCTTGTCGATGGTTGATAACCAGACCAAAACAGAGGATTTGTGCATGCATCTTAATAAAGCATGTACGTTTGGTTTTGTCAGTGTAAAAGAAAAATGTATAAGTTTGTTGTCAGAAATTGACATCGAGAAAATACAAAAAGTGGAGGAAAAGTTCCCCTTGTCACATGAAGTTAAAATTGAAGTTCAACACCGAATAATATCCCAATTGAAGAAGAACAACACAAACTTCGAGAAGGTGTTGAGAAACGTTCAAATTATTAGATATTCCTTCGACCCTGACGCACATTACAGGTACGATGAACCTCTTGTCAGTAGAGTGGTAGTCGTCCATGGTATTAGTTGGAGCATTCAAGTTCAAACTTCTGATGTTAAAGGTGACAAATATATAGGCATCTATTTGTTCAACAACGGACATCACAAGGTTACCCCCTGTAGAGTACGGGGACTCTTTCTCGTGCACAATTTGATGAATGAAGAAGATTCGATATGCCGACCATTTGAAGTCACGTTTAAGGAGAATGACCGTAATTATTGGGTGTTTGAAAAATTCACAGACATGAAGAAAATCAAGAATGAACGGAGAGTATTCATTAACAATGACAACAAAATACTCGTGGAAGCAAGATTTTTCGTGGGTGAACTCCCGATGGAAATTATAAAGTGATAACAAATACATGTATAAGTAAACAACGAGCAGTGAGCCATAAAAAACCTGCGCAGTTCACATTTTGAGGGAATCAGAATTCTGTCAGCATGAGAAAATCGTGATGTTCCCCTTTTCAATCCATATAATCTTCTACACAACAAAGGTACATTAGCTTAGTACAACTGTGACATGTATATTAGGATAGGAAGAAGTGTTGGAGCCACACAAGTCAACTGCCTGGAATAACCTATACAACATGTCGCAGTTTAATTTATCGTTAATTTTCTGTGTTTACAGACGTACTGTTTTGTAAACAACGCCATCTGATCGTTGTACTACTGTAGATGGACTGAAGCAATGCCGACACCCCTAAATCGCGGAACGTACCAAAATGTAAAGTACATTCACGGATCACTGCTCGTTGTTTACCTATACAGTAGAACCTATCTGAAGGGGTAATCAAAAAGTTACTAGTTAATATACATTATTTAAATACTTGGTGTACTTGGAAAAAGTGTGTACAATAGAACCTGTCTTAAGCAGCCATAAACATATGTCCAATTATAGGTCTGTAAGGCAGATATAGCTTAATGCAGATCGGAAGTAATGCAGAAAGCTCCCATGCAGGTTGGAAGTAATGCAGAAAGCTTCCCGAGGGAGCGCTGCATTAATCCACCACCTTCTTTTGAAGAATTTTATGTTCAGAAATGAATGGCTGTTAGGATAGGTTCTACTGTATATATAATTTTATGTGAGCACGTACTCAGGAAAAAACTGAGGTCATCTTGTTCCACACAAAAACACAAAAGTACCTGAAGACTTGTATGTGCAAGTAGGGTCTTCTAAAATCAAACAATCGCTGTGTGTGAAGAATCTTGGTGCAAGGCTTGATTCACAAATGGATATGACACCGCACGTGAATTCCGTGTGTAGATCTAGTTACGCACGGCTCCGGCAAATAGGTCATATAAGACAATACCTATCACCTGATGCTACCAAGACTTTGGTAAACTCCCTGGTTACATCAAAACTTGACTACTGCAACTCATTGATGCATGGGATTTCAAAAAACACACTGCGAAAACTTCAAAGGGTCCAAAACACAGCAGCACGTATCATAACCAAGACTTCTCGATATAATCATATCACTCCGGTCTTGAAAGAACTTCATTGGCTTCCGGTTCAACATCGGATCGAATTCAAAATTTTGACACTTACGTACAAAGCCATGTACAATGAATCCCCCAAGTACATTGTCAACATGCTTGACGTGTACAGGCCTCGCAGAGAGTTAAGGTCAGCAAGTAGATCAGTGTCGTTAGTTGTACCAAAAAGTCGGACGGTAAAATACGGGGATAGAAGTTTCATGCATGCAGCTCCAAAACTTTGGAATGCTCTGCCATCTGGCATCAAAGATTCCACATCACTGTTTTTAAAGATGTCTATAAACGCATTTCTTCAACATATTTTACTAGGATGGCAGATATTAGTCGAGTAATTACCTGTCAGTTATTTAGTTGGGCTCTGTTTGAGGGCACTTTGTGTGTCACATTGTGCTGTGTGGTGGATCTTGACGGTAGGGATAGCCCAATCTCTTTTGAAACCATTCGGATTGCGTCTCAGAACAGCATTGTGTGTCTCACTCAGTGTCAGTTGATGTAAAAAAAACCGAAAAACGCTTGTCTTTGGCATATTTCACTAGGACATTACTAGGGAAATTAATGGGTGTAGCTGATGCCTTGGCCACGGAGTGGTGGATCTTGGCGGTAGGGATAGCCCAATCTCTTTTGAAACCACTCGGATTGCGGCTCGGGCCAGCATTGTGTGTCTCATTCAGTATCAGTTGATGTCTGAAAAACGGGTTTCTTTGGCATATTTTACTAAGGAATTATTAGGGGAATTAAGAGAACGTAGCTAATAATTATCAATCATGATGACTGTTGCCTTGGCCACGGGACATTTTCGAATCCCTCCCATATCGAGCATTTTGTTACTTGCAAATTATTGGTCAGGGAATATCCTGTCAGTTGTTTGGATGGGCACTGTTCGTAGTCACTTGATGTTTGTGTCGCTTTGTGCTGGCTGGTGGATCTTGATGGTAGGGATAGCCAAATCTCTTTGAAACCACCTGCGTCGCGGCTTGGCACGGCATTGTTTGTCTCGTTCAGTGTCGGTTGGATTGATATTACGATACTCCTTTGCCAATTTTGTACACGGGGTGTATATATTGGTGATTTGTTTGTAATTGTTGTAATTGCATTGTGTTTGTTTATATGCATTAGCTACAAAATTGACCTATTCTGTTAACCCATTGTCCTACATGTGTAAGGCAATATCTTATTTATAGTGTTGTATGTCATACATAAACCCGATCCAGATGTTTTCTGGGTCGTAACTGTATGATGTACTGACACTGTACATCTAATGTTTCATTTGAGTTTGGTAACATAAGTGGGCGGACACAATATACCGGTAGTCACGATGTGCGTCTGTTTCCCTTGAATTGCGGACATAAAATGTACAGAAAAGGATGCTTTTGTTTTTATCTATAGTTCTTAAATTATTTCAATTTTTGATAGTTTTATTGATATCTCTATCTTAAATTTCATTTGTTTTAAATATTCTATATGCATAATGTATACTCAATTCTGTACATGCAATTCAATCATGTGAAGCTCTTTTGAACGCACACATCCTGTGTGAAAAGAGCGCTATATAAATGTGGTATAATAATAATAATAATAATACTTCATTTGTGCTTCTGGTATTGTTGTGGACGCCGGTGTAGCATCTCCTGTTCAACCTCTGCTCGAATTTTGCACTGTGGTAGGACGGTAGGTGTATTTTACAGGGGAGATCATATAATTCATATGAAACGAAACTGTAAATAATGTGTGACGTGACTGGAAAAGCATGTTGTGTGAATAAAATTTAACCATCAAACACTGATTAGTTTTGTTCAAAATAATTCAATTTACCTGGATAATATTGATATTGCTCGTTTGGCCAATTATGATGTTTTCAAAAGTGTTGTTTACATGTATAAATATAATTAAGACTTTTTGTCGATGTGTCTCATGCTGTATGTAATTGTCATTTTAGCGATTAGGCTATATTTATACGCATTACCTCATGGGCTATTTTAGACACAACTTCCTGAATAAATCAAGAGCAATTTCTAGAGAAAAGGATTTTAAAGATTTGTGTAATTTGAAACCATTGTGATAAATACAGCATTAATTTTGTTTCTATGGAGCAAATGCTCTAATTATCGCAATGGTTTCAAACGGCGACTTTTACATAGGCACCAAATGCAACACTATGAGGGAATTGGGTAGATCCATTCTTTTAAAGCAAACATTAGAAAAAGGTCCGAACGGCATTAGGTAACATTCTGCTCTTTAACCATTTACTTCATTAATACACTTTCTAACACCTTTTTAACACCTTTGCAAATACAGTAAAAACTTGATACTGCGACAGTTTAGTAAGGAGGAATTATTTGTCTTTTCATGCAGGTGGGTGGCTGCATAATGCAGGGAGAAAGTCATACAGAAAGCTCCTGGAGGAGCTTTCTGTATGACTTTCACCCTGCATTTAGCTGCCATCTGTGTTAAAGATCAATAATGGTACGTATTTGAGGGTTCGTAGTATCGATATTTTACTGTACGAGTGTAGTAGATCCAGATCAGACAGTTCCTGTAGGAGCTGTCTGGTCAGGATCAGTTCTGTTTGCTTAAAAAATATAATAGATCGGACTGTACAGTTTATACCAATACCAAAATATCCTGTGTAGTATGTATCATTATCAAAATTGAGCTAATGAATATTCATTATGTCCTACATGAATATTCATTGAGTAAAGGGTTAAGACTCCTTTGTTTAACGCTTTACTCAATGAATATTCATTTAAGAAATAATGACATCATTAATATTTTTAATTAGATTATTTTTTATAATGCCTAATGAACATAGAAGAGTTTGACCATGGCACGAAATGTAGATTCAGGTCTATATTATTCCTTAGTGAAAGAGCTGACCCTGATCAGACGGCTTCTACAGGAGTCGTCTGATCTTGGTCTGCGCTTTTTGCAAAGACAAAGAAACATTATTGAGTAAAAGACAGAACAGTTCCATGCTTAATACACATAGTTATGTATTATATAATATGCCCGAAGTAAAGACATTTATGCAAAATTACATTAGCGTTTATTCAAGTCTCAATGTAGATTCTCTATTCATTTTTTCCATAAAGCATTAGACAAACAACCAACGTGTGAACTATGTTAGAACATCCCCCTCATATAAATACCTTTTCACGCGTTTGCAAACAGAGTAGACTCAGATCAGACGTCGTTTGTAGGAGCTGTCTGATCAGTGTCTGCTCTGTTTTCTTATGTTACAATATAGATCTGAGTCCATGCTTATAAAACTTTAAGTTGAGTCTGAGAACGTTCTCAAGCATTTGATTGGTCAGATTTGAGCCTTTGATCAATCAAAAGCTTGAGAACTCAAATCTGACCAATCAAAAGCTTTATAAGCATGGACCCAGATTCTATAGTTTCTGTCTGAGCCATAACATGATTTTATCTATGTCAAGACATAATCTGATTAATATTCATGATGTCATTATTTCCTACATGAATATTCAATAGGGGGTGGGCTAAACAATCTTAACCCTTTCGCTGCCAAATTCTGTCGTCTGCTAACTTTGTCGTCTGCTACAAATTTTCATTCTTTTGAATTTCTTCATTTTTTTCTCAAAAACGTAGTAACAGTAATAAACAGTTTGGATCCTGATGAGACGCCGAGTTACTCGGCGTCTCATCTGGATCCAAACCTTTTGCATAGGTAATTACAGATCCGGCATTGGCAACGACAGGGTTAAAACTGTTTTCATCCTTACTTCAAATTCGCTTATACATGTATAAATGTAGTGCTGAAGAGTGTTGTGTGCAACAAAAATAAAATTAAGTTTGTCCGATGCGCAGAGCTTTCAGTCGTTCATTTATTTACAATGTCCTTCATATAAAGTTTATAAACGCCTTTTCATGCATCTGCAAACAGTAGACCAATATCAGATGGCTCCCATAGGGGTCGTCTGATCAGGGTCTGATCTGTTTGCTAATGGGATTTGATAGATATGTTTCTTTACTTTCTATATTTCATTAAAACTATTTTGCAGATATTAAAATTTGGGATAAAAACAGGGAAAGGGTTAACTGAACAACTTTTGTATATAAACCCTGCAAAAATGTATTTTTTGTAAGAATCAGCGCCAGGGTACCCCAAAAATACCAGAAAATTAACTGGGTGGTAAAACATGATATACAAGAATGCAGGCATGATCATGCAATCACATTCTGTACTCCCAGAAGTCAAGATAAGATGCGTAAATTAAAACATTTTCAAGAATATTTTTTTTATTTCTCCATCAAAACCTATGTTGTGATCACTCTTTAGAGTCGTCTCGAAGACGATTCTAAAGAGTGGTCACAACATAGGGTTCGGTGGAGAAATGGCGATTTTATTACTAGAGTATGCATAATTATCTGTAGCCCTGACTGTGGTCTGTAGCAGACACCATGCAGCTCTTATACCAAACCCATAACCACAGTGCATTTTCTGTTTTCATTTACAATTACCTGGGAAAATTAATTCCCATATATTGTCTACTTAATTTGACTCTGATCCATTTTATCATTATTTCCAACTATACGATCAGGCTTGTATGGCGTATCCTGCAGAATATTTTGTTGTGCAGGAATTTAAAGACATTATTTCAAATATCGCATGCAGTATATTGGCGACACATTTCAGATATCACATGCACAAGGTACAAGACGCTTTATTTAGAGTGGGTTATGTAGAACGTAATAACTTTAGCTTTATAGCTATTTTCCGATAAAATGTCAACATGTCTATTGGTGAAAATTAAATGTGTATTTATGGAGTAAAGATTTAATTATTCACGACACGCTATGTACCGTGTACGTAGTTAACTGATTTTAGTTAACAGGTTCGGCAGTGTGTTTAACCAATGCGACTTTAACCAATTCCCTGTTGTATACAGTAGACATTGCCTTAACCCATTACCTCATATATGCTATTTTAGATACAACCTCTTTGAATAAATCTTCCGAAAAGGAGCATTAACTAGACAAAAGGAAAATTTTAGAATTCTGTAGTTTGAAACCACTGTGATAAATATAGCATTTGCTCCTATAGGAGTAAATGCTCTATTTATCACAATTGTTTCACAAAGTGAATTTTACAGAGTCGTCAAACGTCGTCAATATGAGGTAATGGGTTGACCTTTTTCCTTCATAAATACGCCTTTCTACGCCTCTGTAAAAGTCATTTTATGAAACCATTGTGATAAATAGAGCATTTGCTCCTATAGGAGCAAATGCTCTATTTATCACAATGGTTTCAAAATTACATAATTCTAAACTTTTCCTTTTCTCTAGTAAATACTCCTTTTCGGTAGAGTGATTCAAAGAGGTTGTGTCTAAAAATAACCCATGGGGGAATGGGTTAAGCGATCATTCATTTATTGATCACAGGAGTCTTAAAAAGCATGTGGTTGATTAATGCAGGGAAAAATAATGCAGAAAGCACATATTCGAACTTTCTGCATTACTTTTGATCTGCATTAAGCTACCACCTTCATTACAGACCCATAATTAGATCTCCTTTTTGATGTCAGCTTAAGACAGGTTCAACTGTACTCGTGTAAGAAATGATGACATCATGAATAATTATTAGCTGAATTATATACACATGAATGTTAGGTATAGGGATATATTGTAGAGTCAGATCTGTTTCATACGCAAGTATAGCAGACCTAGATTAGTCGACTCCCACGGGAGTCTTATCTAGGTCTTCAACGTTAGCAAGGAATGAAAAAGGCGTTAACACGAAGGAAAGGGTTAACCCTTTGCCTGAAAGACTTTGCCTGATATGTTTTCAACGCCTTTGCAAACAGAGCATACCTAGATCAGGTGGTGCCTGTAGAATCAAGGTATGCTCTGATGTTTATGAAATACAATAAATCTGATTCTAGCACAGACCAAACCTCGTTTGTTCATTTGTAATTATAAACAATGTGTATTTGTGAAACACTATACCCCCGATATGACATTTGACCCTGAAGCATGGCATTGGCATGCTACCCCTCAAACCGCAGCTTCATGAGATAAACATGCATGCCAACTATGAAGTCTCTATCTCTACTGGTTCAAACGTTAAGACCAATGTTAAAGTCGGAGATTTGACCTATATATTTGACATCTGACCTTGAAGGATGACCTTGACCATGATATTTCTCCCCTCAGATGTGCGGCTTTATGAGATACATATGCATGCCAAATATCAAGTTTCTATCTGTACTGGCTCAAAAGTTATGAACAATGTTAAAGTTGTGCTCAAACAAACAGACAAATAGACAGGGAATAAACAATATGCCCCCAGATCTGATCTGGGGACATAAAACTACAGCCAAAATCAATTCATGATTTCATTATTTCTGACATGAATATTCATCAGGTAAAGAATGAACCCTTTACTCCATAAATACTTCTTTCTACGCATTTGCAAACAGAGTAGACCCAGATCAGACGGCTCCTATAGGAGCCGTCTGATTAGGGTCTGCTCTGTTTGCTTAAAATAATTATGATATCGATATGATTCTACAGTTTCTGCCATGGTCAAAAATTCCTGTATCCACGTGCTATTATAGCAATTAATTTATTCAATACTCATAGTGTTATTATTATGCTAGAAATGCATGAATATATGAATATTCAGGGAGGAGTAAAGAGTTTAAACCCAATAAGGAAGTTATATTCAACCGAAGACGAAAAATCAATAGGCGCCGTGTTTTATTGCTGCCAAGGCCTGTTGATTTGCATTATACGTGAAGCCTGTGGAACAGTAACGTTAGCTAATATTGGAAGTGCAGATGTATCCACGAAACAAACATGGTTTGCATTCATCTCCACAAAAGGATACTTGTACTTTGAATAACACGCCAGGGTAAGTAACTCTGTATTTGATATAAACGGTGATATCCTGACAGTTTAGCCCCACTCACGTTGAACGTTTAATATCCACTCGATCTCTTGACTGTTGAACATTTTACTGACTTCCAAATCGGTCAAACATTTTGGATAAACTTCTGACCGAGTGTCAAACAACTTGGATCTTGATGGGACGCCGAGTTACTCGGCGTTTCATCTGGATCTAAGCTGTTTGAAAATGCCAGTTAGGTTCAACCTTAGCACGAAAAGGGTTAATTATCATGATATGTTCATATTCGTTAAAATTACTCAGTGAGTCAATAGGATTTACAATGTTCAACTTTGTTACAACTGTAATGTAATGTGTACAGGGCTGGTCGTATCTTTGCAGACGACATTTAATTACTATGCAGTTAACAGATAGCTAGCCTACACATGTCTATGTTAATGTTTGTGTCGGTCATCCGATATTAGTTTCGTTTCTGTCCATGTTTTGACGGTCTTAAGATTTAAAGAAAATCGCCCGTCTGCTTAAAATAACGACAACTTGTTTTTAATAACCCTTGCCCCGCTTTAAAAAAAATATGTTCACTCAGTTAAGGATCTGGTGACTACTTCCGAATCGATCAAGCTTTTAAGAAACTATTGGCGGAGTGCCAAACAGACTGGATCTCTTGAGACGCTGAGCTACACTGTTTTCAAACATGTTTTGAATTGCATTAAATTAACCCTTTCGGCGCCAATTTTGTTGTTGTCGTCTGCAATCCAAGTTTGTTAAATCTTTCAGTAAAATAAGGAAATGAGAGAAATAAACTCAAATTTCAAAGGAATAAAGCACATATATAGAAATAAAGATTGAGACAAATAGTGAAGTCCCTGATCAGACGCCGCGTCTGATCTTGGACTGCACTATTTATCGTGGTGCATTTATGCGACTGCGGCGGTGAAAGGGTTAAACATTAATTGCTAATGTGCTAAGTACTGACTGATGTAGTGTATCAAAATAACTACTCTGATTACACAGGTCTGCATATAAGATGTGTAAATAATCTAACAAGATCTCTTATTTCTCAGCCAAACCTTGTCTTGCTGCTACTCATTTGAATTGCCTCTCCGAGACGATTCTAATGAGTAGCCGCAAGACAGGGTTTTACAGAGAAATATATATAAAAAATACTTTACTAAATACACCAATTATTTACAGCTTTGAGATAGTTCAATACAAAACCAGTAGTTAGATATGAACGACGTGGTGTAAGGCTATACAAAGTTAAAGTTGAATTAAAGATAAAACTTCCTGTTTATATACTGTATATAGATAATGTATATGCAACTGAGACCTCCATCATCTGACAAGGGTCCAAACCTGATTTACCCGCTAAATATCCGTTGTGTAAAACGCTACTTTAACCCATTCCCTCATAGGCTATTTTTAAATCAAACCTCTTTCAATAAATCTACCCCAAAGGAGCATTAACTAGAGAAAAGGGAAATTTTAGAATTTGTAGTTTTGTAACAATTGTGATAAATATATCTATCACAATGGTTTCAATAGGTGAGTTTTACAGAGGCGTAGAAATGCGTATTTATGGAGGAAAAAATTTAAAAGATGAAATCTTTGTAAGTGACTATTACATGTACTTAACCCTTTCCTTTTTTAATAGTCATGTCAGAAATAATGACATCATGAATATTTATCTGGTTAATTTTTATATTTGTACATGAACACAAGATATTTTTGTATTTGTAGAAACTGTAGAGTCAGGTATATTATAATATCATAAGCAAACAGGACAGACCCTGATCAGACGGCCTCTATTATAGGAGCCGCCTGATTAGGGTCTACTCTATTTGCAAATGCTTAAAATGCGTTTATATGAAGGATAAATCGTTAAAGCTTTCATCTTTGGATTCGGGAAACGATTGTGCTTGAATTTGCAAATAGAATAGAACCAGATCAGAGTGCTTATAGAGGAGAATTCTTATCAGGATCTGCACTGTTTGCCATTCAAAACATTTTCGCAAATTATACAATTTCACACTGAATGGACTTTATAGTTAAATGATAATGGACTTTTCCACTTTGAAAGTTCTGTATTCTCATATAAACGTGTTTTCACGCATCTGCAAACAGAGTAGACCCAGATCAGACGGCTCCTATAGGAGCCGTCTGACCAGGGTCTGCTCTGTTTGCTAATGGAATTTGATAGATCTGTTTATATACTTTCTTAAATTGCTACAATGTTCCACCTTCCATATTTCATTATAAATAATGTATCCATTAATACTCAGTATGTAATGACATATGTAATAAACATAGAACAGGGAAAGGGTTAAAATATGTATATTCAATACACATACCAATAAACAAGATTAAGTATACTCTGTTTGTAATAAAGTGACAGCTGCTTTTATTGCCAAACTATTAAAGCGTTATCGGTTTACAGTAGAATCGGTTTTAAGCGGCCATTCATTTACTGAACATAGGAGTCTTAAAAACAGGTGGTTGTATAATGCAGGGCAACAGTAATGCAGAAAGCTCATATGGGAGCTTTCTGCATCACTATTGACCTGCATTAAGCTACCACCTGCCTTACATACCCATACTAAGCCTTTTTTTGATGACCGCTTAAGACAGGTTCCACTTTATATTACCCACCTATTAAAGTGAGATCTTTTTCGTATTGCGCAATAAACTGGCATCTGCTTTTATCACGCAGCGTCCCATGTATTCGAGTTAATATAGCCGTTACATAATTTTATATATTGCACATGTTTAATATAAACTGTAACCTCATATAGAAACACCATGACGTCATGTAGAAATCGTACATGATATATAGATGGTTTATTCATACATAAGGTCAAAGAGTGACATAGACCCAACTGTACACACATATACAATGTATAATTATGGTCAACGGCATGCAGTATATTATGCTATATACTAGAACTTATTCGTATTATGAGCATTGATTATCTCACTATCAAGAAACACGAATCTTTACGAGGGGAAAATGGTAAATGCATATTTATCATTGTACACGTTGAAGTAAATATATTTATGTTTGTTTACTCTTAGTTTTACAGTCAATCTTTTATTATACGACCAACCATTAGCGGAGTCATTTGTACTCCAAACACAGGAGGCCGGTCAGTACAGGACAAAAACAATGCAGAAAGCTCATTTATAAGCACTCGGCATCGTTCTCACTCTACAAAAGCAACCATTTGTGTTCCAAACACAGGATGCCGGTCAGTACAGGGCAAAATCAATGCAGAAAGCTCATTTATAGGCTCTCTGCATCGTTCTCACTCCACACAAGCAACCATTTGTATTCCAAACACAGGATGCCGGTCAGTACAGGGCAAACCCATGGCAGAAAGTTTCTTTATGGGCTCTCTGCATCGTTCTCACTCCACACAAGCAACCATTTGTATTCCAAACACAGGAGGCCGGTCAATACAGGGCAAAAACAATGCAGAAAACAATGCAGAATGATCTCTCTGCATCGTTCTCACTCCACACAAGCAACAACCCATATCTAGTGATATCCACACTACTTCAACGGTCGCTTAACATAAGAAACACTATAATACAGTAAAACCTCGCTAATGCGACCACCTAAAGATGTACAATTCAGGATGCTAGATGCATGTTGTAGCTTAATGCAGGACAAAAGTAATGCAGAAAGCTCCCAGAGGAGGAGCTTTCTGCATTACTTTTGTCCTGCATTAAGCAACCACCTGCTTATGAAGGCAAATATGCTTATTCTGTAAGGTCGCATTAGAGGGTTTCTACTATTCATTCATTATTAAAAAAAAGGTGTCGCTTCTTAACTTAAAGCATTTATATACATACGTAGATACGATTCTTAACTTAATTTCATTTTCTGATTTAAGAAGATCATTTATTTTGAACATATTCGGATATCTCCAGTATTATCGTTGTAACCCTTTACTCCATGAATATTTATGTAATAAATAATGACATCATGAATATTAATTAGATTATTTCTTTTAATAGCATAAGGATACAGGGATTTTAGCCATGACAGAAACTGTAGAATCATATCTATATCATATCTTAAGCAAACAGAGCAGACCCTGATCAGACGGCTCCTATAAGAGCCGTCTGATCAGGGTCTGCTCTGTTTGCTTAAGATATGATATACATGTACATGTAGATATGATTCTACAGTTTCTGCCATGATCAAAAAGTCTTGTATCCATGAGCTATTATAGCGATTAATTTGTTTAATATTCTGAGTATGTATTGCATGAATATATGAATATTCAGGGAGGAGTAAAGAGTTTAAACTCAATAAGGGAAGTGTATTCAACCGAAGACGAAAAAATCAATAGGCGCCGTGTTTTATTGCTGCCAAGGCCTGTTGATTTGCATTATACGTGGAGCTTGTGGAACAGTAACGTTAGCTAATATTGGCACTGTACTCGTATATGCGTATTTAACTATTTATGGAGTGAAGGGTTAAGTAAATTTTCGCACATGGTTATAAAGAGGGCATTCTAACAAAAATTAGTATTCGTCTTCAATGATGTTACATAACTGACATATTCTGTCTTGGCGTGGCGTGTGATGTGTTAGGCCAACGCCCTGTTTCACTTTCAAATATTGTGATGGAACTCTTAATCTCGTTAATTCTTTTACATTTTGTGATACTGACTTTGTTGAGATATTCTTTAAAACGGAAATCTGATAATAAATAAAATATAGCTACCAGGACCTGTCAAAAACGGCATTTTCACCGGGAAAATACGAAATGAATTATGTGATGCCCGTAGTTATTTTGAACAAACTGATATTAAACTCGCCAGAAGCTCGCTCGATTACATTTTCCAAGACTCGTTTAATATCAGTTTGTACAAAAAGTCTACTCGCAACATATTCTTATCACATAATCTGCAGTGTGGAAGGTCCGAAACAGAGAACCGTAAACTGCAGAAATGCACAAGTGCATTTTATTCAAAATATCAGTTTGACACCGGCCGATAAGAATCTTAAAGAGAATACGGGGAACCAATGCATGACGTCGTTTAATCGTTAGCCAATCGTAGCCCACATTTAATCGTTAGCCAATCGAAGCGCTCCATGTGCGTCGTCCATCGTATTACTACGCTGTTTGTAAACAATGGCCGAAACAACCATCAACTACAGCCTGTTTCATTTTCTATGGACGTTTTAAGGCTTCTATAATTTAAAGAATCTTATATTCGTGTTCATTACAAATTGTTTTTATGAAACTCGTTTACTATGAACAAGTAAAGGTAAAGCTCGCGTCACATTATTATAGTAAACTCGTATATCTCATACATCCTCTATATTTTGCTCAACTGTTGAAGTGACGTCTCCTTTTGGTGCATTCAGTTTTTATGTGACGTATGCTTATATTGCTCATCTATTGAAGTGACCTTAACTTATGTTGCATATCTTTTTAGGTGAGGTCAACCTGCATTGCTCAGCTGTTGAATATTTGTAGAGTGGGGCCAGCTAGACTTTGTTAACCCTCCTTAAACCGACTACTGAAACAGATGTATAATTCTGGATATCCAAGGCAAGTGGTAGCCGAACTCATTCCCTCATACTGACACTTTTTGACGCCTCTGTAAAAGTCACTTTTTGAAACCATTGTGATAAATACAGCATTTGCTCCATAGGAGCAAATGCTCTATTTATCACAATGGTTTAAAAACTACACACTTGTAACATTGTCCTTTTCTCCAATGAATGTTCCTTTTCAACATCTTTATTAAAGAGTGTGGGTCTAAAATAGCCTATGAGGGAAAGGGTTAATGCAGGACAAGCATTATGCAAAAGCTCCAGTAGGAGATTTCTGCATTTCTTTAACCCAGCATCAAGCAACACTCCTTTTAACCCTTCGCTTGCTATTCACGTCAATATACATACCTGTAAATAGTGAAGACCCAGATGAGACAGCTCCTGCAGGAGCTGTCTCATCAGGGTCTGTACTATTTACAAGGTGATTGTACTACCAATGCACTCCACAGCAGTGATTGCACAGCGATATACTTGTACACAGTGAAGATGTATGTAATTATACAACAGGGCATGGGTAAAGAAGGGGAAATGTATTTTAAAAGTCAGAAACGATCTTTTTTAAGACTCCCATGTCAATAAATGATGTAATCACTTTAAATAGCGAAGCTCTCGTGCATTTTGTTTTATGAAAAGAAATCAATTCTAATACTGTACATGTATAGACCCCAGTGATTGTTTTTACAAATTTTCTTGCACGAGTCCTGGGACTCGATAAACTGCAAATATGCGAGTCCCCAAATTGAAAGAATGAGTCCAAATATTCTATGAAAATACATTAAGGCACCCAGTCAAGGGTTTTTGTAAAACTGGCCTTTTCATACTAATAGCTGATGAAATGCTGGGTGTTGATTATAATTAAGATATTAATAAAACCTCAAAATTAAATTTTGTTAGAAATTCCATTGCATTATTGGGACTCACATAATTTGAAACTTTGCATCCCCAGAGATTGTTGTGAGTACAGGACTCGGGACTCGCAGGTAAGAAAATCACTGAGACCCAGATCTATAAATATTCAAGAAAACTAGGAAATATTTTTATATCTCTCCATCAACCCTATCGATTTCCCTGTTCAATAGTTGTTTTAGATATAACAACATAAATTTATTAGCTGAACTTTTAAAATGTAAACTTTTCAAGGAAATGTTTTGCTTCCACAAAAGTTGTAGAATCTGATCTATATCATGTCTAAAGCAAACCTGATCATACGGCTCCTATACATGAGCCGTCTGATCTGGCACTACTCTGTTTGCAAAAGCGTGAAAAAGCGTTATATTAATATGAAGGAAAGGGTTAACATTCATTTTCAGAGAAATATTTAAATTATGTTTATGCAAATAGCTCCTTTATTTCTCCACCAATCTCTATACAGTAAAACCGCCACACAGCAGCAGAGCTCCAGATAAGATGCGTAAATTTAAATATTTTCAGCAATAGCTCCTTTATTTCTCCACCAAACCCTATACTGTGACCACTCTT
The DNA here is from genome assembly GCA_963576725.1 of Azorinus chamasolen. NCBI lineage: Eukaryota > Metazoa > Mollusca > Bivalvia > Cardiida > Solecurtidae > Azorinus > Azorinus chamasolen. The sequence continues at coordinate 79,915,237 of OY755248.1, forward strand.
TAGAATCGTCTCGAAGAGACGATTCTAAAGAGTGGTCACAGTATAGTGTTTGGTGGAGAACTGACGGTTTTAGTATTTGAGTACGCACCGTTATCTGTAGCTCTGCAGCAGAATTTTAACCAAGAACAAGCTAGGCGTTTAGGTAGGTGGCTGCTTAATGCAGAGTGAAAGTCACGTAGAAAGCTTCTGATGGAGCTTTAATCTGCATTAAGCTGCCACCTGTCTGAAAGACATGTTTTAACGTCCGGTTTAGTTTTTTTTACTGTATTATGATAACTCAGTAGAATCGTCTCATATTGACGATTCTAAAGAGAGACCACAACAAAGAGTGTGTGTGTTTTTTTTAATAAGTAACGATTTTTGTTTTTGAAATGCGATAAATCCCCTCTACAGCGACAACTTAATGCACATACATGGGAATTCATAAAATCAGGTGGTAGCTTAATGCAGGACGAAAGTAATGCAGAAAGCTCCTCTGGGAGCTTTCTGCATAATTTTCGTCCTGCGTTAAGCTACAACCTGTCGTCAAAAACTAGAGTTGGATCTCTTTTCTGAGGTCGTATTAGAAGGTTTTTACTGTACACCCGTTTCTGTATGACGGGGCTTTTGTTCTGTATGCTTTAGAAAACTGTACACACGATTGTAAATGTATACTCGGGAGTATCATTATGTAACTCGACGCATGCGTCATGCGTTCTGGAGCGACAAATCTATTGACAGCGTATAATAGACTAGCTACTATGCTTAACCCTTTCGCCGACCCCCCCCCCCCCCCCCCCCCCCCCCACAGGAGACGTCTGATCAGGGTCTGCTCTGTTTGCTTATGGAATTATAAATATATGATTCTACAAGCTCTGCAACAGTCAAACATTCCTATGTCTATAATGCTTTAAAAGTTCGTCGCCATTATTTTTAAATTCATTCGTGAATATTAAACAGGGAAAGGGTCAATCAAACTGGAAGTAGTCAAAGTTGCCCAAAGTCCAAATTGAGCAGACATGTTTTTTACAGCATGGGGGGTTTCACCATAGAAAACAAAGTCATAAATATTACATGCATTGGAATTACGCATAGTGTAAATTATTGATATGTTTTTTTGTTTTTATTTTTATGAGAGTGTGGTTATTTGATACACTTTTTCAAACATGTTTTAGCTCATACAGATACATGTACATGTATATGTATATGCACCATGCAAACTCCTTTTTATGCCTTTTCAGAGTATAGACCCTGATTAGACGACTCCTGTTTAAGTCAAAATATAAAAATTAAGTCAATGATTATTCAAAAAGTGGTAAATTTATGCACCCATGTTCATTTTGGAAGGGGTTAAGCCTTTCCCTGTTCTATGTATATTTCAAAATCTACTGAATATTCATAGACAAAAAAGTTATAATGAATTATAGAAAATGGAACAGTGTAGTCATTTTAGAAAGTAAAGAAGCAGATATTTCAAATTCCATTAGTAAACAGAGCATATTCTGATCAGATGACTCCTATAGGAGCCTGATCTGGGTCTACTCTGTTTGCAAATGTGTGAAAATGCGTTTATATGAGGGAAACGAAAGTTAACATACACAGAATTTGTTTTCTTTTTTATGCCCCCGCCTTTAGGCGACGGGGGCATTAAGTTTTTACCTTGTCCGTCCCGTATGTCCGTCCTCAAATCTTTCATCAAAGATTTCTTGGCTTGTGTAAGCTGGAATGATTTGATATTTAGTCTGAAGCATAATCATATATAGTGAGTTGTACCGTGTCTCCCCTTTTCAAGTCTGTCGTTCATCTACTTCCTGTTTGCCAGCGGGGCATCTGTGTCCCATGGACACATTTTCTTTTCTTGTTTTATAAACAAGGGACCCATTTGTATCTGTTTAATCAGGAAAACCTATTTGTATCTGTTTAATCAGGAAACTGCTTAATGCAAGGTGAAAGTCGTGCAGAAAGTTTCCACTGAAGATTACTACATTACTTATACTCTGTTTTAGGCTGCAATCTGACTTAAATATAATTTTACTTAATTGAGCAGAGGTCCGGATAAGATGCATACATTTAAACATTTTCAAGAATAGCTCCTTTATTTTGCCACCAAACCCTTTACCGTGACCACTCTTTAGAATCGTCTCTTCGAGACGATTCTAAAGAGTGGTCACAGTATAGGATTTGGTTAAGAAATGATGATTTTTTGTATGTGGGTACGCACCTTTATCTGTAGCTCTGAATGAGTTTTTGGACTAGAGAGACTTTACTGGTACAATTGAACTTCGATATCTCGAACTTCAAGGGACTATATAAATTAGTTCGATATAACAGAAGTTCGAGTTATCCGATTTTTAATCTGGACAATTTCTCAAGTTCATAGCTTAATGCAGGTCTACAGTAATGCTGAAAGTTCCTGCAGGAGCTTTCAGCATTACTGTAGAACTGCATTAAGCTGTGAAATGTGTTTCTAATTATGCGTATTGATACCTTTTAGAGCATTTCTGTATTGTCAGATTTTGGAAGGACCGAACTTTTAGTTCGAGTTATCTGGAAGTTCGAGTTATCCGAGTTTGAGATATCGAAGTTCAACTGTATTGTATAACATGTATGATATGCAGGACAAATCATTAATAGACAAGTGTATTTCTAAAACAAGTGCTTCTAATTCAAAACCATTAGCATGACTGTGAGTTCATGACAGAAATATCGACGTTGAAATTTAAAGCAAATAATTTATTCTGTCAGATAATTATTTTGAATGTAACCAGCCGGAAAGGCTGTATCACGCTTTCACTAATTCATCAACAAAGCGTGAATATTGCTTTTGTCCTTAACCCCTTTCGTGCCACGTTTACGGGTCTAGGCTATCACATGCAAACAGTTTGGATCCTGATGAGACGCCGAGTAACTCGGCGTCTCATCAGGATCCAAACTGTTTGACACTGTTTACTGCTTTATAAAGAAAATGGAAGAAGTACACACACTTGCACTAAAATAAAAAAATAAACGAAACCATGCCAAGCAGACGACAATGCTGGCATCGAAAGGGTTAAAGTATTTCCCTGTTTCATAGTTATTCAAAATTCATGCATCGCTTTAATATTCACTGAATCAATAAAATGGAACATGGAAACGGATGTTTTTTCACTGTTGTAGAAACTGCTTAACCCATTCCCTCATAGGATATTTTAGACCCAACCTCTTTAAATAAATCTACCGAATTTTAGATTTTTGTAGTTCTGAAACCATTGTGATAAATAGAGCATTATTTTTTGCTCCTTAGGAGCAAATGCTCTATTTATCACAATGGTTTCAAAAAGTGACTTTTATATAGGCTTAGAATGGCGTTTTAATGGAGGAATGGGATACTCAGATCTTCAGATATTCAACAGTAAACAGAGCAGATCCTGATCAGACGGCTCCTATAGAAAAAAAAAACAAGTTTGAATCCCTCAGCAATTGCTAAGCAGGTTGAAGGTCAAATGTCCCATGTTAATTCTCGAAACGGTTACTTTGGAGATTATACAGTAAAACCCCTCTAATGTGACCACTTAAATGACCAAACATGGCTGTCTTCACAAGCAGGTGGTTGCTTAATGGAGGGTGAAAGTTATGCAGAAAGCTCCTATAGGAGCTTTCTGCATGACTTTCATCCTGCATTTAGCTACCACCTGCCTTTGCCACTGTGAATTATGCCCTTTTTGGTGGTCGCGTCGCATAAGAGGGGGTTTACTTTACAGTAAATCCCCTTAAACTGGACGTTCAGTTTAGTATAAATATCGGTCTTAGAGACAGGTGACATCTGAATGCAGAGTGAAAGTCATCAAACATAAAGCTCCTCTATGAGCATTCTGCTTGACTTTCACCCTTCATTAAACAGCCACCTGCCTAAAAGTATTTTATGTCTCCTCTATTAGAATTCCGGTTTTACTCTATACTAATATGAAGAAAATATTCCAAAAGGGAATCGATATAATACATAAATACTTGAATAGCTCAGATCACTAAGGGTCTTTTTCATGATAATCTTTGAAAAAGGCCCTTAGTGGTCGAAATATTAGACCAGAGATATTCAAGTATTTATGTGTATACTGATAGACTATGGGAAATGTTTAGTTTTTTTATACAAACAACAGAACTGTACAGTGTACACTACTGTGTAATAAGGGAACCTAAGTAATTTATTTTTCTCCGACAAATCTTATCTTACTGCTACGCATTAGGTTCGCCTCTCCGACGCGAATCTAATGAGTAGCAGTATGGTTCGGCTGAGAAATAAGGGATTTTGGTAGATCAGTACGCATGTTACATACATGTATTATGTACTGCTCTGAAACAAATTTTAATTAGAACCCGCTAACCATTTCTTCGTTAACCATTTACTCCATAAATACGCATTTCTATGCCTTTGTAAACAGAGTAGACCCAGATCAGACGGCTCCTGTAGCTTGTTTGTGTATGATATAATATAGATATGATCCGACAGTTTTTCCCATGGCCAAAAATTCCCGTGTACATATGTTATTATAAAAAATAATCTGATTAATATTCATGATGCCATTATTTCTTACATGAATATTCATGGAGAAAAGAGTAAATTGTCCGATAATTTTACTAGATGTTTTATGGTTTCAGGTGAATGAACAGAACGCCAGAAGATTATTATGTCTGGAAGAAGAACGCTGCGTTTAAAACTGAAAGCCTTATTGGTTGTGATAATGGTGACGTATATTTTTACTTCAGGTGAGTTGCTTTAACCCTTTCCTCCATAAATACGCCGTTCTACGTCTCTGTAATAGTCACTTCTTGAAACCATTGTGATAAATAGAGCATCTGCTCCATAGGAGCAAATGCTCTATTTACCACAATGGTTTCAAAACTACAGAAATATAAAAATTCCCTTTTCTGTAGTAAATGTGCCTTTTAGGTAGATGTATTCAAAGAGGTTGGGTCTAAAAATAGCCTATGAGGTAATGAGACTAAAAATAGCCTTTGAGGTAATGGGCTAATAATATTAGAGATGGGTTTGCTTAACCATTTACTCCATAGATACACCTTTTTAGCTCACCTGAGCAAAGCTCAGGGTGAGCTTTTGGGAGACTTGAATGTCCGGCGTCCGTCGTGTGTCGTGCGTCGTGCGTCGCCCGTCGTCAACAATTGGCTTGTGAATAATCTAGTGGTCACAATTGTAGTCCAATCTTCATGAAACTTTGTCAGAATGAATGTCTTGATAGAAATCTCGGACGAGTTTGAAAGTGGGTCAAGTTGGGTTAAAAACTAGGTCACTAGGTCAAATAGTAGAAAAACCTTGTGAACCCTTTAGAGGTCACAGTTTAGCCCAATTTTCATGAAACATGGTCAGAATGGTTGGCTTGATAAATCTTGGAGGAGTTTGAAAAGTGGAAATGGGTTACGTGGGGTAAAACATTATGTCACTAGGTCAAACAGTAGAAAAAACCTTGTGAACACTCTAGTGGTCACATTTTATGTCCAATCTTCATGAAACTCAGTCATAATGATTGCCTTGATAAAATCTCAAACGAGTTTGAAAGTGGGTTACGTGGGGTTAACAACTAGGTCACTAGGTCAAATAGTAGGAAAACCTTGTGAACACTTTAGAATTTAAAAATTGGCTAAAATGATTGTCCTAATAAAATCTTGGACAAGTTTGAAAGTGGGTTATGTGAGGTCAAAAAGTAGGTCACAGGGTCATATCTTAGAAAAATTTAGTTTACACTCCAGTGGCCACATTTTTAGCCCAGTCTTCCTCGACCTTGCTCAGAGTGTTTGTCTTGGTGATATCAGGGTTGAGTGTGATCATGGGTTGGATCACACTCGGGTTGGGTGGGAATAAAAAGTAGGTCACTAGGTCAAATATTAGACAAATTACTCTAGAGGGCACATTTTTAGCCCAATCATCATTGGTCAGAATCATTGTCTTGATACAATCAATATACTAAATCTTTGAAAATCTTGTTCTGCAGAACCACTGCTCATGATCCACTATTAACATTGTTCAAATATTGCCCCTAAGGTCAATATTGGCCCTACCCATTGGCTACCCGGCAAAAATCTTAAATCTATGGTAATCAGGTGAGCGATTAAGGGCCATCTTGGACCTCTTGTTTAAAGATGTATGCTGCGCAAAATTCCGCAAATTTTGCGTTTCGAACTGACCCCAGGATTGGAATCTTAACACGTATTTAACGCTAAACAGCACAGTCAGTAAATGGTTGTTTGTGTCGAAAAAAACCTAGAAAAATGGATTGCTACGTAAACAAACGGAACAGCCTTCGCCACTGGCCGGAATCTGTTGTAAGATTCATTTTTTTACATACCGGAAATAATCATTCGATGTACCTGTATGAGTTAGCTCCCTTTGACCGTTATATTTGATTGACACCATTGAACGGTATATTTAGCTTATTTGCATGTAAATTACTTCTGTTATTGCGAAGTAATCTGCACATTGATATTCGAGATATCGAAGTACAACTGTAGGCTGTTTATGCCTGTCCTTCAAATCGCCATATTGTCAGGTGATTATTGTTACAGTAAAACCTCGATTATCCGAATTTTCGGTACAGAAGAATCTAGACCCTTTTAGGCAGGTGACTGCTTAATGCATGGTGAAAGTCATGCAGAAAGCTCCTAGAGGAGCTTTCTGCATGACGGTCACCATGCATTAAGCTGCCACCTGTCTTAAAGGTCGATAATAATACTTATTTTAGTGTTCGAATAATCGAAGTTTTACTGTATTTGGTTTTACTTTTTCAGTCGGTATCAACCTAAACTTTTTGTCTTCCAAACATGATGAAGTTGATAACAGCAATGCGAAGCTTCCGCCTGTAGCTGGTGAGGTTTATTATTATTGTTAATCACATTATTTGAAAAATGCGGTCATCTTGTCTTATCTATTCTTGAATCTGATAGGGTATGGGCGATAGTTTAGAGTATGCGAATCGATTTGGTTGTTACAAATTAGAACTTGTGATAATTTCTGTTGTGAATAAATAACTTAACACATTCCCTCCTAGTGACACCTTTTGACATATTTGCAATAGGCACACTGGAAACCATTGTGACAAAGAGAGCATTTGCTCCATAGGGACAAATGCTCTCTTTATCACAATGGTTTCAAAAATATACAATTATAAAACATTCCTTTTTGCTAGTAAATGCTCCTTTTCGGTAGAGGTTGGGTCTAAAAATAGTCTTGGAGGGATTGGATTAAATTGATACACGCTAGTATGAGCGATCATTTTGAATATGCGAAACGTTACGACTGATTTACAATAAGTTTGGCTGTACGATCTTTAGTCTGAAGTACATTTGTATATTCAAATGGCAAATAAACTTTACAAACCGTAACAAAACATTTCCAATGAGATTGCAGTAGAAAATGTCTTAAGTGGCCATTAAAAGAGGTCGAAATATAAATCTGTAAGGCAGGTGGTTGCTTAGTGTAGGTCAATAGTAAAGCAGAAAGAAGCTTTCTGTATTATCTCGCATTAAACAACCACCGTCTTTTCAAAGACGCCTATGAAGAATAAATAAATGACCGCTGAAGACAGATATATACTGTACAAAGAACATGTGATGTATTATTGATCGCCGCATGAGCGGCGATCACTAATGGAATGTTCAAAAGTATTTACCCATGTAGGAGGGGTAGCGACAAGTTTTACATAGTCTATTCTGCGTACATTGGTGAGATGAACCACATGAATTGGCACATGAGAGCGTGGCAGAGAATAGTTTCTATCTGCATTATTGATGTAGTGAAATATGTGATGTAAAAACCTTCATACGATGTTTAAAAAGAAATTTATCAAACAAATGTACAATAATAACAATAATTATGACACTTTTTTCGTCGAAGTATCGACATTAAATGCCAAAAACAGTTTTGTAAACATAAATGAAGCCGGGTCAAAGTCGCAGAATTGAAGCCGGGTCAAAACTGTAGTCGTGCACCTGTTTGCGGTGCTCTCGTTCTAAATTATGCCCTTCAGAGATTTTGAAATATTACAGTTTTGTTTAATGACCATTGTTTATTGTCCAAAAATGTCGACAAAAGTAATACATACATCATGTTAATTCAAACAGACATGGTTATTATTCTACTAGAGGCTCTACATGGTCAAAATCGAATTCCGTGTCTCGGTTTCTATTTTTAGATAGGGCTAACGTCACTCGTTAATGGAACTGAACAGGCTATATTTAGGTCTATGACCATCACCTTGTAAGAGTTTATTGATTAAATTATCATGAGAGTGATAAATGTTTTAATGAAGTTTTATTGTTTTATTTATTTTTATTTAAAAAAGTCGTTTTATTTTTTTTATTTATAAAAGTCGTCAATATAGTAGCATGATAACTTTATATACATCTTAAATTTCCCTTGAAGTATGTCTGGCCTGATAGCGTAGTGGTTACCACGGTCGCCTATCGTGCAGTCAGCCCTGGTTCGATTCTCACCGCTGACGAAAAAAAAAATTCCTCTCTTTTTCCTTTCTATTTTTGTTTAATGACGGTTTGGGTTTTTACTGGGATAGTTAATGATAATTATCCATATTAAGTGTTTTTTCTTTCAACTTATACGTTATTTTTGGTAAAACAAATTTGTAGAAAAATTAAAAATAGTTCCTGTTGTAAGAAGAAATTCCTACATCTACTTTACAAATAAACCTCTACTGTACATATAAACTTAGGTTTATTACGCTACCCCTTTATTACGTCACTAGCGGCTGTAGTGACGGGATAAAATATTTATCCTCTTACGTTTTGGTATCGTCAATATGCCTCTGAACCAATCAATGACCGCCCTAGATATTTGTGTCAAGTTTCATGTGATACTTCCAACAATGCATATGTCATAATAGTTTTACCAGGTATTTACTTGTTACAGTTTGCAACAGAGTTCTTTATCAGCATGCCATAGTATTTTTTCTTGTTTACATAGTTATTTGTTTCATAATAAATGACTATATTTTTATAGCCTTGTCTCTTTATTATCACCTTTTTAGAGAAGGGGAGTAGGATATTCATTTATCCTCATTTTTTTTAGCTCACCAGAGCACGACGTGCCCATGCTGAGCTTTTAGGATCGTTGGATGTCCCTCGTCTGTTGTCCGTTGAGATACCACATTTTGCACTTGATCTCTAAGTAAATTGGTTTGCGTTTTGCCCTGCATGAAATTTAGGTCAATCTCGAATATGGGTCACCTGGGCTCAAAAACAAGGTCACTAGGTCAAATCTTAGAAAAATCTTGTTAATGCTATAGAAGCTACAAATCTTATTGGATCTTACTGAAATTTTATCAGAATGTGTCTCCATGAAATCTACGCCAAGTTCGAATATTGGTCATGTCGGGTCAAAAACTAGGTCACTAGGTCAAATCTTACAAAATCCTAAACACTCTGGAGGCCACATTTTGCACTTGATCTTTAAGTAAATTGGTTTGTGTATTGACCCTGATGAAATCTAGGTCAAGTTCGAATATGAATCGCCTGCAGTCATAAACTAGGCCACTAGGTCAAATCATAGAAAAATCTTGTTCACACTCAAGTGGCTACAAATGTTATCAGATCTTACTGAAATTTTATCAGAATGTTTGTCCACATGCAATCTTGGTCAAGTTCAAATATGGATCATGACGGGTTCGAAACTAGGTCACTACGTCATTACACTCTAGAGGCTACATATCTCGTTAAGTTTTTAATGAAATGTTGTATTTCAATTGTCTTAACAAAACAGTTCCTTATTAAAAACCTTCCTTGTACACAAATTTCGCGGCGATCCAATGCCTTGCATCAGTATTCGTCTTGTTTCATTTATTGTACCGTAGCGCCTAAGAAGGATGTGATTCGTGATAGTAGAAACCTTCCACCTCTTGCACGGAGAAAGAACATCCTGGTCAACTCCTATATGCGCGGAGGGTCCAGCTTCCTGGGCCGGTTGCTAGGTTATCACCCGGATTCATTCTACATTTACGAGCCACTCTGGAAATACGACATCTGGACTTACTACAGTCAGTCAACCTCGCAGTGTAACTCAAAAGACTGTATCTGCTGGTATGCATTCACGTAATTAAATTAATTGTAATAATTGGACAGTAATCTTTGAAAATAGCAGAAAATGTAGAATAATATAAAAAATATACCATAAGCAAACAGAGCAGACCCTGACCAGACGGCTCATACAGAAGCCGTCTGGTTTAGTTCTATACTCTGTTTGCAAATGCGTGGAAATGCGGTTATATAAAGGAAAGAACATTATTCTCTTTGATTTTATGGCTGAATGCATATAACAAAAATGTGACGTATATTATAACATGATAATCTTTGAAAAAGGCCCTTAGTGGTCGAAATATTAGATCAGAGCAATTCAAGTATTTATATATTATATTAATTCCCTATTTTGGAATATTTTCTTCATTGTAAAGGAAAGGGTTAATATAAGTGGTGACGTCATTACTTCTTAGATGAATATTTATGGGGTAAAGGGAAAAAGGGGCTACCAAAGAGCAGTATAATGACGATTGTCCAGACAGTTGGTAGCAAGATGATAATGCAGATGCATTCGTTCTGCTCTAAGTCTTTACATGATGTATATTCAGGTCTTAACCCTTTACTCCATAAATATTCCTTTAGACTACGCCTTTGCAAACAGAATATACCCAGATCAGACAGCTCCTATATCTACTCCGTTTGCTAGAGGCATAACATGTCTGATTCAACATTTTTGTCATGATAAAAATATCCCATTGTTAATAGTGCCATTATAAAACTTCAGTTAATTTATTCTCATGATGTCACTAATTATAACATGAATATTCATGGAGTAAAGGGATAATTATGTATGTTTATGAAATTATACTCTTGCAGTGTCTGTCATGGCAGGACAGTCATGTGTTCTTATAAAATGTTAAACAGTATAAAGCTGATTAATCCTTTCCCTATTCAATATTCATGTAAGAAATAATGACACCATGAATATTTATTAGCTGAATTTTAGTAATGTAAAATTTTCAAAGAATTATTTTTGCTTTTTGATAAAAACTGTAGAATCTATATCATGTCAAAAGCAAACAGAGCAGACCCTGGTCAGACGGCTCCTATAGGAGCCGTCTGATCTGGGTATACTCTGTTTGCAAATGCGTGAAAATGCGTTTATATGAGGGAAAGGGTTAAGATACATAGAGTCATTACTTCTAACATGAAATATAATGGAATTAATGCTTAAAATGGGTTTGCACTGTTCACATACAGACAGAAACACCCACAAACCCAAGCATTTCCTTGTCTGTTTACAGGCCAACTGGAACAGCAGCCACGATGATCAGTAAACTCAAGTCAATGGTTTCCTGTGAAGGATTCCACAATGTGGTCGTGGCTAAAATGACTGCTTTCTATTCAGGTAAGTATATTAAACATTTACTTCATAAATAAAGAATTTATGGCTAGATGTGCATGTTTATTATTGCCAGCAAAACATGAGACAATTTTGCATGACATATAGTGTACAATCAATAACATTGATCTGACAGCTCATACATTTACCAAGTTGTTCGACAGGAATTTGGACGACAAACAGTGCAGACCCTGATCAGAGGGCTCCTCTAGGAGCCCTCTGATCTGGGTCTACACTGTTTGCAAATGGAATCTAACTGGTGTCCAACTTTCATAGAGTTACCGATGATAAATATTTTACTTACATGTCATTGTTCTACAATACGAAACAATATGATTGATGATAGGGAGAACAATACAGGTGAACTTCAATACCTCAAACTTCAAGGGACCATACACATTACTCGAGATAACGCAGGTTCGAGTTATCTGATTTCAAATCTGAACAATTTCTCAAGTTCACTGCTTAATGCAGATCGAACGTAATGCTGAAAGCTCCTATAGGAACTTTCAGCATTACCTTCGACATGCATTAAGCTGTCACACGAGTTTCTAGCATAGTGATACATTATAGAACAATGATTTATTAATTTGTAAATTTTGGAAGGACCGAACTTTTACTTTGAGTTATCCGAAATTTGAGTTATCCGAGTTCGAGATATCGAAGTTGAACAGTATTTTACAAGCAGCAATGACATTTTGTAATGACGTTACTGATATTTTCAGGTCTTCCCTGGGTCAATTTTACCACATGTATACACAAAAACCCGCAACAGCGTGCAAAGATTTCAAACGCTGATCAAATTCCAATCCATTGTCTGAAAAAAATGCAGCACGATTGTTTAAAATACAGACATACGGTGTCCAAGATATTGCGATTAACAGTTGATATGTACGATGTCCTGTTGAACAGTACCACAGACACCAAGGTCATACACCTGTTCCGTGACCCCCGGGCTGTTATAAATTCTCGTCTAAAGACCAAATGGTACCCGGTTAAAACTCTATCAGACGTAACGCCTAATGCAAAATGTCTCTGTGAAAGGATGCTCAGTGACTATGAGGCCGGGCTGATACTCGAGAAGGCTTACCCGGACAAATTCACATTTGTTTTCTATGAAGATCTGGTTGATGACTTGGTTCCGAAAACCGATAGCCTATACGTATTCGGAGGTATAAGACCTATAAAAAGTATTGGGGCGAAGACTTTTGACGTTATGGCAAATTTCGGGTATAAATCAGACCATTCTTTGCGGGACAATTCTACGGACTACGCCTCTTGGTGGCGCCAAAGTCTGGACTGGGAGATAGTGAAAGCCGTTGACAGTGTGTGTCAGAAAGTGTATACTGCTTTAGGATACAAACGATTTGAGACAGAAGCCAGCTTACGTGATAGAAACTTGCACAGTTTTTCTTTTCCTGAGAGATACCAGTTGTGACGAAGACTTATTTAGAACAGTTATGTGTATGTAAAATATCAGTTGGAATGCATTTTTAAAGAGAACAGTAACTGCCGAGGTTTTAATACCCCCACTATTGAAAGAAACTAATTACGAAATCTACAAATTCGAAATTTGTAATTACGAAATTTGCCATCACGAAATCTGCAAATACAAGGTCTGTTATTACGAAGTCTGCCAATCCGAAGTCTATAATTACGAGTTTTATCAATACGAAGTCTGCCAATCCGAAGTCTTTACTTACGAGTTGTGCCAATCCGAAGTCTATAATTACGAGTTCTGTCATTACGAATTCTACCGATCCGAAGTCTGCCAATACCAAGTCTTCCGTTACTGTTTCTTCCGTTATAGAAAGTATAGAACAATTCTCGCTTTAGATGTTACACACGTTTTGGTGCTTGGCGTGGACATTTTCAGTATATTTGTATTCAAGGGAGATTACTGAAGCAGACCCTCAATGTGCTCAAACGTTTGTTATTTTTGCCAGTGTACGTCACACGTTTTAACTTTTATTACGATATGGACATATTTTCTTGTCCCAGTTGTAATCGGTTTTGATGCAGGTGTAACATGGCATATCATCCAACTTATTGGACCGTCAGGTTGTATATTATAAATACATGTACGATGACGACGACGACGATGACAACAACAGCAGCAACAACAACAGCAACAACAACAATATAGTCTGTTTTGATATCGAACATTTTCCTTATATAAATACGTTTTCACACATTAACCAACAGAACAGAGCCAGATCAGATTATATTAATCCTATAGAAGCCGTCTGATCAGGGACTATTCTGTTTGTTTATGAAATTATAAAAAAATATAAGCCTCCACCGTCTCTACCACTACTAAAACATCCTGTGTACATTTGTCAACATAACAAGTCACCGGAGCATTGAGAGCAATGCCATAGTCCCCTACCGGCTGACTCGATTCTTTGTGTCACAATTTAAAGAAAAGTCCTTAAGTGCTGCACATTCATACAGAATTCTGTGTATCATATTTATTGAATCAAATATAGCACTTCTGGCTCGTGATATTCAATCAAAGATTACAAACATGAGTAATAAGTTCCATAACACTATCCTTTTTGTTGTTGTAAAAACAACTTTTACCAAATATTGTAAGTCAAAAAGGAGAATAACTCTGTTAAAATCCACAGAAGAGTTATGGATGATGCCACACAATGTCTTCTAATTAGGTCAGGCAGTTATGTTTTTGTGAATTATGAACTCCAAAGTTCAAAACCTAGGTACATATTCGTAAAAATCAATGATCGTAACTCTGAACAAAACTTATTCAACCAGATCGAGATTGGAACTTAAGCTGTAACGCATTTAGATTTAGCTTTCTGTCATACATAGAGTTAATATCTCGAACCACTTCCGAAAACGTCCGGACAATTGAAAATGTGACGAAATATTTTGAGTTCAAAGACCATAACACTAACAACGTTTATTCAACTGAACCGCGAGTTTAACTTAAGCTATAACTCATCTAGAGTTAGCTTTATACCAAAGATAAAGTTGATATCTCGAACCACTTCCAAAAAAGTCCGGACTATTGAAATTTTGACGCAAAATGTCAAGTCCAAGGGCCATGACTAGCAAAAACTATTCCACCAGACTGAGATTCGAACTTAAGCTGTAACTCGACTAGACTTAGCTTTATATTAAATACAAAGTTGATATCTCAAACCACTTTCAAAAAGGTCCGGACAACTGACTTATTGCGGAATGACAGACGGACGGACAGACGCAACCAAAAAGTATAGTTCCTTTCGGCTTTCGCCGGTAGTGGACTAAAATGTGCAAATCAATATTATGTCTTACACGAATAATGCTGATACATGTAGTGCATAATGTGCTCATCATACATACATACATACATAACATTATTAATTTATTACATTGGTAAATTATGAGACTGACATACCATGTGCTCAACATACATCATACATTATTAGTTTATTACATTGGTAAATTACGAGGCTGACATGTCATGTGCTCAACATACATCATACATTATTAGTTTATTACATTGGTAAATTACGAGGCTGACATGTCATGTAATAAACATACATACATACTTAACCCTTTCCTCTATAAATACGCCTTTCTACGCGTCTGTAAAAGTCACCTGTTGAAACCATTGTGATAAATAGAGCATTTGCTCCTATAGGAGCAAATGCTTTATTTATCACAATAGTTTCAAAATACAAAATTCTAAAAAGAAATCCTTTTCTCTAGTTAATGCTCATTTTCGGTGGATTTATTCAAAGAGGTTGGATCTAAAACTAATATATGAGGGAATGGGTTAATTTATTACATTGGTAAATTATGAGGTTGGCATATCATTGTGAGATTGTATACCGGTATACAATGTAATGATAAATTATTATGGTTATTGTGCGTGTATACATATGTGTATTCCTAATTGTCATACTGTATATATGTTGCAGGTTGGAATGTAATATGTACTCTTCAGTATTGGCGGAAATAAAGACAATAACAAAATTATTTCTTACATAAATATTCAACAGGGAAAGAAACCAAACCATGCGTATAAATTTATTACCTACATGGACAAATGGAACTGTATGAGCCTGTATTCCTCATAATTATGTACTCGAGATATCTCATATTTTTGTGTGAGACACGTGATTAACCCTTTGCCTGTTCATGATTAATTAAAGAAATAATAACATCATGAATATTCGTTGATTGACATATTGCACACAGGATAGTTTGGTTCAGACAGAAACTGTAGAACCTGGGTTCTCAAGCTTTTGATTGGTCAGATTTGAGTTTTCAAGCTTTTGATTGGTCAGATTTGAGCCAGAGGCTCAAATCTGACCAATCAAAAACTTGAGAACGAACTCAGACTCAACTAAAAGTTTTATAAGCATGGATACATGTCTATGTTATACCTTAAGCAAACAGAGCAGACTCTGATCAGACGGCTCCTCTAGGCAAACGCGTAAAATGGTGTTTATATAAGGAAAAGGGTTAATGCCAAAACACCTATAGTGTTGTTGTTGTTATTCCGGTGTGAAAAAAATACGGTCTGAACAAATTAGGCTCTGGTGATCTTTTCAAGGGGGCGTCTGATCTGGTTCTGCATTGTTTGTCGTGGAGCATTTTGGCGATATTGGCAATGAAAGCGCTATTAAGGTGGTTTAAAACGCGCAACTTGCAGATCCGTATTTTGAATAAATCAATTCGTTCGTAACTTGTCGTCTTATTCCGCCAGGGTTCTGAATATTCCGTAGAAAATAGCTGAGGTGTTTCGAGTGAAAGCAAGTGTACCGATCAAGGGAAAGACATCTAAAATGTTTTGTGTGAAAAACAAGTTAAACGCTGTCTTTCAGTCATATGAGTTTTGGGTAAAGGTATATTTTACTCCTGGGGAAACGATAAACTAATATAAAATAGAATCTACCTCCTCTGGTACCAGATCAATAAAAGTGTTCCTTATTGTTATCGAAAGTATTCAAACCATGGCAGTGATTAAATATTTAGTTTAGTAAAATCTCTCTAAACCGGACGTTAAAATTAGTATCGAAACCAGTCTTTCAGACATGTTGCATATTATAATGCAGGTTGAAAATCATGCAGAAAGCTCGAAAAGGAGCACTGCTTTAAACTGCCAACTGCTAAAAAAGAGCTAAATTGCTCTTTCATAAAATTCCGGTTTAGGGGGGTTCTACTGTACTTGTATGTAATGTCTCCTTACTAAATTGAATAATGAGTATGCTCAATACCATATTTAGAATAGATAACGTTGTATTACTGTCCAGGAAAAGACAACTGCTTCTGGAGTATTTTTCATTAGATGAAAATAAAACAGAGTTGTCTTTCTTTAATGTCAAAGCTATATATCGGAGTTTTCCTGGCACGCCGCGAATACAAAATAATACAGTTGAACCTGTCTTAAGCGACCATTAAAAAAAGATGACTAACTAGAGGTCGATAAGGCAAATGGTAGCTTAATACAGGTAAAAATAATGCAGAAAGCTCCTACAGTAGCTTTCTGTATTACGTTTGCCCTGCAATAAGAAACCACCTGCTTCTTTTATGATTCCTGTGCCAAATTGATATAAGATCGCTTAACCCTATCCTCCATAAATACGCCTTTCTACGCCCTGCAAAACTAACCTGTTGAATCCAGTGTGATAAATAGAGCATTTGCTCCTATAGGAGCAAATGCTCTATTTATCACAATGGATTCTAAAATTTTCCCTTTCTCTAGTTAATGCTCCTTTTCGGTAGATTTATTTGAAGTGGTTGGATAAAAAATAGCCTATGAGGGAATGGGTTAAGAGAGGTTCTACTTTTGAGACGGCCAGTAACTCTGTGTCTTATCAGTTTCCAATCTGTTTGACAGCCTGACGGCGTTTTTAAAGAGAACTACAAGACAAAAACTTCAGAATAGCAGTAAATGGCAAATAATGCAGATCTATGACAATAACTACATAGGGTGCAAACTTAAACCTTTACTTCATGAATATTTAGGTGAGAAATAATGACGTCATGAGTATTAAAGAGATTATTTTTTATTGTGGCAAATGGACACAAAAATGTTTGGCCATGGTAGAAACTATAGAATCAGATCTGTATAATTCCATTAGCAAACTATTTAGAAATAATGACGTCATGAATATTTATTAGCGGATTTTTCATAATGGCATTGGTAGAATATGTCCTAATCGGCCATTCATTTATTGAACATATAAGTGTTAAAAAGCAGATGTTTGCTTAATGCAGGTCAAAAGCAATGCAAAAATGCTCCCATAAGAGCTTTCTGCATTACTTTTGACCTGCGTTATGCTACCAATTGTCTTGTCTTACAGACCTGTAATTCGACTTCTTTTTGATGGCCGCTTAACCCTTTCGCTGCCAAACTCTGTCGTCTGCTAACTTTGTCGTCTGCTACAAATTTTCATTCTTTTGATTTTGTTCATTTTTGTTCCAAAAACATAGTAACAGTAACAAACAGTTTGGACCCTGATGAGACGCCGAGTTACTCGGCGTCTCATCTGGATCCAAACTGTTTGCATAGGTAATCACTGATCCGGCATTGGCAGCGAAAGGGTTAAGATAGGTGCTAGGGACGTGATTAGTGTTGCACTTTTAATTACTACTCACGAACAGACTCAATAAAACCGAGTCTGCAATTTTCTCTTTTGGCATTGCTACTTTTGCTTTCGAAGGATCATCCACTCTCAGAATATATTCACTGTAGACAGGATTTTGATTTGGTATTGATAGACACCAAAGAGTCAGATCTATTATAATGTCATAAGCAAACAGAACAGGCCCTGATCAGACGGCTCCTGTAGGAGTCGCCTGATCTGGTTTTGGTTTTTATCGGATTTTACGTCGTTTTAACAGTATTTCAGTCATTTCGCGACGTCCAGCTAATTACAGGTGGAGCTAGGAAGACCACAGAGACTCTTCTCTGTTTGCAAATGCGTGATAAAGCGTTTATATTAAGGAAATGGTTAATTTGAAATATGACCTCAGCTGTGTACACGTCAGAACGTTCCCAGCTGATTTACCTTTTAGCGTGTCTGTATTATATCCGAACTTTAAATCAAATTTTAATCTCATTTCGGACCGTTTTGTGTGCAATATAGCTTACCGTATTGCGTTTAACCAGTTAATCTTTGTTTGCTACTGGCATATTTGTGATAACTTTACAAACAGTTTGGATCCAGATAAGACTCCTAGTAAAGCGATGTCTCATAGGAAGACATTGCGATCAATGCTTTTGAATAAATATAGAATCAAAATCTACTGTGAATTATCAATCAAGACGATAATCTTTACATAGCGAATAAGGAGTTAACCAGCCGGCGACCTTTACTGTTTAGTTCCCATAAGCGAAATCGTGATAAACCTTTTCAAACCGTTTGGATCCAGATGAGACGCCGAGTTAACTCGGCGTCTCATCAGGATCCAAACCGTTTGACATGCTTATCGTGTTTTTTAAAAATAAATTGTAGACAGTTCCAGTATGGCACCTGAAGCAGACGATAATCTGAGCAGACGAAGTTTATTTGGCGGTAAAAGGGTGAATCAATACCCACAATTCGTTTTAACCGTGTATATATATACACATCCGGTATAGTTGTCATTCACCGCGCGCTTAACAATACAGCCTAGCAACGTATGGACGCGCTCAGGTAGCTACTGAACTGTGATAGTACTTAAGTGCTGAATGGATTTTCGCAGTTCCTGAATAGGGGACAGAAAAATGACATCCCTACAGCTGTTTCCGAAGACCGAACACAAGGCCCCGGTACCCCCGGAGTGGGGCACGGGGCGACATAAGGCAGAAGTGGACGTTTTTGTGCCCAAGGCCCCGACATGGCAATACAGGTTAGGCCGTTTTGGAAGTTTACACTTTGTAGTCTGATATGTTCAATACACACTCGAGTTTTATATTTAAATGTTTTAGTGAATGAAATATTGGTTCAGACTGTTTAAAATTCGGAAAATGATTTAAAATTCTTATCGTCTGTGATTTTTTTTACATAGTTCATTATCGACATATCGGGTAGATAAGATCTCGAGATTTGTACACATGAGACGATCTATTGTTACAATCACTGATATTGGTATCTGTAGTCGGCGGTGTTAAATATTTTACAAGGTGTGTGTTCAATATACGATCTTTGTATACAGATTTGCGGATAATCTAAAGACATTATGCAATTTATGTCCACCCCAGACAAAACTCGCTTTTAACCCTTTATGAATATGCATGGTAAGACATAATGATACCATGGATATTCATTAGATTAATTGTTATAAAAGCACATGGGTACTTGATCTTTTGGCCATGACATAAGCTGTAGAACCTTATCTTTAATCTATTTATTATACCATAAGCAAACAGAGCAGACCCTGGTCAGATGGCTCCTACAGGAGCCATCTGATCAGGGTCTTCTCTGTTTGTAAAGGCTTAGAAATACATATCTGAGGAGTAAAGGGTTAATTGTAGTTTTACTGAGCCAGTTTCTCAGAGTAATCAGGGAAAGCATTATATACTTTTAACTGTATGGAAATTTCTTGTACAGTAAAACACATCAAAAGTAACCACGATAAATAGAAGATATTGGGTACTTTTAAAGCATAGACATATACAGTAAAACCTCTCTATAACGACCACTAAATGGTGTTAATTAGTTGGTATTTAGGACAGGTGGCTGCTTAAAACAAGGTAAAAGTAAAACAAAACGCTCCTCCTTGATGTAATTTAGTGGCCGTTATAGAGAGATTTCACTGTACATACATATGTATGTGTATGTCTCTGTTTAACCCTTTCCTCTATAAATACGATTTTCTATACGCTTTTGCAAACAATAGACCCAGATCAAACGGCTCCTATAGGAGCCATCTGATCAGGGTCTGCTCTGTTTGCTTATACTATAACATAGATATGATTCTACAGTTTCTGCCATGGCCAAATTTTCACATGTCCTTGTGCTATTATAACAATTAATCTAATTAATATTCATGATGTAATAATTTCTGACATTAATATTCATAGAGTAATGGCCAAATCAGGCAGTGTCTAAACCCTTTCCTTCATATAAATGTGTTTTCACGCATTTGCAAACAGAGTAGACCCAGATAAGACGGCTCCTATAGGGTCCGTCTGATTAGGGTCTACTCTATTTGATAATGGAATTTGAAAGACATATTTCTTTAGTTTTGAAATGGCTACAATTTTCCATCTTCCATATATTGTTATAAATAGTTGTCCATGAATATTCAATAGGTATCGAAGTTTGGAATAAACACAGAACAGAGAAAGGGTTAATGCAGCATGAGTGTTACGGAGAGAGCTCCCTCAGGAGTTTTCTGAATATCTTTCGTTCTGCATTAAGCTACCACTTGCAATTACCATCCAGTAGTAGACCCCTTTTAGACCCATCTGAGACGATTCTAAAGAATGGCCACAACATAGTGTTTGGTAGAGAAATGACGATTTTAGCATTTGAGTACGCACCTTAATCTGTTGCTCTGATATCAAAGGTAAACACATGAATATTCATCCCAGAAATAATTATGTATGATTGTTGATTAGATTTTTTTTATAATGGTAGTAGCTTTTGGCAACGACAGAAACTGGGAAATCGGCTATATATAGCAATATAACAGAGCATATCCTGGTTAGACGGTTCCTACAAGAGTCTGATCTAGGTCTACCCCGTATGCAAATGCGTGAAAAAAGCATTTATATGCGGGAAAGGATTATGCATATATTATGGCTTTTTTACGGATAAATATTAACGGTTGTTCGGTAGCATTACGAGTATTTGTATAGATCATAATTTCATGCATAGTTAGCTTAAACCCACAGACGCCTATGCAAACAGAGAAGACCCAGATCAGACGGCTCCTGTAGGAGCCGTCTGATCAGGGTCTACTCTGTTTGCTTATGGAATTATATAGATATGATTCTGCAGCTTCTGCCAATGTAACAAAAGTCTGTGTTCATCCAACACAATAAAAGTTCAGCTAATAAATATGCATGGTGTCATTATTTCTTAGCCTACGTGAATATTAAACAGATAAAGGATTGAATGCATTTGTTTAAACAGGAGGCATAGAATCACTTACCAATACAAGAGACCCACTCACACGTACAAGTACTACTAATACAAACACACTTAACCCTTCTCTTGCTGAATTTTAAAATATGTTTCTCCTTCTTTACCCATGCCCTGTTGTATAATTACATATAATATTATCTTCACTGTGTACAAGTATTTTGCTGTGCAATCATTGCTCTGGAGTGCATTTGTTGCACAGTCAACTTGTATATAGTGCAGACCCTGATGAGACAGCTCCTGCAGGAGCTGTCTCATCTGGGTCTTCACTATTTACAGGTAGGTATATTGACGCGAATAGCAAGCGAAGGGTTAAAACGCGATGTCACCTGAACAAGAAAACGCTTTAACTACCTACCTCATATAAACGCTTATTCGCGCCTTTGCAAACAGAGTAGATCTAGATCAGACGGATCCTGTAGGATAATATTTATCATATGAAATTATGATAGATCTGACTCTACAGTTTCATTCAATACCGAACGGAAATTATCCTGTACAAATACTGTAATAAAATATCAGCTAATAATTTACCTTGATGTCATTATTTGGTACATGGATAAATAATAGAGAAGGGGTAACATAATTAAATTAGACTTTAACTGTCTGCAACTATTTACCGCGATGTCGTTTCTTATGCTAAATGCCAACAGTGTAACACTACGCACACGGTCGAATCTGTCTTAAGCGACTATAAAAAGAGGTCTCATTATGCGTCTGTAAGACAGGTGGTAGCTTAATGCAGGTCAAAAGTAAAACAAAAAGCTCCTATATGAGCTTTTTGTATTACTTTTGCCCTGCATTAAGCTACCACCTGCTTTTAAGACTGCGTTTGATAAATAAATGGCCGCTTAAGAGTTAACCATTTCCTTTATGTAAGCGTATTTTGACGCATCTACAAATAGAGTAGACCCAGATCAGACGGCTCCTATAGGAGCCGTCTGATCAGGGTATGCTCTGTTTGCTTATAGTGTAATATAGATCTGATTCTAAAGTTTCTGCCTGAGACAAAATGTGCTGTCTTCGTATACCATTATAAAAAATAATCTTATTAATATTCATGACGTCATTATTTCTTACATGAATATACAACAGGGAAAGGGTTAAGACGGGCTCTACTGTATGTAAAACAATAAATGAAAAAATAAAATACTCCGCAAGCATGTTTTATAGCGATAAATCGTCATTTAACCCTTTACTTCATATAAACGCATTTTCACGTATTTGCAAACAGAGTAGACCCAGATCAGACAATTCCTATAGGAGCCGTCTGATCAGGGTCTACTCTGTTTGCTTATGGTGCAACGCAGATCTGAATCTACAGTTTCTTCCCGTGCCCAAATGCCCATGTGTTCATATGTCACAATAAAAAAATCGGCTAAATATCCATGTTGCCATTATTTCTTATATGAATATTGAACAGGGAAAGGGTTAACATGAGCAGTTAATATTGAACAGTCATATAATTTATATTTAGATATCTCTTCTTTCTGTCCATTTAGATGCCCATTTAGCTGTTTGTCTATTTCTAGGTATATTTAATTTCTTTCTTCAGTCTACGAAAAGCACTGTCCGTAACATATTCTCTTAGTTTCGTTTGTCTATCTGTTTCCTTCTCTTTGATACAAATTCAAGACTTCGCCGCAATTCATTAACGTACTCCACTTTTAGAAACACACCTTTAGAATGCTAAACTAATCAAAGAAATGCTACTTCAGCTGACCTAATGTTAACCATTGTCTTGCTGTAAAAACTAAAAAGAATGGCTGCGCATACTCAAAACATTGCAGCCATTTTAGAAAGTAAAGATACAGATCTTTCAATTGCACAGAGCAGACCCTTATCAGACGGTTCCTGTAGGAGCCGTCTGATCTGGGTCTACTCTGTTTGAAATTGCGTGAAAACGCGTTTATATGAGGATTATATGAAGGGTTAGACTCGGATCCGTTTTAAGTTTTACTTTCTCACCAATTCGCCAAAGCCTTTGAGAAACTATTGACCGAATGGCAAACAGCTTGGATCCTGATGAGACGCCGAGTTACTCGGCGTCTCATCTGGATCCAAGCTGTTTGCAAATGCTTATCAGATCGCAGATAGCAGTATAAAGGGTTAACATGTTTGAGATCCATACATCTGTATTGAGCATCGATTCCCATCATGCTTCAACAATGAGCTTGGCTATTAGTTATTCATGAGGTATTTTCCTATCAGCTGTAATTCCGATGGCTTTCATTATTATCTCAGTTTCAGAGCAAAAGATAAAGGTGTGTACTCAAATACTAAAATCGTCATTTCTCCACCAAACCCTCTGTTGTAACCACTCTTTAGAATCGCCTCCATTCGAGGTGATTCTGAAGAATGGTCACACCATGGGGTTTTGTGGAGAAATGAAAAATACTTTTTAAGTTGTTCTTTAAAATCTTTTAATTTACACATCTTATCTGGACCTCTGCAGTTTCTAGCATTGCTGAACGCTTTGCCCATTCCATTCATCATATTCCTAATATCGAAACTCTTGCTTTTTTGTCTATGTAAACTAATACAGACACCGGGCAGTCTGGATACTAATGAAGAGCCCAGATTACTAGTAAGCCTTAAGACACATGCGTGTTACAAATTCTACCACCTATTCACGTGCAGCATTTAAAAGGTTAACTGTTTTATCTTGGGATGTACTTAAACATTTAACCTGTTGATGACACATTCCATGACAACCCTAATCAACATCAACAGTTTGGATTCAGCTGAAACGCATCAGTGTCAAGCTGTTTGACACTTGGTCATCGTTTCTTCACAGTCTGAAAGATTTGTAGTGAAAATAATTTCATCAGATCAGGGAGTAGGGGGTGTATTTGTTTTAAACCTTTCTCTGTTCAGAATTCGTGTAAGAAATAATGACATCATGAATATTTATTAGCTAAAGTTTTCATGGGAATGTTATTGCTTTGGCAAAAACTAGAATCAGATCTATATCATGTGAAAAGCAAGCAGAGCAGATCCTGTCCAGAAGATTCCTATATGACCCGTCTGATCTTGGTCTACTCTTTTTGCTAATGCGTAAAAAGGCGTTTATATGAAGGAAAGGGTTAGGATTAAAAGTGTGCATTCCTTTCTAGGTCTCTCTTAATGACGGCTATGTATGAAAATACTCACAGTACCCACGGACCTACAAACACTCTTTTTACCATTTCCCTCATATAAACCTCTTTTCTAACCCTTTTAAACCCTTTTTGAACGACAAACAGGACAGACCCTGGTTTAGGGCTCTCCCAGTTTTGGTTCCCACTGTTTGAAAATTCCAATACGCTCGTTTCCCGTATTGAAATGGTTAAATTCAAACCTAACTACAATAGATCCGGTCCTAAGCGGCTACATATACTTGTTGAACATAGGAGTCTTAAAGAGCAGGGGTGCTTAATGATGGGCAAAAGAAATGCAGGAAACTCCTATAGGAACAGGTGGCTGCTTAATGCACTGTGAAAGTCATGCAGAAAGCTCCTAGAGGAACTTTCTGCATGACTTTCATCTTGAATTGAGCTGCCACCAGTCTCCAAGACCGATATTTATACTAAATTGAACGTCTGGTTAGGAGGGGCTTTACTGTACAATACAATAGCTGTCAAAAAGTCGAAGTCAAACAAAATTAATCGTTGCTTTGTGAAACATACATGTAGGTAGGGCCTATCTGGTTGAACAATTTCTGACCATTAGTCGTCGTTAAGTCGCTAAGGGAAACACTAACGCTGAAAGTGAAAAATATAAACCATTGTTATGAACCGTTTCAATATGTATTGTATACATAATTTAGTCTTAACTGAACTCGAACCTGACTCGCATTTGCAAACAGCTTGGATCCAGATGAGATGCCGAGTAAATCGGCGTCTCATCAGGATCCAAGCTGTTTGACACTCGGTCAGTAGTTTCTCCAAAGCTTGAACGAAGGTGTCAAACAGAACGTGTCAAACATACAAATGATCCAAATTTGAGCAGACATTATTTTTTTTCATAACAGGAGAAGGGATACCAGTAATCAATACACACGTAATATGAGATCATGTATGTATACTATTGTCGATATTTATTCTGCTGGTTAAACCCGTTCACCGCCAATGTCGCATAAATGCACCACGACAAATAGTGCAGTCCCAGATCAGACGCCGCCTTTTCAAGGCGGCGTCTGATTAGGGACCTCTCTTTTTGTCTGAAACTCTCTTTCTATATCTGTGTTTTATTCCTTTGAAATTTGCATTTATTTATCTCATTTCCTTATTTTACCGAATGATTTAACAAAATTGGTTTGCAGACGACAATTAGAAAGTTGGCGCCGAAAGGGTTTAAGTGATAGTGTCCTTACAATAAACGCATATTTTCAATAACATCATAAAACTTGGTATTTGTTTTGTTCAATCATTATCACAACGGATGTCAATTTGAACTTATATCGAAAAACGCGACTTTAATACAAAATAAACCGTTTTCATCGACGACTTTTATTTAACAACATTTGTCGAACAGCAACGAAATAAAAACACATTGCCGAAAACATCAGATTTTCTATATCTAACAAATGAAACGGTGTTTCTTTTTTCGGCGTTTATTCAGTTGGTTTTCCTGCGATATACTTCTTTCAGCATATAAACACATGGTTTAAGTATGTGTTAGGTATTTGTGAAACACGTTGCAAGAAGGTACTATCACATTCAGATGTACCATTGTCTTGTATATACCCTGGACATAATAAAACATCTGTGAATCTATTGATCCGTTTACTCCTATAGTATTTTCAGATACAGCCTATTTGTATAAATCTACTGAGAAAAAAAAAGAATTTCGTTAGAATTATGTAGTTTTGAATCCAATGTGATAAATAGAGCATTTGCTCGTATGGAGCAAATGCTCTATTTATCACATTGGATTCAAAAATGAATCTTACAGAGGCTTCAAAAGGCGCCAATATGAGGGCACGGGTTAATGTCTATATTTTAGAGATATAAATCTGGAAATTATATTTAACTCATTCTCTCCTAGGCTAATTTTAGACCCAACCTTTTTTAATTAATCTACCGAAAAGGAGCATTAACTAGAGAAAAGGAAATTTTTAGAATTTTGTAGTTTGAAACCATCGTGATAAATAGAGCATTTGCTCCTATAGGAGCAAATGCTCTATTTATCACAATGGTTTCACAATGTGAATTGCATAGAGGCGCAAAAATGCGTCACTAGGGGGTAATGTGTTAATAGTAAGATACATACCTCTATTATGTACTCAACATTTTGGTATGAAAACCAATACTGGTGCAGAGCTCCACATAAGATGCATAGATGAAAACATTTTCAAGAATAACTTCTTTATTTCTCCACCAAACCCTGTGCTGTGACCACTCTTTAGAATCGTCTCGAAGAGACGATTCTAAAAAGTGGTCACAAGATAGGGTTTTGTGGAGAAATTGCGATTTCAGTACAGTAAAACCTCTCTATAACGACCATTAAATTACATCATTTATTTTGTGCTAACTTAAAGCAAGGTGAAAGAAAAACAGAACGCTTCTATTGGAGCGTTCTGGTTTACTTTCACCTTGCTTTAAGCAACCACCTGCCAAAAATACAAACTAATTAACACAATTTAGTGGTCGTTATAGAGAGGTTTTACTGCACTTAAGTACGCTCTTTTATCTGTTGCTCAGCTTGTATGGTTTTATGTATAGTGAATAATTATAACAGTGTACACAACTTGTTCAAATTTTAAATAATGCTTTAAAATCAAATGTACGTTTACTTTCTGAACAAATGGATCGATGTTTTTTGTTCGTTTCCGATATCATTTTAATCTTTATCCTGTCAAACACGACTCGGTCACATTTGCAAACAGTTTGGGTCCATATGAGATGCCGAGTAACTCGGTGTCTCATCAGGATCCAAACTGTTTCTGTTTGTCACCCAGAAAATGACTTCTGAAAAACATTTAGGAATTGGAGGTTAGTGAAAATAAGATTTAGCAGACAATATATTTTTTTTTCAACGAGATAAGGGTTGAAAAGTTATTTAACCAATTTGCAAAAAAGAAACACTATCTTTTGTAACCGTAATAAACAAAATGTATTTCACAGTCTTTACATCAAGAATGAATAAAACGAAAGCGGCCTTTGTGTTAAACTTCGCAATTGTATGTTACGCCATAAAATAAATCGAACTATTGGTTCATAAATAGAAAATACATGTACATTACACAAGATAACAGTTTCCATGGGCAATGGGCACCTACTCTAATAATGCTAGAAGGATTTGAATTCCCAAAGCTCCATTTCATGAACATGTAAAATTGGCACTTTGAATTAAACTGACATAGTAGCAAATAGAGTAGAACCTGATGAAAGTGCTTTTTCAGGAACAGTTTGGTCTGGGTCTTCACTATTTGCCTAAGTTTGTGTGTCCGAATACATATGCTGATTAGGGTTATGAAAGTCAACTCGTGCATGTGATTTACAAATGGTGTAGACTCAGGTCAGAGGGATCCTAGAGGAGCCCTCTCACTGGTGACTGCATTGTTTTTCATTAAAAAAATCCTCATGCAAGTTTTAAGTATTTCATATTGAGTGGGTTATTTCATATTGAGTGGGTTATTTCATATTGAGTGGGTTATTTCATATTGACTGGGTTCTATTGTTAAACTCTGCTGGGCTATTCCACTCTGAAAATAAATTCAGCGTTGGCAGGGTTAAGATCCATCTCTATACATGATGCAGTTTGTCACTGATATCGTTAGTTCTAATCGATCTAAATCGTCAACTCGGTGAAATGGGGTTGCATTTACCTATGAATATCACATGCAGCCTTTTTGCACCAGAGCCAACGATTTTTGAATTTCAATTTCAATTTCCCATTGCAAGCAATGCAGATCCTGATGAGAGGGATCCTACAGGAACTCACTCATCCGGGTCTACACTATGTGTAGTAAAAATTGTGCTTAGCACATAATGGATTACACTCATATCTGTTTATCACCAGTGCAAGGTTGGTGCCTATGCAAAATTATTATGAAAGCATTACAAATTGTATATATGTAATTGTATATATGTTTTCTCTTTGTTTGAGGGCCTCATGGAAGATTGGTCATAACCAAATGAGTACTCTCGTTAAATAAAGTCTTTATTATTATTATTATTATTATTATCATTATTATTATTATCGCCGATAATCGTTATGATGGGTTTTTTTGTTTAAAGACAAGAGCACCGCGTGCGGATGTCATCGCTCGTCTGTTCGATTGTAGCCCTTGTGACGGCGCACAAGTGTATGAAGTTCCATGAGATTTGCATGAATAGTTAATAAGTAATAGGAAATGTTAAAGTTTCCCGACGACGACGACAACGCGGGCACCGGAGTTACAACAATAGCTCGTATTATATTCTTCGCAATTTAGACGAGCTTCACATGCTGTTGCTGCTGGTGAAGAACTTAAACATCAATGATGACGTATTTATTGTTTTATTTTCAGAGACCAGCCTATTGATCAGTTCTATAAACTGACCCAGTTGAAACTGAGCAATGTGAGAAGTAACGACGAGCTGTAAGTATATCTTACGAATATTATCTATTTGTACACAGAGGTCCATATAAGATGCGTAAATTAAAACATGTTCAAGAATAACTTCTTTATTTCTCTACCAAACCCTATGATGTGACCACTCTTTAGAATCGTCTCAAAGAGACGATTCTAAAGAGTGGTCACAACATAGGATTTGGTGGAGAAATGACGGTTTTAGTATCTGAGTACGCACTCTGTGTACAGTAGGCCTGTCCTAAGCGGTCATTCACTTATTGAACACAGGAGTTTTCAAATGCAGAAGGTTTCTTAATTCAGAGCAAACGTATAGGAGCTAATTAGTTGGTATTTAGGTCAGGTGGCTGCTTAAAGCAAGGTGAAAGTAAAACAGAACGCTCTTATAGAAGCGTTCTGTTTTGCTTTCATCTTGCGTTAAGCAGCCACATGCATTTAACACAAAATACTTGATTGTAATTTAGTGGCCGTTATAGAGAGGTTTTTCAGTACTCAAATATTAAATTGCCCATTTCTCCACCAAACCCTATGTTGTGACCACTCTTTAGAATCGTCTCAAAAACATAGGGTTTGGTGGAGAAGAAAAGAAGTTATTCTTGATTTGTTTTAATGTACGCATCTTATCTGAGCCCTGGAATTATGTATACCCCAAAGCAAGTTTGTAACCCTTCAATTCATTAACCCTTTACTTCATAGACACGCATTTTAACGCTTTGCAAACAGAGTAGACCCAGATCAGACGGCTCCTACAGGACCCGTTCCGTTTGCCTATGATATAAAATAGATATGGTCCAACAGTTTTTGCCATGGCCAAACATTTCTGTGTTCATAAAAAAATAATCTGAATAGTATACCACAATTATATATATGAAGCGCTCTTTTCACACAAGACATATGCATTCAAAAGCGCTCATAAAACTTGATGTCACTATTTCTTACATGAATATTCGTGGAGTAAAATGTTAAAGCGGAAAGCATAAGGGATCCGTCTTTCTAAAGATCTTACGACTAAATAGATCGTAACTTCTAACTTCCAGTTGCGATCGTTAAAACTTACCATAATTTCTGTCTTACGAAATTAAAAATACTTTCACACTAGAATGTGTGATAATTTGGGCTCAGCGAGTGGCAACAGTTGTAATACATCTGACTTATGATAATTTTGTTCGTTCAACCTTTGAAAGAATTAGAGGATGCGACAAGCTGAACTGTGATATCTCGAACTTTCAGGGACCACACTAATTACTTCGAGATAACCGAAGTGCGAGTCATCCGATTTCTAATCTAACAAATCCTCAAGTTTAAAGCGTAATGCAGGTCTAAAGTAATGCTGAAAGTTACTGTATGAGCTTTCAGCATTATTTCTACCTGCATTAAGCTGTTATATTTGTTTCTAGACACGCATGGTCATCCATTTCAGAACTATTCTGTATTGTAAATTTTTGAAATACCGAACTTTTACTTCGAGTTACCATGAAGTTCGAGCTACCCAAGTTCGAGATATCGAAGTTCAAATGTATTTTGTTTGCAGATTCGATTCTACATTCTGTTCCATTGATTTTGTATGGGATTCTTTCTCTCCTACTTTTATTACCTCAACCATTCTTTGCATACACACACATTCATTCTTATGGTGCCATGATATCAAATAGGATTAGAATTTCTAATCCGATGAAAGATTTACTAATCTGTCGAATTTCGGCGCTATCTTGATTAATTACTTATTCATATGTGTACTGGATTACCTAAGCTAGGGTGCACAATCAAAGTCAATTAAAACGATCGTGCATGAGAATGCATTTTACCGAAATGACCCATGCAAAAGACACGCAATCAGTGAAGGGCAAATGCAGTCAGTACAACCTTTCTCTCATAGAAACGGCATTTTCACGTCCTTGCAAACAGAGTAGACCAAGATCAGACGAATCATGTAGGAACCGTCTGGTCATGGTCAGCTTTGTTTGCTTATGAAAGTATAATAGATCTGACTCTTTGGTGTCTATCGATACCAAATCAAAGTTCTGTCTACAGTAAATATATTGAGCTATAATACAGCTGACTGTACGCTTTCTATTAAATATAATAATATATGCCATTAATAAAATTCAGCTAATACGTACTATGTCATGCATTACAGAGGTCCGATAACATGCGTAAATTAAAACAAATTCAAGAACACCTCCTTAATTTCTCAACCAAACCCTATGTTGTGACCACTCTTTAGATTCGTCTCTTCGAACCTGTCTTAAGCGGGTCATTCATGTATTGAACATTGGAGTCTTAAAACAGGCGGTTGCTTAATTCAGGGTCAAATTTGGAGAAAGTTCCTATAGGAGCGTTATGCATTACTTTAGACCTGCATTAAGCTACCCCTCCCTTACAGACCCCATACTTAGACATCTTTATGATGGCCGCTTAAGACATATTCTACTGCAGATATATATCTTGGTTTGCTGAAATTTTGATTTTATGCAATTGTGACTACGTCATTCTTTCAAACTTTGAGTGGTCTCTGTAAGCAGACTGTATCGTAAAATATTATAAAAAGACACATTTGAAGTACAGTTTTCTTAATTGTTTTTCTTTTTATTACAGCGTGCCAGAGCCGCACGAGCTGCCAATAGGGTAAGTGTATGTGCTCTATGTGGAAGGCGTTTAAATTAGATTGCTGCATAGACATTATATGTGTTCTATGTGGAGGACGTTAAACTTTTATTGTAGCATAGACATGGTGCTATATAAATGTAGCAGCGATTGACAATCTTTTAAACGTTTAACTGCGATGAAAACATGAACGCCAATATATATAATGTAAACATTTATAGGAATGTATATAAGAACATCTAATTAAAATTATTTTTGACATTTCTCCGTGAAACCCGATCTTGCTGCAACTCATTAACCCTTTCCTCTATAGGCTATTTTAGACCCAACCTCTTTGAATTAATCTACTGAAAATGAGCATTTACTAGAGAAAAGGAAAATGTTGTAATTGTGTAGTATATAAACCATTGTGATAAATAGAGCATTTGCTCCTATGGAGTAAATGCTCTATTTATCAAAATGGTTTCAAGAAGTGACTATTACAGAGGCGTAGAAAGGCGTATTTATGGAGGAAAGGGTTAAAATGCCTCTATGAGGCGATTCTAATAAGTTGCAGCAAGATAAAGCCTGGCAGAGAAATACCAGCTTTTTGGTAGATAAGTTCACATCTAGTCTATAGCCCTACATAGATACATGTACATCCATGAGGGTAGATTCTTTGAACACTTTAGTGGTTCTAATGAGTTGCAGCAATATTGGGGAAGCTTAGAAACACGAGATTTTAGTAGATCAGTACTTATCTTATATTCAGCCCCGCACATATACATGTACATGTACATAAACTTCGATATCTGAAACTCGGATAACTCGAACTAAAAGTTCGGTCCTTTCAACATTTACAATACAGAATTGTTATAAAATAGACAACTACGCATATCTAGAAACACACGTGACAGTATAATGAAGGTCTAAAGTAATGCTAAATTTAAGCATTACTTTAGACCTGCATTAAGCTGTAAACTTGAGAAAGTGTCCAGATTAGAAATCGGATAACTCGAGCTTCTGATATTTTTAAGTAATTTGCATGGTCCCTTGAAGTTTGAGATATTGCAGTTCAGCTGTATATAAGAGTAGATTCATATGTATCAATATGTGCTTTTTTCTTAAAATATTTATACTGAATACTGTTTGACCCTTCGCTTGCTATTCACGTCAATATACCTACCTGTAAATAGTGAAGACCCAGATGAGACAGCTGCTGCAGGAGCTGTCTCATCAGGGTCTGCACTATTTACAAGTTGATTGTGCAACCAGTGCAGTCCACAACAGTGATTACACAGCGAAATACTTGTACACCGTGGATATACATATAATTATACAACTGGGCATGGGTAAAGAAGGAGAATTGTATTTTAAAATTCAGCAAGAGAAGGGTTAAGACAATTTAGTTGACGTTAAAGCAATTTAGTTTGACAGGAAATATAGCTGATGTTTTCCAAATACTTTATTCCAGGCCTATTATGATTAACAAAACGTTCCCGGCGGAACATCCATACAGCTCACACATGCCACGGTCTGCATTATTTCCCAAGTTTGACAGCAGCATGGATCCAAAACGAGGCACTGCCGCCAGAAACGAACGACCAATCAGTGACGAGATGCCGGCCCAAGCTTATAACGTGAAAGTAGTCCACAAAACAAAGGGTAGGTAAAGTTGTACATCAATGAGGGATATTTTTCAGCTGTAAATTATCTCCCTTGACAGACAAACACAAAGGTATACCAAATGAAAAGTAGTTCATTTTAGTTGGATTACTCAGTTATTTCTCTTGTATTTCAATAAGATGTTGCGGTTAATTAATTTGATATTTAATCAAGGGTCATATTCCTTACACTCTAAACATTGCTTATTTCAAAAGAATTATAGCCAAAGAAAATATGTAATAAATGTCATGACCATTTGATAATTATTTTATGATATATTTAAAGTTAACCCATTCCCTCATATAATTAATTCCACCTCTGTAAAAATCACTTTCTGAAACCAGAGTGATAAATAGAGCATTTGCAACATAGGAGCAAATGCTCTATTTGTTACAATGGTTTCAAAACTACACGATTCTAAGCTTTTCCTGTGCGCTAGTAAATGCTCCTTTTTCGGTAGATTTATTCAAAGAGGTAAGATTTAAAAATATTAAATTTGCAATTCGGTACAAAGCGATCAACTATAAAATCAGAGGAAACCAATTGGAAGGACCTGCATTTCTTGGGAGTATTCATGGGCTATTACTGAACAAGATCCTTCATTCTCAAATTATTTGACATTGAGCATCGCTTTCACCCTTCTTTTGTTTACCGCGACCTGACTCGCATTTTCAAACAGTTTGGGTCCAGATGAGACGCCGAGTAACTCGGCATCTCATCAGGATACAAGCTGTTTGAAATTCTATCAATAGTTCCTCGATATGTTGATCAAATTGGAAGTAGTCAAAGTTGAGCAAACATTTTTTTCACTGCGGAATTAAGGTTTAACACATCTCCTGGTGACGCATTTTTGCGCATCTATAGAACTCACTTTATGAAACCATTGTGATAAATAGAGCATTTGCTCCTATATGAGCAAATGCTCTATTTATCACAATGGTTTCAAACTACAAAATTCTAATTTTTCCTTTCCTCTAGTTAATGCTCCTTTTCGGTAGATACATTCAAAGAGATTTGGTCTAAAAATAGCCTTGGAGAAAATGAGTTAAATAGTGTCTACTGTAATAACTCATTTTTGTTTGTTTGTAGGTTTCGGTGACAGATGGGAGATCCAGGATTTACCCCGGGCCTCCGAAAAGAAAGGTCTTGAGTGGAATGGGGAACACGGTTTTAACCAGGTATATATTTGAAGAACCATTTAGAAATGGAAGTTAAGTGATGGGGAGGTGGACATGTCAATTGTCGATATGATTCTGAATGACAAACAGTGCAGACTCTGATTAGAGGGATTCTCTCATCTGTGTCTACACTATTTTCAAATGCATATACAGTTGAACTTCGATATCTCGAACTCGGATAACTCGAACTACAGGATAACTCGAACTAAAAGTCCAGTCCTTCCAAAATCTTGCAATACAGAATTGCTCTAAAATGTATCACTACGCATATCTAGAAACACATTTCACAGCTTAATGCAGTTCTACAGTAATGCTGAAAGCTCCTGCAGGAGCTTTCAGCGTTACTGTAGACCTGCATTAAGCTATGAACTTGAGAAATTGTCCATATTACAATTCGGATAACTCGAACTTCTGTTATCTCGAACTAATTTATATAGTCCCTTGAAGTTCGAGATATCGAAGTTCAACTTTACATTGTACAATCGTTTCCCGCAATCAAAAGGGATGAACTTATAATATCGATGTTTAATTACCTTTTTTCAGCGTGTTAAAGTTCATGAAGGACGGCAAGAGTTTTATCCCATCCCTCCAAAAGTCGTTGCTCCCAATCTACAGACACGTGGTCCGGATATGAGGCTGTCAAATCGTTCGGCAAACGCTTTACGGAATGTCGAGAGGGACCAGTGGCAGACGACATACGACAGGAACCACACAGGGCTGGGCCCAACTAACCCAAACAAGCTGGATAATCTAGATGAAAAGACAAAATTTTATGACATCACTGGCATACGTGATGACGAACTTGTAAGCATTAACCCATTCTCACTTAGGCTATTTTTAGACTTAACCTTTTTGATTAAATCTACCAAAAACAAACATTAACTAGAGGAAAGGACATTTTCAGAATTGTGTAGTTTTGAAACCATTGTGATAAATAGAGCATTTGCTCCTATGGAGCAAATGCTCTATTTATCACAATGGTTTCATAAAGTGACTTTTACAGAAGCGTCAAAAGGCGTCAATATGCAGGAATGCATTAAATCATTAACCATTTCAACGTTGTAAGTTCAATGGACTTTTCCAAAAATCCAAACAGATAAAGCTTACGGTGAACATTCAGGGAATGTTTTAACGAAAAGTGTAACATGACAAAACAGTGCTGATCCGGATGAGAGGTTCCTCTAGGATTCCTCTCGTCTGGGTCTACACTGTTTACAACGGACATTAGTGACTCGTTTCCCGCCTGAAAGGGTTGAAATTTCTGGGAAAATGTCGTCTGCAAAATGTGTCGTCTGCTACAATTCTTGAAAATGGAAAACAAATTCTGACTTTGTTTCTCCTAAGCATATCTCAACATTACGTGATCTCTGGCTGAATGAACAGTTTGCTCACGCCCTTTGTCAACACTAAAAATCGAACGAGAGCACTTCAATGCACGCTGTTCATTTCACATATCATGCTATACAAAAATTTCGTTTACACAAACCCTCAGCGTTTTTAACCCTCCCCCGATATCCGCGATATCACATTTGTAAACAGCATGGAATTAGATGAACAAGCCGTCTAATCTGGATCCACGCCGTTTGGCATCCGGTCAATAGTTTCATCTTAACTCTTCGCGTGTTGTTCATGTCAGTATACCTACCTGTAAATAGTGAAGACCCAGATGAGACAGCTCCTGCAGGAGCTGTCTCATCAGGGTCTGCACTATTTACAAATTGATTGTGCAACTAGTGCACTCCACAGCAGTGATTGCACAGAGAAATAATTGTAGACAGTGAATATATATGAAATTATACCACAGGGCATGGGTAAAGAAGAAGAAATGTATTTTAAAATTCAGCAAGAGAAGGTCAACTCCTTAAATACGCCTTTCTTCGTGTTTTGCAAACAGAATAGAACACGATCAGACGACTCCTGTAGGGTCTGTTCTGTTTGCTTATGATATAATACCGGTATAGAGCTGACTAGTGTGTGTCCTGATAAAAACTACCCTGTTCCATTATAAATTTTGTAAATAGGTACTCATGGTGTCAATAATTTTCCATGAATATTCATGAAGTAAAGAGTAAACAAAAGCTTGTGCCATGACACGTTGTCAATAGTTTTTAAAAGGCTGTGATGCTGTGTTTGCATATGTCATGCTTGTTTATTTGAAGACCATTCTCTTCTGGCGTCTGGTAGTCAATATTAAAAAACAGCATGTCACGATAATCAACAGCAACGGGGACTCGCAGTTCTATGCTATCCCCAATTTTTCTCCATTGTGGCAAACCGTTAAAAGTTTCCAGGTTTGAAACTGAACACCTCCCGAAAGAGTTCAGCTTTACTCCGCTGTACAAAACAGTGCCTGCTCAAAGATGGGTGTGGGTCGACTACTTCCCATTAGATCAAGCTTTTGAAAAAATATAAGTGACAGAGTGTCAAACATCGTAGATCTTAGATCCTGATGAGATACAACGTTACTCGTAATCTCATCTAGATCCAGGATGTTTGCACATGCGTGCCAAGTTGCGCATAGAGAGAGAGAGAGATGACATAGAGAGATGACAGAGAGAGAGGAGAGACAGAGAGAGAGAGAGAGGGGAGAGAGAGAGAGAGAGAGAGAGAGAGAGAGAGAGAGAGAGAGAGAGAGAGAGAGAGAGAGAGAGAGAGCGAGCGAGAGAGAGAGAGAGAGAGAGAGAGAGAGAGAGAGAGAGAGAGAGAGGTTGGGTTTGGATAGAAGTCAGGACTAGATAGTTTTAGAAAGAATTCTTTGAATACCATGGTTACTAGAGTATGTCTCTGTATCGAATAAATAAGTCAAAATGCAGTATAATACACACATAAGTCTTAATAATTAGGCTGAAAATATACATAAATTCATTTGTTGACGCTTTTCAGTACGCCTTGTCCACGAATACTCTGGATCCGCCACGCCCTCTTGAGGGGAGATATGCGAAGAAACTCGTCCCAAGACCTCCTCCGATGGCCGGCGCAGAGGCAGCCAATGCTCCTGAAAATCCGAACTACGTCAGGTAATTCTAATAAAACAGCCAATTTTAATAGGTTTCGTATATTAATAACCTTAAGCATGTAACTCCATAGATGCGCTATTTAACAGCGTTTTAACCCTTTCACCGACGCAGTCGCATAAATTCACAACGACAAATAGTGCAGTCCCAGATCAGACGCCACCCTTTCAAGGCGGCGTCTGATCAGGGACTTCACTATTTGTCTCAATATCTATTTCTATATATGTGCTTTATTCCTTTGAAATTTGCATTTATTTATCTCATTTCCTTATTTTACTGAATGATTTAACAGACTTCGATTGCAGACGACAATTAGAAATTTGGCGCCGAAAGGGTTAAACAGAGTTGACCCAGATAAGAGAAACATTTCAGAACTATACTATATAAATAAGTCTTCGCCAATGGCGAGTCTGTGATTACCGTTACAAAAAGTGTGCGTGTAGATGAGCCCAATCTGTTTGATTCTTAGTCAATAATTTCTCACAGGCCTAGTCAAAAGTCGTCAAACTTGCACAAGATCCAAATATGAGCCAAAATACAGATAAAAGTGTGAACTCAAATTCTAAAATAAGTATTTCTCTACCAAAGCCTATGTTGTGACCACTCTTTAGAATCGTCTCTTCGAGACGATTCTAAAGAGTGGTCACAACATAGGCTTTGGTAGAGAAATAAATAAGCTATTCTTGAAATTGTTTAAATTTGCGTATCTTATCTTAACCTCTGTGAGTAATGTCTACAGTGGGGTAAGTGATACTTGTAAAGTATTCCACAACTCACCTATCATTGATTGTGTCCTTTCTTTAACATAACAGAATGATGACACATTCAGAAAAGGAGGAGGACAGACTATGGAACGGGAAAGAATACACCAACCTGCCTGATGACATCGCGGAACGAGAGAAGTTCAAGTGGC
Organism: Azorinus chamasolen; assembly: GCA_963576725.1. Lineage (NCBI taxonomy): Eukaryota > Metazoa > Mollusca > Bivalvia > Cardiida > Solecurtidae > Azorinus > Azorinus chamasolen. The sequence continues at coordinate 79,953,634 of OY755248.1, forward strand.
GAGAGATGGAGAAGGCCGCCCACTCTGAGCCCAACCTTCAGATACTGGAGGGCAGCAAAGTCGAACCGGACAAGGTTCCCTACGTACCTGCAGGTTAGTATTTGAATCTCATTACATGTACCTTTGTTGCAAGCGTCCTCCTCCCAACGAGGAGGTACTGAGTCTGAATCGCAGCTGAGTTTCACGCATTGCCATGTTGTCAGAGATATCGTATCCGGGTTTATCATTTACCAAGGCAGTGTTCATGTTAGAGATAGTGACATTTTGGTTTCATTTTTATTAGCTGTGGACTATTATAAGATTTATGTTTTATTTCAAAAGCAAACACAGAAGACCATATGTGAGTCCTGTGATCTGATCTTGGTCAACTCTGTTTACAAAGGTGTCACAATGCGTGTCTATGGAGTAAAGAATTAATATAATTGCAATGTGTTCAAACGTTAGCAAAACAATGGACCATGTTTCTGCAGTATCGGATATAGCTTCAAGCACAACATAGCCCAAGCCTGTCAGAGCAACAGATAACGATGTGCGTACCCAAATACTAAAATCGTCATTTCTCCACTAAACCCTATACTGTGACCACTCTTTAGAATCGTCTCTTCGAGACGATTCTAATGAGTGGTCACAGTATTGGGTTTGGTGGAGAAATAAAGGAGTTAAGCTTGAAAATGTTTAAATTTACGCATCTTATCTGGACTGTCCAGTTTTGGCTTCATCTGGCAAAGAATCAGACTTAGAACTGAGAGGGTTAATATCAGTCGGGTCTATCAACACTTTCTTTGTTTCAATTTTTCAGGGCCACCTGGAGGGAAAGAGGCAGTGTATTTAGATTCCACGAAAAGGGACCAGGACAAAAATTTCCAGGAAATCGAAGCACAGAACAGATGGAAGGTACTGAACAGCCACACACCGTCACACGATATATCTTCCCTCAACTACAAAATGGCCCACTCTTCTGAAGGTGAAAAACCAGCTACCTTTTACGGCCACGAGGGAAAATATAACGAAGAGAGATCGGGGCTGTACAGGACTGCCTATCTACCAGAGCGACTGGCATATTCCATGAATGCATTAGAGGTCAGTGGACCGGAAAAGGCCAACACTCGTACGTCTCATATAGACGCTTTAAACTTGCCTACTCGTCTGAATCATGAAATGAAGGATGCGTTCCGGTACAGCCGCACTCTAAGCTCAAGTCAGCCGAACTTAGCAGGGGACAGGCGAGAACCGAGAGAGCTGGTAGAACAGAACCAGGCGCTGAAACAGTATCAGAAAAATATACTGCAGCCCACAGTAGAAACATCACGTGTTAAAGTACAAGAAGGAGGGACAATTTTGAAAGAAAGTACAATGGGAGATACCTATAACACCCACAAATTCTTACAGGATCATAGTATCGGCAAGTTTGCCAGGAATGAACCTTTGCTTGTAATGTCTAAAGAAAATAAAAATTTACACAATGTTCGAAAGGCTAGTTCTACGAAATCAAAGAATGTTACATTTTCAGACAATATAACAGTAGCACAGAGTCTAGATAGCGGCATAATTAGGTTCAGTAGTGCGCCTACTAGAGGGTCGCCAAGAGTCGTCGCCAATATTAACCCAACTGTGAACGAGCAAGTAAGTACAACCCAGTATCTGAGTTCGCAGGCGCAGTACCAGCCAGACAGCGATATCCTCGCCGCTGAAGCTGCAGAAGAAGCCAGAATTCAAGAAGAGTCGAATTACCCAAAAATTCGATTCACAAATGTTGAAACATCAAAAGAAGACGCCAATGGGATGCAGAAGCCACAGCCGACAATTGCGTACTCGCATACACTCCGTAAAAGGCCGGTAACCAGCGATCCAAGTTCTGAATACAGGAACGAGTTCAGTAGTAAGGGAACCAACTTCATTCCGTCAAATCTGCAGCATTCGCTCTCCTTCCGAACAGCATACCAGGCTCAGTTTCCATCCCAAGACATCGGGTATAAGTATGATGATAGGTTCAAATGGCAGCCGGGAAGAGGCGTACCAAGACCGCAGACCAGTCTACTTGACATCCAAAATAGTTTTGATAAGTCCACAGTTCGACGTGGTTTCCATAATCAGTTCAACGAAAATAATCCTGATTTACGGCAGAATATCACGAGCGGGAAGAAACACGACTTTTGGGGCATTAGCGGGCAGTTAATTCACGGCTAAGGGAGACAACTGCATATATCTTAGCCCTTACAATGCTGATTTCTCAAATGGACTATTTCAAAATTCAAACAGGTCAAGCTTATGATGAATGTTTTGGGATTTTCTGAAGAAAGGTGTAGCATGACGAACAGTGCAGACCATGGTGTCCTCTAGGATCCATCTCATCTGGGTATACACTGTTAGTGTCTTGAGTCTCGCAGTTTAAGGGTTAATGAAATTTTTCACCTTTTACGTTTAATTACTGCCATATGAATCGATGCCTCTTATCAAAATCATCAGTTAATGGGTTTATAAAATGATTCATTCATTCAGTTGGTCCAATATTAATGTATAGAATTGGTCTTTATTTAAGATTGCAACAATTGATAAGATTTAAGATTCACAAATAAGCAATCCTGAAAATACCCCCGACCCAGTCAATTCTCATCTGAACTGAAATTTAAGTAGATTTAACCCTTTCCTTAATATAAACGCGTTTTTCACAACTTTGCAGACAGACTAGACCCAGATCAAACGGCCCCTATATGAACTGTCTGATCAAGGTCTGTTCTGTTTGCTTATGACATATTGCATCTGACTGCAGTTTCTACCAATACCAAAAATTCTGTGTGCATATGCGATTATAAAAATTCAGTAAATGAGTATTCATGACGTCATTACATGCATATTCAAAGGGAAAGGGTTAAAAAGTAAATATGATAGGTGAAAGAATGTCTTTAAAGTTGTTTATATAACGGCATATGAATATCGTATAAAAGGGAAGCTATTTCCCAATGTTTTTATATTGTCAGATAGGAATTGTGAGGGATATTTTATTTGTTTTTGCACAAATCGGTCACAATTTCATTGTTTTTACTGGTTATATATATATATTTTAAAAACTGATATGTTTACAATTGTGCCGTCCATTTTAAAGTAATGTTAAGCATGCCAACTCATGCTTATTATAATGTAATTGAGATGTGCTCATGTTGTTTTGTTTGTTATTTGCTAAATGGTTTATTTAAAATTATATGTACAGTATAACATGTCCTAAACGGTCATTCATTTATTGAATACAGTAACACCTCTATAACGGCCACTAAATTGTGTTAATTAGTTGGTATTTAGGGCAGGTGGCTGCTTAAAGCAAGGTGCAAGTAAAACAGAACGCTCCTATAGGAGCGTTCTGTTTTACTTTCACCTTGCTTTAAGCAGCCACCTGTATTTAATACAAAATACTTGATGTAATTTAGTGGCCGTTATAGAGAGGTTTTACTGTATATGAATTTGAAAAAAAGACGATTGCTTAATGCAAGGCAAACGTAATGCGGATAACTCCTATAGGAGCTTTCTGTATTACTTTTGACCTGCATTAAGCTACCACCAGCCTTACAGACATATACTTAATTATATTTTTGATGGTCGCTTAAGACAGGTTCTACTGTAGTAATATTGTTAACCCTTTACTCCATGAATATTCATGTAAGAAATAATGGCATTATGAGTATTCATTAATTAATTTTTATAATGTTATATAAACGATGGAGATTTTACGATGACACTGTAAAATCAGATCTATATTATTCCAAAAGCAAACAGAGCAGAACCTGATCAGACGGCTCCAACAGGAGCCGTCTGATCTGGATCTACTCTGTTTGAAAAGATGATAAAATACATAAATATATGGAGAAAAGGGTTAATAATGAACTTATTTTGTATGGTCATAAACTATTCAAAAGTGTATGCCCAATAATTCCGAAGACATTCATAAATATATGAGGTTGAGATGTCTTTGATTCTAAATATGAAATGCGTCCATGTTGATCTACATGTAAGCCAGGGTTAAAACGATGAAACTATATGATTAGACAAAAATGTACAAGGCACACAACGTCAAATGGCGTTCACGTTTCATTGGATAAAAGCGGGACAGTCTAAAAAGAGATATAAATTCAACTTAAACATATTGTGTATTGTTTACAAAAATATGTACAGGGGTCTTGTCCACTGTCAATAGAAAATGGTTGAATATTAAGAAACCATGCTTCGAATACATTCTAAATTTGGATGAAGGTGTGAATATTGCTTAACCATTTATTCCATGAATATTTATATAATAGGCTCCGCCCCTCTTTGAATAGTCAATATCTTGTTCATGATATTGATGTATTCTTCAAGGAATATTTTCCATGGAAGACAGGGGAAAGCTACGAGATATCAGTACCTGAAGTCAAACAGCTCGAGCCCTATTCAGACAGCTCCTTCTGGAGCTGTCTCACCAGGGTCTACACTGTTTGCAAAAGACGTAAAAAAGCGTATACATGGAGTAAAGGGACCAACTGAACAGATGTCCAGACAAGATGCGTAAATTTAAACAATTTCAAGAATAGCTGCTTTATTTCTCCACCATACCCTATACTGTGACAACTCTTTAGAATCGTCTCTTCGAGACGATTCTAAAGAGTGGTCACAGTATAGGATTTGGTAGAGAAATGACGATTTTAGTATTTGTTTACGCATCTTTATCTGTAGCTCTGACAGAAGAGGTAGAAACCCTATATGGACACAACACTGTTCTATTCTAACCGTTGTGTCCCACAATTCTCTTTGAATAAGCTGAATGTGTGGTTTTTATAAAACTCATTGAATTCGAAATGGGCACATGCTCTACATTCAAATACCTGGGACAGTGACTTAGTCTACACTTACATGTTAGATGATGTTACCTGGGACCAGAGACTGGTAAACATAAATTATTTACACACGTGTGATTTAGAACTTTATGTATTCATCTGTTGTGGCCTGTGTAGTATTAGTATTTTTATAAACGAGTATTATTCGTATTTGTTCAAAGCCTGTTAACAGTATTATTTTGTTGATATATATACAAATTTTATTCATAACGGTTTTTCATATTTATAAAAAAAAAATGTCACTGTCTTTAGCACTGTACTCCGCTAGGATGATACATTTTTATATACAATTAAGCCGGCCTAAATCAACCACTTAATAAACAAACATGGGTTTTTTAAAACAGATAGTAGCTTAATGCAGGACGAAATGCAGTAAGCTCTTACATAATTTTCTTGCTGCATTAACCCTTTCCCTCATATTGACGACTTTTGACGACTCTGTAAAAGTCACTTTGTGAAACCATTGTGATGAATAGAGCATTTGCTCCTATAGGAGCAAATGCTTTATTTATCACAATGGTTTCAGACTCCAAAGTTCTAAAATTTTCCTTTTCTCTAGTTGATGCTCCTTTTCGGTAGATTTATTCAAAGAGGTTGTATCTAAAAATAGCCTATGAGGTAATGGGTTAATCAACCATCTGCCTTTACGGCTCATATTTTATCTCTAATTTTGTTGGTCGCATTAGAGGGGTTTTACTGTATAAGCTAAACTCCCTCTAAATCGGACGTTCGATTTAGTATAAATATCAGTCTTTGAGACAGGTGGCAGCTAAATGCAGGGTGGAAGTCATGCAGAAAGCTCCTCTAGGAACTTTCTGTGTGACTTTCACCCTGCATTAAGCAGCCACCTGCCTAAAAGTATATACTAGAATTCCGACTTAGAGGGGCTTTGCTGTATATTAACATATTTATAAGGCATTTGACAGAGAAGTAAATCTTACAGTAGCACCTCATTAAATCGACAACTTAATGATCATGTGTGGGCGTTTTTAACAGTAGACTGTGTAAACAGAAAACTGTGAACTGCATACAGTTTTGTGTGAACTGCGGACAGTACTGTGTGAACTCCATGAATAGTTATGAAACAAATAATGGCATCATGCATATTAATCAGATTAGCTGTTACAATAGTACATGGACACAGGAATGTTTGACCATGGCATAAACTTTAGAATCATATCTATATTATACTTCAAGCAAACAGAGCAAACCTGATCAGACGGCTCTTACAGGAACCGTCTGATTTGGATCTTCTCTATTTGCAAAGGCGTAGAAAGGTGTAATTATGGAGTAACGGGTTATATTAGGTATTGAGTGGTCGTTTCAGTGAGGTTCGACTGTACATGGATTATCAATTATCCTACAATGGTGGGGAGATTATTGCTTGTTATTTTTCAGTGGTATACATAACGGGTAGCCTGACCCATATGATACAAAAAATGCAAAATGTTCTGAAAGGCCAACTTGTATTTGTAATATTTTTGTAACTTTGGATAGATGTGTAATTGTTTTTATGGAAATCTCTGAAAACTGGGGGGCATATGATATTGTTGTTTTTGGTCTCTCTGCTTGTCCGAAAAATTCCACCTTGGCCGTAACGTTTAAATTTTATTAGATAACGATTTCATATCTGACCTGTTACCCATCTCAGGAAGCTTCAGCGAGTGAGTGGAACTACGTTAAGGTCAGGGTCAAGTTTTATTGAACATTGGCTATATCATTTGAAATGTTAGGGGTAGGTTCTTCAAATTTAGTGTGCCTACATATCTCATGCAGCTACATATTTTGATTGGAGCCATAGGTCACACTTCAAGGTCAAATGTCAAATATAAAGGTCAAAGCACCTTTTGGGTGTACAGTGTTTCACAATCACATGTGGATTTTATTAAAGAGGTTCACCATATACCTGTAGTACTCTAATAAACTGTATTTTGAACGGGAGAACATATGTCGTCAGAGTATGCGGTAGCCTAATGCAGGACGAAATGCTTGCAGAAAGCTCCGACCTTTCTGTATGCATGTATTTTGGCCTGCATTAAACAACCACTTGCTGTTAATGAACTCGTGTATATTCATTTCAGGATGTTTTTGAGAGGTTCTACTGTATCACTTTATAAAAATGCTGTAAATTTAAATTTTGCCGCCAAATAAAGTTTGCTAAGATTATCGTCTGCTTCAGGTTTTAAATTGGAGTCTTCAATTTCTTTTAAAAAACATAGTAAGCGTGTCAAACAGTTTGGATCCAGATGAGACGCCGAGTTACTCGGCGTCTCATCTGGGTCCAAACTGTTTTCAAAAGTCGTCACGTTTTTCACATATGGTGGCCAAAGGGTATAAAGCTAAAACAGGTAGTCATATACAGTAAAACCTCTCTATAACGGACACTAAATTGCGTTAATTAGTTGGTTTTTAGGGCACCTTGCTGCTTATAGGAGCGTTCTGTTTTACTATCACCTTGCTTTAAGCAGCCACCTGCCTTTAACTCAAACTATTTGATATAATTTAGTGGCCGTTATAGAGAGGTTTTACTGTATCAGGCTATCCTGTTCTTTTCTTAATGTTTATTTTTCAAGAGTTTTACATTTATTATCTAGTCTTTGTTTTCAAGTGAATCTGTTCCCCCCTCTCTATCATTGGTTATGTTGTTTTGTTTGTTGTTATCGTTGGTCTCTCTCGGCTTTCTGTTTTCATATCCCGCTTTGAACACTGTTACATATGTATCCCTAAACTAAGGTGTGGAGTATTTGCTCAATAAAATATTGAAAAGACTTCTGGTCGTATGTCATTTACATCTAAAATCCTGACGGACAAAAGACATCTTGCATAAAGGATCCATTTCACCCAAGTCCACGCTGTTTATAGATAGATAGATGGATAGATGGATAGATGGATAGATAGATAGATAGATAGATAGATAGATAGATAGATAGATAGATAGATAGATAGATAGATAGATAGATAGATAGATATATAGATAGATAGATGGATGGATGGATGGATGGATGGATGGATGGATGGATGGATGGATGGATGGATGGATGGATGGATGGATATATAGATAGATAGATAGATAGATAGATAGATAGATAGATAGATAGATAGATAGATAGAGAGAGAGAGAGAGAGAGAGAGAGATAGATTGCTTAACACTTTCCTTCATATAAACGTGTTTTCACGCATTTGCAAACATAGTAGACCCAGGTCAGACGGCCCCAACAGGAGCTGTGTGATCAGGGTATGCTCCGTTTGCTTATGATATAATTTAGATCTCAGCCAAACTTTCCTCTGTTGATATCCTGTTTTAAATAACAATATTATTAATATTCATGATGTCATTATTTCTTAATCGATATGGAACAAAGAAAGGGTTAATTAATAATCAGAAAGGGGGGGGGGGTGTATATAAAACTATAACGGAATAAGGGTTAATTTGAAACGAGGTTCCCAGGTATACTTTAACCTTTTATTCCATGAATATTCATGAAAAATGATGACGTCATCAATATTAACCCTTTTCTCTATGAATATTCATGTACAAATAATGATGTCGTGAATATCAATTAGATTAATTTGTTATAATACCACAAGGGTCTAGATAATTTAGCCTTGGCAGAAACAGTAGAATCAGATCTATATAATTTCGTTAGCAAACAGAGCAGACCCTGATCAGACGGCTCCTATAGGAGCCGTCTGATATGGGTATATTCTGTTTGCTAATGGGATTTACTTCCATTACTTTCATAATGGTATATGGACACGTAATTTTGGCCACGCCAGATACGGCAGAATCATATCTATATTACAGCAAACCCCCTCTAATGCGACCACTTAATGAATAAACATGGCTGTCTTAATAAGCAGGTGGTTGCTTAAAGCAGGACGAAAGTTGTGCATAAAGCTCCTATAGGAGCTTTCTGCATAACTTTCGTCCTGCAGTAAGCTACCACTTGCCGTTGCCCCTGTGAATTATGCCCGTTTTTGCTGGTCGCATTAGAGGGGTTTTACTGTATTTAAACCTTTACATATTCACTTTTCAAGATGAAATCATGAATACTAATTAGATTATATTTTTTAAAAGCCATATGAACACAGGTAATTTTGGCTCAGACAGAAACTATTGAATCAGATCTGTATTACACCATAAGCAAATATTCAGTTTGCCTAAACGTGAAAATGTGTTAATACGAAGGAAAGTGTAAAGAAGCAAATAGAACACATCCTGATCAGATGGCTTCCACAGTAGCCGTTTGATATGGGTCTACTCTGTTTGCGAATGTATTTCAGTAGAGTTCAGATGATACAAATTCTCGGGCAATACAAAATAACAAGAGCGCCACATACGGGTACCAACGCTCGTCAGTTTGACTGTAGCCCTTGTGATGGTGCACAAGTGTGTGAAGTTTCATAAGATTTGCATGAAGACGTTAAAGTTTCCAGAGGACAACGACGAAATCGCGGACGCTGGAGTTACGACAATAGCTCGTTATTTTTATTTCGAAAAGCAGACTCTCTATAAATAATTTCCCAGACTGCTTCCTTCTTTATTTCTATGCACTCCCGCCCGCCTAAGACAGAAGCAGTGATAGCGAAAAGTTGGCTAAGACAAGGTACCTGTAGTTTGTAGGTCACGAGATTTAGGTTTCTGTGTCAGCTTACACGATTGACCCTCTCCCTATTGAATATTCATGTAATTAAAAATGACCTTATGAATATTAATTAGCTCAATTATTTTACGAATATTTGACTGTGGCAGAAGATGTGGAATCTCAAGCTTTTGATTGGTCAGATTTGAGTTCTCAAGCTTTTGATTGGTCAGATTTGAGCCAGAGGCTCAAATCTGACCAATCAAAAGCTTGAAAACGATCTCAGACTGAACTAAAAGCTTTATAAGCATGGATCCAAATCTATATTATTTCATATACAAACAGGACAGATACCGATCAGACGACTCCTACAGGAGCCATCTGGTCTGGGTCTTCTCTGTTTGAAAATGCGAAAAAATGGTGCTTGTATGAAGTAAATTGGTTAATACAAAGTGTCACTATTGCGAGTGATAATTATCTATTCCTTTTAGTTCCTTGTTCCCAAGTTAAGTTAAAGTAGTTTGTATTTTTATTTTGTACATAGCAAGCAAAACCATGAGAACTAATTTGAATAACATCTAGACTATAAATATATACAGTCACACAGTATCAAAATGAAAAAGAGACATACATACATATTGCATTGCTCCGTGCACAGAAGTACACCCGGACAAAACCACTGACTTACCAAGATATTGTGAGATGTCAGGTCTGGTTCCTTTCGTTTGGTCTTTTACTCACTTCACTTTTCCAGTAACCTAGTCGGTCGTAGGGCATGTTAGTTCTGGAGAAAAGTTTTGACAAGGCCCATTTGTTTAGTTAAAGGGGAATAACTCTCCAAGAACATATCCAGTGAACACGTGTACCAGTAATCTCCCTTCCTACTATTCTACATCGTATCTGAATGGACATTTTTTCAATATAAATAATATCAATGAAATTAATGGGCCTCTCAGAAAATATTTCTTGTTCGCGCAATTATTCCATACATCATTTTATTCAATTTATACAATTTAATAAATAATAATAAAAGTGTAGGACACATATTTCAACTATGATAGGGTATCGCTTAAGCGACGACATGATGTATTTATATAGGAAACTATAAAAAAAAACCCAGATGGTTGCTTAATGCAGGACAAAGTGATACATAAAGCTCCTATAGGAGCTTTCTGTATCATTTCTGCCCTGCATTAAGCAGCTACATGTTTTAGAAATCCAGAATTAGATTTCTTTTGAATGGTAATATTAGCAAGACTTTACTTTTATTCTTTGGTGCGAATTTCCTTTTGTACAATTTCTGATCCAGATCAGACGAATTTCATAACCCAGAGACTAGATCTTGCATTAACCCTTTACCTCATAGATACGACATTTAACGCATTTTGCAAAAAGAGTAGATCCTGATCAGGAGACGCATGTAAGAGTCGTCCGAACAGGGCCTGTCCTGTTTGCTTATGCTTATAAAAATATATAGGTCTGATCGTACAGTTACAGCAATGGCCAGAAATCTTGTGTTCATATACGATTATAAAAAATATCAGCAAATCGATATTGATGACGTCATCATTTATTGCATGAATATTCGTGAGGTAAAAGGTTAAGTTGTCACGTGTCTAAGAAATCAAACGTTTGACATTTATAGGGAGACTATATTTATGCTACTTGATAAATTGCAGACAATGATAAGATACCGTGTCTTCATTGTGCGCATATATAGGGGCTGTGAGTCCAGAAACCATCTTGTGGCGATCCAGTGTTTGACCGCAGCTCTGATGGTCATCATACCGTTTGAAGTGTACATATACAGTAAAACATCTCAATAACGGCCGCTAATTTACATCACGTAGTTTGTGTTAAAGGCAAGTGGCTGCTTAAAGCAAGGTGAAAGTAAAAACAGAACGCTCCTATAGGAGCGTTCTGTTCTTCTTTCACCTTGCTTTAAAGAGCCACCTGCCCTAAATACCAACTAATTAACACAATTTAGTGGCCGTTATAGAAAGGTTTTACTGTACAGTAGAATTTGTCTTAAAAAGAGGTCTAATAATGGGTTTATAAGGCAGATGGTAGCTTAATGCAGGTCAAAAGTAATGCAGAAAGCTCTTATAGGAGCTTTCTGCATTACGTTTGCCCTGCATTTAGGTTCTACTGCAAACCCTTTGAGTGCCACGTAATGTCACGTGCAAAAAATATCGTCTGCTACAATCTTTTATTTAGATTTCATTCCATTTTCTTTCAAGAAACATAACCGCATCATCAAACAGTTTGGATCCTGATGAGACGCCGAGCTGCTCGGCGTCTCATCTGGATCCAAACTGTTTGCATAGGTAATTATTGTTTTGTCATTAGCAGCGAAAGGGTTACTTCCCTTGCCTGGGAAAAGCGTATTTTATAGTCTAAAACAGAAGCTAAATTGAATTGTCATTGTTGGGTAGCATATATGAAGATATCTCCCCAAGTGTTGTCGCATCGTCCTTATTTCCACGCACCCGTCAATTTACTTATCGTTATTAAGTAAGTAAATTGTATGTTTGATTATCCTCTATACAGGAAGTTAGGGGAACACATTCATTACTTGTAAAGTGATAGCATTAATCTACCCAAATTACCCCCACTTGTTAAGATTGGAAATTTGAATGCAAGTAAAAATTATGGTGGCCCACTGGTAGTTGTGTTATACAAGGGCCTTCTGGTTTTGTTACCTGCCCGTATTGGAATGTGACTCATCGGATAATTATTATATAACGGTTTTAACCGTTTCAATGTTGACTGTCTCATAGTGGAATAGATCACTTTCAATCCTTTCCTTCATATAAACGTGTTTTCACGCATCTGCAAACAGAGTAGACCCAGATCAGACGGCTCCTATAGGAGCCGTCTGATCAGGGTCTGCTCTGTTTGCGAATGGAAATTGATATACCTGTTTCTTTAGTTTGTTGGTGTTGATTAACGTCCGTTTCTGCTCACTATGTGCTAATTGGACGCCACAGAGAAAGGGGAGATTTCTGTCCATGAATATTCAGTAGGTAATGGAATTTAAAATACATATAGAACAGGGAAAGGGTTAAATATAGAGTCTAATTAGTAACAAAGGTTTAAACATGCTTGAGGATTTTGAATGACAAACATTGCAGACCCTGATCAAAGGGCTCCTTTAGGAGTCTTTTGATCTGGGTCTATACTCTTTGCAAAGGACGACGCATGCACATTCCACATCCAAAAGGTTAATATATATTCGAGTATGTATTTGTATTTCCTTAAGCATTTATATGAGAGGGAGGGACACATTCTGTCGCATTTGTAAACAGAGTAGATCCAGATCAGACGGCTCCTGTAGGATCTACTTTGTTTGTTTATTTGATAATACAGACACGATTCTACAGTTTCTACCGTGGTATAAAATTCCCTTGTTTATAATGATATTATAAAAATTCAGCTAATCAGTATGCATGACGTCATAATTTATTTACATTAACCCTTTCGCTGCCAAACTCTGTCGTCTGCTAACTTTGTCGTCTGCTATAATTTTTTTTCTTTTTTCTTCATTTTTGTTTCAAACACATAGTAACAGTAACAAAAGTAACAGTAACAAACAGTTTGGATCCTGATGAGACGCCGAGTTACTCGGCGTCTCATCTGGATCCAAACTGTTTGCATAGGTAATCACAGATCCGGCTTTGGCAGCGAAAGGGTCAATATGCATCAGGTAAAGAGTTAAAAATTAAGTACTTATGATGTAACGGGTGTGGTTACTATAATCGAAAGCTGGTGACTTTACTCCATGAATATTCATGTAAGAAATAATGACTTCATGAATATTAATTAGATTAAATTTTATGATTACACATGAATTCAATGAATTTTGGTCAAGGCAAAAACTGCAGAATCATATCTTTATTATAACATAAACAAACAGAGCAGAACCTGATCAGACGCCTCCTATAGGACCCGTCTGATCTGGGTCTACCCTGGTTGCAAAGGGACCGAAATGCGTATTTATGGAGCAAAGGGTTAAAAACATACAGTAAAACCTCTCTATAACGACCACTAAATTGTGTTAATTAGTTGGTATGTAGGGCAGGTGGCTGTGTAAAGCAAGGTGAAAGTAAAACAGAACGCTCCTATTGGAGCGTTCTGTTTTACTTTCACCTTGCTTTAAGCAACCACTTGCCTTTAACACAAAATACTTGATGTAATTTAGTGGCCATTATAGAGAGGTTTTACTGTAACTGCGTAACGTAGTACTTTCGTCCATCATTAAGCTGGCACCAGTCTTGCAGAATCAAGGTTTTGCTTTAATTAAGTGTCATCCTCAATGTTTTGCAAACAGTGTAGACCTGTGTAATTACGTTTGAGACGCTAGCACTGAGCAGGGTCATCATTATCCGTTGTAGTTTGTTATCGAGCTTATCAAGCGTCTATAAATTTCTCGAAAACGTTCATAGTCATGTTCATGCTTATATATTTAACTAGCTATTTCTTAACGTTTTACCCCATGAATATTCATGCAAGAAATAACGACATCATGAATTTTAATAAATTGTATTTTATAATAGCATATGTACACATGATATTTTGTCCATGTAAGACAACGTAGAATAATATCTATATAATTCCATGCGCAAACAGAGCAGCCCCTGATCAGACGGCTCCTAAAGGAGCCGTCTGATCAGGGTCTACTCTGTTTGCAAAGGCGCTGTTAAAAGCCATCACTATCAGATAAAGTTTAAAGTTACTTTTAAACCCTGCGGCTGGACCGCTGTGATTGTCACGTGTCAGTCCACCTCATCGAAGACTGTTAAAAAACTACAAACCTCAAAAATAAATTTGTCATGAAGTGTTGAGGACACCCACTTCCGGCCTAGCAGATGCCCCCTTCCGCTTTGATTGTACACGTCACAGTGGTCACCTGTATGTTTTTGTAAAAAGCGCTCTGATTGGTTAGTTAAATGTGTGCTTGTCACGGACCTATAATTATAACGACACCGTCTTGGAAACTTGATGAATGCAAAGGGTTTGATGGAATACTATCTTGACAGCCTGTCTTGTGTTTCACAAGTATTTGTTCAAAGTAGGGAAAAGAAATGGGAAAAGTCATGCTTGTCAATAGCTGGCCAAAGTTTTGTGGCAAAACTCTATAAAAATGCGACTGCTCATTTTTTGTTCTTTTGGAATTCGTGTGAAACAAGCCATGACATGGTAGTAAGATACAGCACACTATGTTTTAACTATCTGCACTCTAAGTAAATTATTTCTTCTGGAAAAATGATCGTCAGTTACTATTCTCAAATATATTTTTCTTATATATCTCTTCGAAAATATAGAGTGGCAAACGGTGTGGATCATGATGAGACGCCGGGTTACTAGGCATCTCATCTGGATCTAAACTGTTTGCATTATATAAAAGTAATAACATATTCACCGCTAGCGTGAAGGGTTAACCCATTACCTCATAGGCTAATTTTAGATACAACCTCTTTCAATAAATCTACCGAAAAGGAACATTAACTAGAGAAAAGGAAAATTTTAGAATTTTGTAGTTTGAAACCATTGTGATAAATAGCAAATGCTCTATTTATCTTAATGGTTTCACAAAGTGACCTTTACAGAGTCGTCAAAAGTCGTCAATATGAGGGAATGGGTTAAGCGGCCATTTCCTTGAGAAATAGAGAAGTCTTTAACAGCAGGCGATTGCTCAATGCAAATGTAATACATGTACATGCATAGATAAAAACTCAATTTAGGACTTTTTGACATTGCTATGACTCTGTATTAACTCTTTACTAGAACCCCTATTCTTCGCGTTTTATCTGTATTGGTTTGCTCAGGGATGGGATTGAAGGAAGAAACAAGATATATACTAAACTAAATTACTAAACCGCCGCTAAGTATTCATGTAAATTATTTAGTCCACTTTAGGCGGATTCAAGTCAAATTTTGTATACATTCGCACCATTTCACTGCATGAGAGCGATTGCGCCAATAATTCGCAAGGGGGTTGATAACAATAGAAACACTTTAAAAACAAAAGTAACAAAAACTGATACATATTTATAAAATAAAATGTGTATAAACGAAATATTCTAAAATACAAGTGCCGATTTATTAATTTGTTTGAGTAAATATGTTTTATAAATACTTCAAAAGTAGACCTAAGTTACAAATTCATGTTATTGTGTTCTGTATATTCTGACAAAATTCACACTATATACAATAACTTTAACTCTTCGCTTGCTATTCGCGTCAATATACCTACCTGTAAATAGTGAAGACCTAGATGAGACAGCTCCTGCAGGAGCTGTCTCATCAGGGTCTGCACTATTTACAAGTTGATTGTGCAACCATTTCATTCCACAGCAGTGATTGCACTGCGAAATACTTGTACACAGTGAAGATATATGTAATTATACAACAGGGCATGGGTAACGAAGGAGAAATGTATTTTAAAATTCAGCAAGAGAAGGGTTAAAACTTTCAATTATATAAATGTTTTTACGCATACAGAATAGACTATGAACAGACGGCTCCCTTGAAAATGTTACATTATAAAATCAAGTTAGTGATTTGCATGACGTTACCAATTCTAGCACATGTTCATTAAGGAAAGAGTTAAACATGAACACTAGAAGGGGAGATCTACCAGTGTCGTTTCATGGCTACCGTCTATCAGGCTGGCTGATAATTTACCTGCAAAGCATTGCGGTGGCTGCTAAACAGATTTGACAAGCTCCTGACCCTCTACTTTAATTCATTTTATATTTATGAATCTTCGATGATAAATCAGTCAATTATGATTTTGTTTAATATAATCATCACATCATATGCAATTCAGTATTTCAGAAGTGTTGGATTCCGTTAATTAAAGTCATATTTAAAGAGAAGGGTCACGTGCACACCGGTAATAACCATGGCAATCAATAACTAGATAGTTAACCATTAATCAGTTTGTACAGAAAATAATGTCACCTGAAATTTTGATCTAGTGCAAGTTTGACTAATTCTGATACGAATCAGGCTTTTGAGAAACTATTGACCGAGTGTCAAACAGCTTGGATCCTGATGAGACGCCGAGTTACTCGGTGTCTCATCTGGATCCAAGCTTTTTGCAAATGCGAGGCAGTTGACGAATAACTGGATAAGGGATTAGCTATAAACAAGCTACATGTGAATCAGTAAGTTTCGTTGCAAACAGTTTGGATTCTGATGAGACGTCGAGTAACACATCGGCCGATCAGAATCCAAACTGTTTGACACATAGGGTGAAGTTAACCAACGAAGAGGTGATCAAGACTAAACTCTTTAAACAAAATATGATTAACGCAACGCTTTTAGTGGGTAATGTTTTTCTAAGTGTGCTAAAGATTAGAATGTCTACTGGATATCATCAGCGAACTGTCCGTGGAATATAGATTAAAATGTTAAGGTTCTACATCTAATTTCCTGACAATCTGCAACACGAGTATAGCACGTGCATCTTGCACGTGCTGTCTTAGAACCCACTGTCCAAGCTAATTGGGATAAAATTTATTTCCAATCAACAACATCATACAGAACAAGCAATTTATGATCACTCTTGACATTTAAGGTCGAAAGTGTTTGTTTTTTATATGAATTTTCAGTAAAAAATAAAAATATAAAGTATGGGTTGATTTTCCGTTTGTCGGCGTCGACGGTGCAACAGAATATCACAGGAAATATGCACATTACCTGACAGTTATTGCCGTAGACAGCCACCTGACAACTCAATATGACATGATATCATGGTGCAGTTCTACAATTAAGCGAGGGTGATTAATCAGATATGTTCATTTGAAATGGCTGACAATAGTTCCAGTACCATAAATATGTGTACGGACAAACATAGGCAAATAGTTTAAATCCAGATCACTCGGCTTCTAAAGGAGCAGTTTGAGAAGGATATTCACTATTTACTACATCGTCTGTCTAAATTAAAGTTATCAAATATGGTGGAAAATTGAATAATTTGGCTTTACAGATGAGAGAAGTGAGTAGACTTGGTGTTCAAATACTTAATGTAAATAAGGTACAGTAAAACCCCTCTAAACCGGAATTCTAGAAGAGCAGAATTCAGATAATTTTAGGCAGATGACTGCTTAATGCAGAGTGAAAGTAATGCAGAAAGCTCCTACAGGAGCTTTCTGCATGACTTTCACCCTGTATTAAGCTGCCACCTGTCCCCAAGACCGATAGTTATACTAAATTTAAGGTCCGGTTTAGAGGAGTTTTACTGTATAATGAATAAAGCAATTGATGCTCAGTTTAGATTGTTGATACAAAGACATAACGCAGATAAAAGCGTCAACAGCAGCAAAGTATGGAACTGTTTTGTGTTCGCTCTGTAGACAACATAGGTAAAATTGAAACATTGAACGCTGTTTTGTTGCCTGTAGACACCATAGATCAAAAGGAAACATTGAGCATTGTGTTGTTTTCTGAAGACACCACGGTAAAATTGAAACATTGAACGTTGTTCTGTTGTCTAAAGACACTATAGGTCAAAAGGAAACATTGATCATTGTGCTGTTTTCTGTAGACATCATGGTAAAAATGAAACATTGTGTTGTTGTCTGTAGACACCATAGGTAAAAATGAAAACATTGTGTTGTTTTCTGTAGACGCCGAAGGTAAAATTGAAATACATGTAGTGTATTTTTTTCTGCAGATACCATAGGTAAAATTAAAACATTGTGTTGTTTTCTATAGACACCATAGGTAAAATGAAACATTGTGTTGTTTTCTGTAGACACCATAGGTAAAATGAAACATTGTGTTGTTTTCTGTAGACACCATAGGTAAAATGAAACATTGTGGTGTTTTCTGTAGACACCGTAGGTAAAATTGAAATAGTGTATTGTTTTCTGTAGATACCATAGGTAAAATTGAAATATTGTGTTGTTTTCTGTAGACACCATAGGTAAAATGAAACATTTTGCTCTTTTCTTTAGACAACATAGGTCAAAATCAAACATAACATTGTGTTGTTTTCTGTAAACGCCATAGGTAAAAATGTTCTCTCTGTAGACACCATAGGTAAAAAGCAAACAATATGGTGTTTTCTAGACACAATAAATTGTGTTATTTTCTTAGAAAGCATCTAGGTAAACATGAACTATTGTGTTGTCTCCTGTAGATATCGTTGGTAAAAATGAATTTAGACATTTCTGAGTGTGTTGTTTTCAGCAAACATTCAACAACAAAGGCGAATATTATGTGTCTTTTCTGTAGATATAAATGACGCATGTGTATATGTTTCTCTTGCGTAACACCAATCTGAAAGGTGAAAACATTATAATGGCCAAGCACTGGGTTTGTTGAATACGACAGAATATATGACTCGTTTATATACATGTAGATGGTATATTTCTTATATCATGCGAGACGACAGATTGGTCTATCAACTACCAAGTTGAAGGCACTTAATAACTCTGTACATATATTGGAAACATTATTAAATCAATGGCATGTCTAACATTAAGCTGCGAACTTAAGAACTTAAGGCTATAAACCAATCTACTGTGATTTTGAGCCTTCATTTGTTAAAACCGGACTGACCGTCATTAAAGTCCTCTGTCCCTCCGGTCAGTGTGACTGCTATCGTATTTGAAGCGCCCTGGGCACTTTCCCAGCACCCACACCCTGTAATTACGGGCTCGAAATGCCTGGGCATGATTGGCAGGTGCCATTGTCTTATCTAGGATTTGATCTTGCGTTGATGGACAGACGGCTGACGTTGTCAGTATTTCGCGGTGTCGCTAAGAAGTCGCCAGGTAGTTGGGGCCTGGTAATGAGATATTCACAACCAACACAAACCCTCAACCCACTTTAGAAAAAAATAATGTCCGCTCAAATTTGGACCTGATCAGTTTTGACTACATCCAAACTCATTAAGCTTTTGAGAAACTGTTGACCGAGTGTCAAACAGCTTGGATGCCGATGATACGCCGAGTTATTCGGCATCTCATCTGAATCCAAGCCGTATACAAATGCGGGTCATATCTCGGATATGGCATTAAGGGTTCATTATTTTCAGCATGCAACGTGTACAATTTTTGACCATTGCAAACAGTATAGACACTGTTTAGACACTGAGGTATATTCAGCATCATTACAGGATCCAAACTGTTTGACACCCTGATTAGAAGAATTGATGGGTGAAACAATTAGTCAATGATACATCTGTAAACAATAGATACATACAATCAGTTAACCTATTTGCGCCCAGTGGATTCTTCCATTTTTACATAATGGATTAATCCATGTTTGATCTAAGGGATGCCTGGCCTAAATTTTCAATTTCGTTTTGTTTTATATTGAAATTCCTATCAGCAAATAGTGTAGACTCTGATTAGACGCCGCATTATGCGGCGTCTGATCAGAGTCTACACTGTTGGCCTATATCCCATATATGGGATCGTGGGAACAAATGGGTTAATGATACAATAGATATAGAGATATCAAAACGCTGACTGTTTTACTTCCCAAAAATCAGCTGTATTTGTTTTCTTTAACCCTTTCCCTGTCCAGTATAAATGTAAGAAATAATGACAACATAGGTATTTATAAGCTCAATTTTATAATGGAAGTTTTCAAGGAAATGTTTCTCTTGAACAAAAAGTATAGAATCAGATCTATATCATGTCAAATGCAAACAGAGCAGACCCTTATCAGAAGGCTTCGTCTGATCTGGGTCTTCTCTGTCTGCAAATGCGTGAAAATGCGTTTACATGAGGGAAATGGTTAACACGTTACTATATAAATATGCCTTTCTACGTTTTGCTAACAGAGGAGACCCAGATCAGACGGCTCCTGTAGAAGCTGGCTGATCAGAATCTGCTATGTTTGCTTATGAAATTATAATACAGTAAAACCCCTCTAATGCGACCATTTAATGAATAAACATGACTGTCTTTATAAGCAGGTGGTTGCTTAATGCATGACGAAAGTTATGCAGAAAGCTCCTATATAAAACTTTCGTCCTGCATTAAGCTACCATCTGCCTTTGCCACTGTGAATTATGCCCCCTTTTGCTGGTCGCATTAGAGGGGGTTTTACTGTATACTGGATCCTGGTGAGACATTGCGTAACACGCAAAGCTACAGACAAAAATGCGTACTCAAATACTAAAATCACCATTTCTCCATCAAGCCCTATATGCTGTGACCATTCTTTATAATCAAGAGACGATTCTAAAGAATGGTCACAACATAGGGTTTGGTGGAGAAATTAAGAAGTTATTCTTGAAAAATGTTTTAATTTACGCGTCTGATCTAGACACCTTTACATACTGTTTATTTGCAACATTAATGCAAATCAAGGAACAAAGAAGAAAAGTTTACTTCAAAATCAAAAGCCTGTGTGACGCATACATTACAAAGAATGCTATGGTCAAAATCTTATTAAGACTTAACCAAAGTCGATCGCGTTGGGTTTTATTACATGCCAGACTAGATCATAGCATATTGTTATATGGTCATAAAGTCGTTTCTTGACCAGGGGCGTGGATGTCTGGACTGTGTGGGCGGGGTTCTTACAATAAAGTAGCATACAGTAAAAACTCTCTGCAGCACCGACATCTCATAAGATCTGTACTGCCAGTCTTGGGTAACCTCTTAAGTAGACCTCGAACTGTATGTATTGTGTAAACTCTCAGTAGACCGTTAATTGTCGGTCTTAGATAGCATCTCAGTAGACCTGTAACTGTCGGTCTTGGGTAGCCTTTAAGTAGACGTGTTACTGTCGGTCTTGTGACACACAGTGTAACCTCTCAGTAGAGTTGTTACTGTCGGTCTTGTGTAACCTCTCAGTTGACTGATTACTGTCGGTCTTAGGTAGCCTCTCAGTTGACTTGTAACTGTCGGTCTTGAGTAACCTCTCAGTTGACTTGTTACTGTCGGTTTTTGGTAACATCTCAGTAGACTGATTACTGTCGGTCTTGGGTAACCTCTCAGTAGACTTGTTACTGTCGGTCTTGTGTAACCTCTCAGTAGACTTGTTACTCTCAGTCTTGAGTAACCTCTCAGTAGACTTGTTACTGTCGGTCTTGGGTAACCTCTCAGTAGACTATTTTCTGTCGGTCTTGGGTAACCTCTCAGTAGAATTGTTACTGTCGGTCTTGGGTAACCTCTCAGTAGACTTGTTACTGTCGGTCTTGGGTAGCCTCTCAGTTGACTTGTAACTGTCGGTCTTTGGTAACCTCTCAGTAGACTGATTACTGTCGGTCTTGAGTAACCTCTCAGTAGATTTCTTACTGTCGGTCTTGGGTAACCTCTCAGTTGACCTCTAACTGACCGTCTTGGATAAAACCTATCTTAGACAACCTCTCAGAGGATGTAAAACTGTTCGTCTTGAATAAAACTTCTCATGAGCTCTTGTTTCCTCTGTTGAGCTTTAACCCTTTCACTGTTCTACATTTTTTCCAAATTTCAATACGTACTGAATATTCATGGACAAAATAGTTAAAATGAAATATGGAAGGTGAAATTCAGGCATCACTTTGAAAACTAGGTTGAGAGAGGATCTGTTGTACCACGTTACGGTATAGTCTATAATCTTAAAGGCGCATTGGCATTAAGTCGTCATAGAAACCACTACCGACTAGATGGAATAAAAATTCCGGTTTTATTTCTAAATAGTTAGGGTTATAAAGTTTCATTCCTGTACGATAACAACAATTTATTGTCCATCCAAAACCATATACTACATAAAACAATGTGACAAAACTTCCCATCTTTAACCGAATACATTGAGATACCTTGTGAACAAATACTAGCCATGTTCCTGTTTAACCCTTCAATGCGTACGCCTGTCTACGCATTTGCAAATAGAGCAGACCCAGATCAGACGGCTCCTATAGGAGCCGTCTGGTCAGGGTCTGCTCTTTTTGCTTTTGACGAGTTATTGATCTGATTCTACAGGATTGCTCTGCTTGCTGATGACATAATAATTATAAATTTTATTCTGTTACGACCCAAACCTTTCTGTGTTCATAAGCCATTATAAGAATGCATCTAATTTGTATTCATGACGTGTTTATTTCTTACATAAACATTCATGAAAGGGAAGGTAAAAATATCAGTAGTAACACTTCTCCGGCTAATCGCGACTTGATTCGCATTTGCAAACAGTTTGGATCCTGATAAGACGCCGAGTATATTCTCCATTTGCCCAGATTAGAAATCAATCGGATAACTCAAACTTCTGTTATCTCGAAGTAATTTGTATGGTCCCTTGAAGTTCGAGGTATCGAAGTTCAATTGTACATTGAAAATTCAATTAATTCGTCTAGTAAAGCGGTTTTCAAAAGGGAAGATTCTTATAACATTACGGACCAATTTGTGTTGACCTGTTCAAATAGTTTAGATCCAGATAAACAATATGACAGATAATTTGCGCATTCATTGAAGGTTACCAAACATATGAACCGCGCCATGACAAAACCAGCCTAAGTGACATTGGAACAGTGTAGACCCACTGGACATATCAGGCGCCTGACCTTCGTCTGCACTATTTAACACACTAATATCTACTGTTCAATGCACTCAATTTTGTTACTCAATTTGAATCGAGATTTTTTTTATTATTTCTGGAAAGATTGAACTTAAATCTATTCCATTCGATCACATCGTTTTACAGGATCTCCCATATTAAATATCCCTCTATACCATGCAGTAACAATGATGAAAAGTCTACATGCTAATGCGAGCAGATGTTTCTTTGCAAATGGCAGCCGCATGATGTAATGCGCATGTAGGGAAATGAAGAGTGGAGCGTACCATTTTTCAATAGGGATTAATTGCATGCTGGTATTTAAACATGACGTAATTGCATATATGACGTCAACATCCTACAGCTATACTTACCATCGGAAGAAAATCGAACGTTCCACTCGACGCCATTCGTCCGCTATTTGCAATTTGAAATGTGCATGTTTACAATGGGTAAATATTATTTGAGGCCTCAAGTCTTTACTTAAAGATGGATTCAAGGGACTTTCGGACACAGATTTCCTTAAAAACGATGCCACAAGAGATTTAAATTTGATCTCAATCCGTGAAACAAGTCTCAATATCAAACTGAGTGACAAACTTGAGTGAAACAAATGGAGACTATGCTATTTTTATACGCAACGTAATTATCACCAATATCACTACTTATTAGATTTTGTGTACATAACAATATGTTTACATTGTACAGCATGTCATTAACCTTTAGCCTGCTGAGCAAATTTATTTTTACAGAATATTTCACCTACTACATTTTTGTGTCTACCAAAATGCAACCAGGGTGTCAAACAGTTTGGATCCTGATGAGACGCCGAGTTACTCGGCGTCTCATCTGGGTCAAAACTGTTTGCATATGCATTCACTCATCCGTCCATAGCAGGCTAAAGGTTAAAACTGGTTTTGTCATCGCTAGGCTCATGTACTGCAATAGCTTGAACTCGGATAACTCGAACTTCGAGGTAACTCGAGTAAAAGTTAGGTCTTTCCAAAATGTACAATACATAATTGTTCTAAAATGTATCATTACACAGATCTAGAAACACACGTGAATGTTTAATGCAAGTCGACCTGTGTTAAGCCTTGAGCTTGAGAAGTTGTTCAGATTGCTAACCGTATGACTCGAACCTCTGTTATCTCGAAGTAATTTGAACGGTCCATTGAAGTTCGAGATATTAACTACGGATAAAAATGCGTACTCAAATACTAAAAATTTCTCCACCAATCCCTATGGTGTGACCACTCTTTAGAATTGTCTCAATGAGACATTTTTAAATTATAAATAGTCGTCACAAAATAGGGTTTGGTGGAGAAATAAAAGGGTTATTCTGGAAAATGTTTTAATTTACGCATCTTATCTGGACTTCTGTCAGAGTACAACTGTACTTATCAGATGCTATGTAAATGTCCCTCTATTTACACTGTACAGTGCGTCATTAACCCTTTCGCTGCCAATGCCGGATCTGTGATTATCTATGCTAACATTTTGGATCCAGATGAGACGCCGAGTAACTCGGCGTCTCATCAGGATCCAAACTGTTTGTTACTGTTACTATGTTTTTGAAACAAAAATGAAGAAAATTAAAAAAAAAGAAAATTTGTAGCAGACGACAAAGTTAGCAGACGACAGAGTTTGGCAGCGAAAGGGGTAAGACTGGTTTTGTCATGGCACGGCTCATGTATATGATTTTTATTCTCACGTAAAATCTCTGAAAATAAGTGAAATTTTGCGACAAAGAGATGTTTAACTTGTTAATTTTGCAAAACGTCACATGGAGAAAAAATCATGCGCGTGACTGAACTGCACAAAAAACCGCTCTGTTGCAACTATTAATTGAAGAAAAAACAACAAATGTTTAAAAAATGGATGCTAATGGCACAGCAGAGCAAAGCAAACATTCCTACAATGTATATAAGAAGTTTGTCCTAGCTTTTGTGCAGCCAATGGATATATAATTATGGCAGAACATATTTTCCATCCAGCAACAATGACACGTAACCAGATGAATGTTTGGTCATGGCAGGAACTGTATATCTTTATTATATCATAAGCAAACAGAGTAGACCTTGACCAGACCTTGACCAGACCTTGACCAGACGGCTCTTATAGGAGCCGTCTGATCTGGATCTACAGTGTATTCTGTTTGTAAATGCGTAGAAAGGCGTATTTACGGAGTAAAGGTTAACCCTTTCCAAGCTTTGAAAAAGCTTATCTGCTCAAATTTGAATCTGATGAAATTTTGACGACGTCTGATTTAGATAAGTTGTTGATCGAGTGACAAACAGATTGGATCCTTATGAGACGCCGAGTTACTCGGCATCTCACCTGGACCAAATCTGTTTGTAAATGCGAGTCAGGCCGCATATGATAGGAGAATGGCTTAACTCGAGAATTAGAACAGTTTTGCGTATAAATGGACTTCGATATCTCGAACTCGGATGGCACGAACTTTGGATAGCTCGAGGTAAAAGTTATGTCCTACTAAAAATGAACAATACATGATTGTTTTAAAATGTATCACTACACATATCTAAAAACACATTTGAATGCTTAATACAGGTCTAAAGTAACGCTGAAATCTCCTACAGGAGCTTTCAGCGTTACTTTAGACCTGCATTAAGCTGTGAACTTCAGAAATGGTTCAGATTAGTCATCGGATGACTCGCACCTCTGTTATTTCGAATTAATTTGTATGGTCCATTGCAGTTCGATATATCAAAGTTCAACTGTATTTGTTACAGAGGTGTTGTACTGTATACAGTTTTGCATACCAAACCCATAGCTGTTTTACAATCACGTACTTGATACTACTGAGACCTAACCTCATCTCGTTTGTTTCTTGTCAAATGTCAACTTTTCAAATAATTTTAAAAAGTCACCGTGCCATACCTTTACCTTTTGCCAATAAACTTATTTTAATTACACATTCTTTGGTAGGTATACTGTTGAAATTTACAAAAGAGTTAATGAAATGAACTAATTGATGGTTTTGGTTCACAATACCGTGCACCACATATAGTGTATTACAGTCTTACCCCGTTGTGAAGAAAACAAATCTGCTTAAATTTGCAATTTTATCTACTGCCATTTCGATCAAGCTTTTGAGAAACTATTGACCAGTTGTCATGACACAAGCATTTGAGAAGCTATTGACTAAGTGCCAAACAGCTTGGATTCTGATGAGACGCCGAGTTACTCGGCGTCTCATCTGGATTCAAGGTGTTTGAAAATGGGGGTCGGATTGTGGTTAGCCGTACAAGGGTGAAGTTTTAGCATACTCACACACGCGGAAGATATATATGTCAAATATTTACGGCTATCAGCTTGATAATTCTTTGCTTAACTTTCTCCACAGTGGGACAAACTTTAGTCAGTCAAAAATACTATATGCCTGAACATCAAAGAGCAAATACATGTTATATTAGATACAGTTGAACCTCGATATCTCGAACTCGGATAAGTCGAACTTCGGATAAATCGAACTAAAATTCGGTCCTTCCAAAATTTACAATACAGAATTGTTCTAAAATGTATCACTACGCATATCTAGAAACACGTGCCAGCTTAAACAGGAGCTTTTAGCATTACGTTTGGCCTGCATTAAGCTATGAACTTGAGAAAGTGTCCAAATAAGAAATCGGATGAATCGAACTTCTGTTATCTCGAATTAATTTGCATAGTCCCTTGAAGTTCGAGATATCGAAGGTCAACTGTATGTTCAACCTTGGTGTAAAGCATTGCTGGTAAATGAAAGATATCACCGGATGTCTAACATGGAATCAAAATGTCTGTCTAATCACATTTCTTATTCCTGGTTATCAACGAAATTGACGAGAATGTTCAACAAATCTCTTCTATAGCAGCCCCTTAATCCCTTCACTGTTTAGCATTCATGTTAGAAATAATGACGTCATGGATATTTATTAGCTGATGATTTTTTGATGGTTTCAAATTCTCGATTTCATGCTTTTGACTCATTTGTAAATGAACTTTTCCGCTGAATCAAAGAGCACTCGTTATCATTGTCTATCAATTCCATGAAAATGAAATATTGATAGAATTTGAATCCGGAGAGAAATGAAACTATGACAAATGCAGTGGTAAAGACAACTGATATCTTTTTTCGAGCGTATCAATATATTGTTTACAACTAAGTTCATTCATTAATCAAGAGTCAATGAACTAGAACACAACTGTTTGGAAAATATGTTCTATTTTTAGAATTTTAAATTTGTCATCTGTTGAAATTTTATAAGAATATTTGATAATCTGTCATAACAAACTATTCTCAAGAGAAAAACACTTCAATTCAGGGAATTATCAACAATGTGGCAATTTTCAGAATTGTGAAAAACTAAATCTAATCCTCACTACGGCATAATTATTAATATGCTATCATGTTAAGATCGCGCATGCGCGCGTCGATTCCTTTCCCGCTCTTAAAATAGCGACTAGGGAAGGATCAAAGCGTAACCCTTGATCTAACCTCGCAGCGTCCGAAGCTAGAAAACATTAGAAACTGGGCTATCTGCGTGATCTGAAAATAATCCAGATATCTACTGAAACGTTTGAGAGGAGGGAAAAAAGTGAAGAAGGAGGAAAAGTTGTCTTCGCACGTGGTCTGGTGGTTTTCAATTTATAGAGTACCGGTGACGTCAAGTAATTAACCATTTCGCTGCCAAACTCTGTCGTCTGCTAACTTTGTCGTCTGCTACAAATTTTCATTCTTTTGATTTTCTTCATTTTTGTTTCAAAAACATAGTAACAGTAACAAACAGTTTGGATCCTGATGAGACGCCGAGTTACTCGGCGTCTCATCTGGATCCAAACTATTTGCATAGGTAATCACAGATCCGGCATTGGCAGCGAAAGGGTTAAACATTCTATTTACAGAAAAGGTTGGTTTGATATACAGTACTTTCTGTAAAACTGATAAATTTTACAATTTTCCTTGTGCTTTCAAACGAAGGAGGTCCAGTTCCTTGAACAATGTGTCAGCCATAGGTAATCGTTCTCTACCTTCTATGTGGTTTAGAGACTTTGAATGTGTGACTATCTACGGTTCTTTTTACAATACAATGTTTTCCTGCCAAAGTTCAGATAAAAAAGATACATTAATAAAATAATCTACGGGTAGCAAAATTCAAAATAAATATTAACCCTTTCCCTCATAGGCTAATTTTAGACCCAACCTCTTTGAATGAATCTACCGAAAAGGAGCATTAACTAGAGAAAAGGAAAAAATTGGAATTTTGTAGTTTGAAACCATTGTGATAAATAGATATAGGAGCAAATGCTCTATTTATCACAATGGTTTCACAAAGTGACTTCTACAGAGTCGTCAAAAGTTGTCAATATGAGGGAATGGGTTAACGGAGTATCCGCATTCTTTTCTTGTCAAAATTTTATAACATCGTGAATATTCATAGAGATACTTTTCACACAACAGCAATGATTTTAAATTGTAAACCCCAGTAAAGGATTTGGCTAACAAAGCTGACCAAGATCAGACTGTTGCTATAGCAGCTGTCTGTTTGGAAACATAAATAGGTCTAACATGCTGCTTCGGTTTAAATTCACGAATATGTTTACATTTGAAACAAACAAATATTTTTTACTACATTCAGACAAATAGATTTATAAGACTTTATTTGAAGATAATTAATACTGACCCTGTTGTTTATATTTTGTCTGCATATTGTTTCTTACCATAAGATACTCATATCTCATACTGTTGGACTTTATTATACCCCCGCAAACTTGTTTGAGGGGGCATACTGGAATCACCCTGTCCGGCGATCGGTCGGTCTGTCGGTCAGTTGGTCGGTCGGGCGGTCGGTCCGTCCGCATTTGAACATGGGTAGCTGGTGTCGCAAACTCCTCCTTCAGTTTTAAAGTTATTGAGTTTATATTTGGTATAGGTAATAACCACGAATGGTAGATATGCAAGGCGCAATTGTTGTGTGTTTAGCGCTGGGCATTGCAGAATTATCCCCCCTTGAACTTTGAATATTTTTTGCCATTTTTGCATGAAACATTAAGTTATTCAGTTTATATTTGGTATACATAATAACCATGAATAGTAGATGTGCAAGACACAATTTGCATGTGTTTAGAGCTGCGTATTGCAAAATTATCTCCCCTTGAGCTTTGATTTGTTTTTCATTTTGGCATAAACCATGGGTTGTTGGTGTCGCGAACTTCTCCTTCAATTTTAAAATTATTGAATTTATATTTGGTATACATAATAACCACGATTGGTAGATGTGCGAGACGAAATTTTCATGTGTTTAGCGCTGGGCATTGAAGAATTATCTCCCCTTGACCTTTGAGTATTGTTGTCATTTTGGCATGAAACATGGGGAGTTGATGTCGCAAACTCCTCCTGCAATTGAAAAGTTATTGAATTGATACTTACCATACTTAATAACTACGAATAGCAGACATGCAAGATGCAGGTTTTCATATGTTTAGTTGCAGGCATTGCAGAATTATCTCCCCTTGAACTTTGAGTATTTTTGTGTTTTGGTCATGTTATAATGGGTAGTTTGTGTCACAAACTTGGTTTTGCAATTAAAGTTGCCGTGCGGGGATATTCATTACCTTTAGTGATAGTTCTATAGTTACTTCTAGTTATATTATCACCAGTTATTGTTAACAATTCAGCTCATAAATGACGAAAGAAATGCAGAAAGCTCTTGTATGAGCTTTCTGCGTGCCTTTCGCCCTGCATTAAGCTACCACATGCCTTTAAGAGCAAGAATTAGACCCCATTTTATGGTATCTTTAGAGGGAATTAAATGCACTATTGTCGAAATACTGTGACGATGTAACCGAATATAAGTAGGGTTTACTAATAGCTATGACACAGTCTCAGTAATGGTAAAAAATAAAAGAGAATCGCCTATTAAAGTGACAAGGTTTCCAAAATTGGTGTCACATAAGCAAATAGAGCAACTTTTGTGTGGCCATGGGTTCCGAGGCCTATCTGAAGCGACTGCTCAGAAAGGTTTATGGTCGGTCTGTATATCTCCTTTCATGTAAAGGCATTTTTAAGCTTTTTGCAAATAAAAACCCAGGGTAGATCTAGATCAGACAGGTTCCGTAGGAGCTGTCTTATCAGGGTCTGCTCTTTTTGCATATGAAATTATATAGATTTATTGTACAGCGTCTGTAATTGTCAATATTTGAATATTCATAAAATACTTAGTCTGTTATGAATATTAACCCTTTCACCGCCGCAGTCACATAAATGCACCACGACAAATAGTGCTGTCCCAGATCAGACGCCGCCTTTTCAAAGCGGCGTCTGATCAGGCACTTCACTATTTGTCTCAATCTCAAAGTCTATATATTTGCTTTATTCTTTTGAAATTTGCATTTATTTTTCTCATTTCCCTATTTTACTGAATAATTTAACAAACTTGGATTGCAGACGACAATTAGAAATTTGGCGCCGAAAGGGTTAATTGATTTAATGGTTGTGTTACAATATGAAATATGGAAATATGTTGTCATGTTGTGAGAATCATGTTTATAACTTAAAAGAAAACAGTGCAGAACCTGATCAGACAGTAATATTGATGATGGCGTTAAGAATTTGGGTCTGGATTTGAAACTATGAAGTGTTGATCCAAATGTTGGACACCGTGGCGTCAGTATTAATGAGAAATTAAATAAAATATAAAACAGCAAATGAAAAATATTGTAAAAAATATTGAAATGTGAGTTTTGACAATTTAATCATTCACTCTATAAATACGCCTTTCTAAACATTTACAAACAGGGTAGATCTAGATCAGAGGGCCCTTGTAAGAGCCTCTGATCAGGGTCTACACTATTTGCTTATGGTATAATATAAATATAATTCTACAGTTGCTGTCATGGCCGACAATTCCTGTGTTCATGCGTCACTATATAATAATCAATCTAATTAATATTCATGATGTCATTATTTCTTACATGAATATTCATTGAGTAAAGGGTTAAGCAAATGACGACATTATTCACATAAATGTTACTTATTTTAACCCATTACGCCATAAGCTATTTTTAGATACAAACGCTTTGAATAAATCTACCGAAAAGGAGCATTAACTAGAGAAAAGGAAAACTTTAGAATTTTGTTGTTTGAAACCATTGTGATAAATAGAGCATTTGCTTCAATAGGAGCAAATGCTCTATTTATCACAATGGTTTCACAAAGTGACTCTTACAGAGTCGTCAATATGAGGGAATGGGTTAAAAATGACCCATACACACAAGGAAACCGGAGGCCGTCTGATCTGGGTCTGCTCTGTTTGTTTATGAAGTTATATACACCTCATTCTACAATGTCTGTCATGGTAAAACGTACGATAGTTAACAATGTCACAAGCTAATATTCATAAAGTCATGTTTTCTTAATGAATATTCATGAGACAAACGGTTGCGATACGTACAACTATTTGAAGTACGCAAAAGTCATGGCTATTCAGGTCATCGTGCTGCAAGGTCCGCTGCTTTTCGAGGTTGACCAGATTTGCGTGCTGTTGTATATCTATTTCCAACCTGAAAACATGAGAAGATATATCATTGTTTTGGGATGAATCTGATAAATATGGGAATAGAATCTCTCACGAATCGTAGAGGTCAAGGTCAAGGACTGTGGTACACTGTAACTTTGTTTAACCCTTCCCCTGTTTAATACTCATGTAAGAAACAATAATAATAATATAGTAAAACCTCTCTATAACGACCACTAACTTGTGTTAATTAGTTGGTAGTTTGGACAGGTGGTTGCTTAAAGCAAGATGAAAGTAAAACAGAACGCTCCTATATGAGCGTTCTGTTTTGCTTTCATCTTGCTTTAAGCTGCCACCTGCCTTTAGCGCAAAATACTTGATGTAATTTAGCGGCCGTTATAGAGAGGTTTTACAGTATAATGAATATTTATTTGCTGAGGTTTTATTCTGATTCTGCAGTTTTCGCCATTGCCGAAGTACATGTCTTCATATACTATTACAAATCTGAAGGTAATAACCTATTTTAGACAAAACCTCTTTGAATAAATCTAGAAAAATACTATCTAAAAACATTGTACTAGACGAAAAGGGAAATGTCAGAATGGTGTGGTTTTGAAACCATTGTTATAAATAGAGCATTTGCTCGTATGGAGGAGTACAGAGCAACAGATAAAGGTGCATACATGTACGCAGATGCTAAAATCGTCAGTACTCCACCAAACCCTATATTGTGACCACCCTTTAGAATCGTCTCTTCGAGACGATTCTAAAGAATGGTCACAACATAGGGTTTGATGGCGAAATAAAGAAGTTATTATTGATAGTTTTTGAATGTACGCATCTTATCTGGAACTCTAGGAAAATATAGAAAATATAGGTAAACTGTTCCTTACGTTTTCCGCTCTACCCCAGACCCGATGCTATGCTATTGAGTACCAGGAAGATAGAACGTGTCTGAGAAATAAGAGCTTGAGACACACCAAATACGCGTATTTTCTACAGGTCTGTGTATCTTAGAAGACATATCAATTGAAGCATTGTTACATGAAAGTTCTATTGCAGACAAGGGTAATTAAATTTACCGCTTCAGTTGGCATCGCAAAGGAATACTGCAAGCAGATGATCTGAGTGCCTACCGTTCCTGGTGTTCTCACGGTCCAATCTTTTGTCGTCCACAAGGTCCCGGTGATCTTGTCGTACACAGGACAAAGTTTTCATGAGAAACTTAGCTAAACTGGAGGAGAGTGCGCGGCTCGGATAACACTGTAATTAAAGGTAGCTACCCCGAAGTTTGTACGCAATATACTTACCCGCCGATGATGTCTTCCACCCTGAGCAAGCAAAGTTGCCTGCTAGTCCGTCAAATATTTCGTCAATTTCAATATTACTTCCATTCTTTCCTAACTACAAGCAACGTGCCAAACAGCTGTTCTTCGTCGTGTTTGGATTCATAACATAGGTGAACCCTTTCACTGTTCAACATTCATGTAAGAAATAATGACATCACGAATATTCATTAGCTTAATTTTGAAGTTGGCATATGTATACGGGTAGTTTAGGCTCAGGCAGAATCTACAGAATCAGCTCTATACTATAGCATAAGCAAACAGAGCAGACCCTGATCAGGCGGATCCTATAGGAGCCGTCTTATCAGAGTCTACTCTGTTTGCAACTGCGTGAAAGGACGTTTATATTAAGGAAAGGGTTAACAGAAATTTGCAAGAATAAAATACAATACTGTCTGTAACGACCCAGTGAACTTTACTCACAATGCTTTCAGCTAAATCTAAAGGACGTAAATTTATTCTTAATCCTTCTGGCACCAAATAAATTTAATCTGTTCAGATTATAGTTTGCGAAGGGCTTAGAAAAGGCGTATATATGGAGTAAAATATTAAGATATACTTATATACATCATTATTATAAATTAGATTAATTTTCATAATGAAGTGAAGTCATGATCATACGACCTCTCAAAAAGAAGTATAATCTGGATTGTTTTAAAATAGAGTAGAACCAGATTAGACGGCTCCTGTAGGAGCCGTCCGGTCAGGGTCTGCATTGTTTGTTTATGAAATAATACAGATATGAATCTACTCTCACTGACAGCGCCAACAATGTTTGCGTGCATGTCGTTACAAAAAAATCTTATTAATATTCATGATATCATTATTTCTTACATGAATATTCATGTAGAAAAGGGGTTAGATAAAGAGTAATGAGGTAAAGCGTTAATAAGGTTCTCTCATAGGCTATTTTTAGATCCAACCACGTTGAATATATCTACCGAAAAGGAGCATTTACTAGAGAAAAGGAACCTTTTAAAATTGTGTAGTTATGAAAAAATCGTGGTGAATAGAGCATTTGCTCCATAGGAGCAAATGCTCTATTTATCACAATGGTTTCAAAAAGTAGCATTTATAGTGGCGTCAAAAGGCGTCAATATGAGGGAATGGGTTAAAAGGGCGTGTAAAAGAAACCACTAGCACGATAAACAATAAAACACGACAACAATATTGTACTTACGTGATCAAGACGGCATTAAATGTCTTTATTGAATCAATTGTTTGTTTCGCTTAAAGTTTGGTTTTATCAGATGTTGTATCTTCTCATTAAAATTAATTACATTCGGAATATTAGTAACAGTGTCGTAAGAAAGAGAATGTGAAGATTTGATTGACAAAATAATTATCCTAATTATGTACTTAATTTAGGTAAACCATTCACACTAATTATTAAAGTTGAGAACATTTACCAGATTGGGACAATTAAACGAGCAGCTTATCTGAGATCTGTGTGAGGGTTTTAACAATCTGAGCGGCGCGTGTAGCTATTGTAACTGATTTCAACACTTCAACACAGAAAGCATTGTTTTTCGGCTCTCAATTAATCTTCAGGTTTAGTCAAACGTATAAACCCTGCGTTATCATTTTACAACACACAATCGTTATCAGCTCTTAGATGAATAGGTGTTTTAACGTTATCTGAAGAGCATATCAGTATTGATATGAAACTTATCTGTCCTAATCTCCATGCTATTGCCGACAAAGGTCACAGGTCAGAGCCTTCATCGAATTAACCTTCACCTTGCTGAAATAACATATATCCTCTTCAACACTGCTCGGGAGCAATTTTTACCCATTTCCATTAAGTCCAAAATTTTGAGACACAGCTAATCGGTAGCTAAAAGGCTTGGACCTGGATGAGAAAAAAGAGTTACTCGGTATCTCATCCGAATCAACACCATTTGCATGTGCCAATCAGGCCTTTTTTCGTAGGATAAAGCTCGAGGCTTCTGAAGACCGCGTATACTTCATAGCAAAAAGAAATAGAATATTATTTCCCGTTGGATACAATGGCCTTTTAAGGTGTATCAGCTTTCGTGTTTGTGAATTCTGTTTTTCAACATAGTATTGATTACGAGAGTGCTTGACAAATGTGAGCATGGATTAGTTACATGAAATAAACATGATGTATAGCTTATAACTCGAAAAAAGGTTTTGATAAACGGCGTGCAATATGCTTTATACGTAATATTTAACCCTTTCTCTGTTCTATATTCGTCCAAATTTCAATATCTACTGAATATTCATGGACAAAATAGTTCTAATGAAATATAGGTGTAACTTTGCAGCCATTTTAGAAACTAAAGAAACAGTTATATCAATTTCCATTAGCAAACAAAGCAGACCCTGATCAGACGGCTCCCATAGGAGTCGTCTGATCTGGGTCTTCTCTGTTTACAAATGAGTGAAAAGGCGTTCATATGAAGGAAGGGGTTAACGCTTGTCCGGTTAGGGAAAAAATAATGTCCGCTCTAACGAATCTGGTGAATTTTTTTGACTACTTCCGATTCGATCAAGCTTTTGAGAAAAGTTTAATCCAGTTTCAAACAGATTGGGTCCTGAAAATTCCTGATGAGACTCCGGGCTACTAGTCGTCTCGTCTGGATTCAAGCTGATTGCAAATGCGAGCCAGATCCAGACTACTGAGGAAGTGGTTAAACTTCCTTCTTTAACCCTTTCTTCTATAAATACACCTTTCTACGCCTCTGTAATAGTCACTTCTTGAAACCATTGTGATAAATAGAGCATTTGCTCCTATGGAGCAAATGCTTTATTTATCACAATGGTTTCTATACTAAACAATTATTAATTTTTCCTTTAAATGCTCCTTTTCGGAAGATTCATTCAAAAAGGTTGGGTCTAAAATTAGCCTGTGAGGGAATGGGTTAAATAGACTTGTCAAATATGTATTATAAAACTGTCTTAGTGTAGGTTGAAGGGGGCGAGTGGTCTGCAAGAATGCTCTTGCCGATATGTCGGTTGGGACATAATTTACAGTGCCGTATCAGAAGGTTTGTGGATTTCTGATTCAGATCTACACCCTTCGCCTATATACGTATTATTGTGTTAACCATTTCCCTACTGAATATTTATATAAAGATATAATGACGTCACAAATTCATTAGTTTGAAATTATTTTAAAGGCAAATATATATAGGAGATTTTAGTAGATACTGTAGAGTCAGATCTATTATAATTGCATAAGCAAACACAGTAAGCGGCTCATACATGAGCGTTTATATGAAGTAATGGGGCCACACAGTGTTTGTTCAGTTATGTATTGGCCTACAGTATACTATGAGTTTTCTGCATTACTTCTGACCAGCATTAAGCTACCGCCTGCCTTGCAGACCCATAATTAGGCTTCTTTTTGATGACCTATTAAGACAACTTCTACTGTATGGTATATTACTTAGTACAATTCTACATTTATTCATAGTAAATATGTGAAATAACGTAATGCGTTGTGTCCTATTGATAAAGTTCTATCAAAAACTAACTAATAAACAGCCTCCGAATTTGTACATTATGAATAATAATAAAAGCTGATATTGTAAATGAAACATTTTAAAACAACTATCAAATCTGTATGTCCCCGATATTCCAATTAAATGAACTTAATCTCGTACGTCAAACAACTTTCTAATGTCACCATGCTTTAATATGTGTACGGAAGCACTTCATTCTATCATATAACATTTCTTGTTATCGAGTTAATAAAGCCTGTACATATTTATCTATATTACACATGTTTAATATTAAGCTGTGACGTCATGTAGAAACACCACGCGCTATTGCTTATCCTATACATGTAGAACCTGTCAAAAACGGTATTTTTAGTCGAAATAAGTTATATAAAAACGATTATGATGCTCGTCATTTTGTACAATTTGATATCAGACTCGCCAGATGCTCGCTTAATAATATTTTCCAAGACTCGTTTAATATCAGTTTGTACAAAATGACTACTCGCAACATATCGTATATAGTATCTAAAGGAGCTTTTTGCATATTGCTCGTCCTGCATTAAGCTACCGCATGTCTTAAACCCATGAAGAAAAAGGAAGAAAAAAGAGACAGTTACATTCTTCATACTTCAAAATGTTATCAATAGAGCGTACTTTAAACGTGTCATATCCTCACAGTTTTGATTGAAATGTTATAAAATGACAGTTGGTAATTTATATTTTTTACGATCCTCCGAAAGACCCCGATGTGATGTTAAAATAGAACCCCTCTAAAGCAGGCTCATATGTTATTTGTTACATTCACGGAGTTAAGGGTTAAAGTGAATGGCTGCTTAACGCAGAGCGAGAGTAAGGTAGAAAGCTCCTATCAATAGCACTGCAGTAAGCTATCACTTGCCTTAATGGCACAGACTTAGACTTATTTGAAGCGACTGCTGTTAGAGAGAAGTTTTACTGTATTTTTATTAAGAAATAAACCGAAACGATCGTTCGCCATTGCCATCGTCTTCATCACACGATACCATTAGCTTCGTTTGATGTTAGCGACACTGTTACTGCGAATGTCATTCTTGAGTGATGGTTTATTATCCACCATATCACTGGCAGGTGTGTGTAGCCTCGTTAAAGACTGTCTCCTATAGATATACGCAAGATCCATAGAGCTGTATGTAGGAACCCTAGAGCTGTACGTAAGAGTCATAGAGCTGTACCTAAGTGCCCTAGAGCTGTACGTAAGAGTGATAGAGCTGTACGTGAGAGTCATAGAGATGTACGTAAGGTTGATAGCTATGTACGTAAGAGTCATATAGCCGTACGTAAGAGTGATATAGATGTACGTAAGAGTGATAGAGATGTACGTAAGAGCCATAGAGCTATATATAAGAGTGATAGAGATGTACATAAGAGTGGTAGAGATGTACGTAAGAGTTATAAAGCTGTACGTAAGAGCCATATAGCTGTACATAAGAGTGATATAGATGTACGTAAGAGTGATAGAGCTGTACGTAAGAGCCATAGAGCTATACGTAAGAGTCTTAGAGCTGTACGTAAGAGTCATAGAGATGTACGTAAGAGTCATAGAGCTGTACGCAAGAGCCATATAGATGTACGTAAGAGTCATAGAGTTGTACGCAAGAGTCATAGAGATGTACGCAAGATTCATAGAGCTGTACGTAAGAGTCATAGAGCTGTACGTAAGAGTCATAGAGATGTACGCAAGAGTCATAGAGCTGAACGTAAGAGTCATAGAGTTGTACGCAAGAACCATAGAGCTGTACGCAAGAGTCATAGACCTGTACACAATAGCCATAGAACTGTACATAAGAGTCATAGAGCTGTACGTAAGAATCATAGAGCTGTACGCAAGAGTCATAGAGCTGTACGTAAGAGCTATAGAGCTGTACGTAAGAGTCATAGAGCTCTACGTAAGAGCTATAGAGCTGTACGTAAGAGTCATAGAGCTGTACGCAAGAGTCATAGAGCTGTACGTAAGAGCTATAGAGCTGTACGTAAGATTCATAGACCTGTACGCAAGAGTCATAGAGCTGTACGTAAGAGCTATAGAGCTGTACGTAAGAGTCATAGAGCTGTACGTAAGAGTCATATAGCTGTACGTAAGAGTCATAGACATGTACGTAAGAGTCATAGAGCTGTACGCAAGAGTCATAGAGATGTACGTAAGAGTCATAGAGATGTACGCAAGAGTCATAGAGCTGTACGCAAGAGTCATAGAGATGTACGCAAGAGCCATAGAGATGTACGCAAGAGTCATAGAGATGTACGCAAGAGCCATAGAGATGCACGCAAGAGTCTTAGAGCTTAATGCAGGGTGAAAGTCATGCAGGAAGTTCCTCTAGGAACTTTTTGCACGACTTGAACCCTGCATTAAGTAGTCACCTGTCTTACAGTATCTGAATTCTTCTCTATTAGAATTCCGGTTTAGAGTGTTTTTACCTTATATGATGGTTTGCAGACTTACAAAACAGGATAATGCCTAATGTTGACAAATGTTGGTAGAACACGTGTTTGCTGTTGTCTAGACACAACGTTATGGACAATTTAACCCTTTTCGTGTTGAGAAAAATAACCTCTGCTAATACTCAAACCTTTTACAATTTTGCTTGCATTCAATCCTGTAAAAACATATTAATCGAGTGCCATACAGCTTGGATCCTGGGGAGACACCGAGTGACTCGGTGTTACTCGGCGTCTCATCTGGACCGAGGCTGTTTACAAATTCTAGCCAGGCCGTGTTTTAGCATGGGAATGTTAACCCTTTCGATGCCAGCATTGTCGTCTGCTGGGCATAGTTTCGTTTATTTTTAGTGTAAGTGTGCGCATTTTCCCCATTTTCTTTATAAAACAGTAAACAGAGTGTCAAACAGTTTGGATCCTGATGAGATGCCGAGTTACTCGGCGTCTCATCTGGATCCAAACTGTTTGCATGTGATATCATAAACCGTCATTGTGGCACGGAAGGGGTTAATGACAAATCATTGATGTAGCAGATGTACAAGGGCAAACTCTGTCACGTGTCTTACTGTATAATATAGACATTTCCTGGCAAATGTCTGCAGAGGACGATGTCATATAGACATAGACGTGGGCTTCAGACAAACACATTGGTCAAACAGCGGTCTGTATATCTAATAATAAATAATGGCGCTGGATGAAAGGATCGGCGATGATTGGGTTGTGTCTGCATTGCAGAAGTAGCAGTAGATTTAGAAGTTTAGGTAGCAGCAGAAGCAGTAGAGTTAGATAGAGTACAACTGGACATGATTAACCCATTACCTCATAGGCTATTTTAGATCCAACCTCTCTGCAAAAATCTACCGAAACGGAGCATTAACTAGAGAAAAGAAAAATATTAGAACTGTGTAGTTTGAAACAATTGTGATAAATAGAGCATTTGCTCATATAGGAGCAAATGCTCTATTTATCACAATGGCTTCACATAATGACTTATACAGAGTCGTCAAAGGTCGTCAATATGAGGGAATGGGTTAACTGCTTTTACAGCTTCTTAAGCTACTGAATTGGGTGGTCGCTTTAGCGAGACTTTCATTGATACATGTATATTAGTTTCATCGATATAAATTTTGTTTTATTATCGTGGTCATTATTCTATTCGATTCTATATTTAGACAAAATCTTTAAAAGCAGTATTCGCAGTATTCTTCGTTACATGTATCTGTCAGCATCTTTACCTGCGGTACACTGTTGAGGGGACAGAAACCACTGGAGAATAACATTTTAACCCATTTCCTCATAGGCTATTTTAGACCAAGCTCTTAAATAATTCTACTACATGTAGAAAGGAGAATTTAATAGAATAAAGGACAATTTTAGAATTGTGTAGTTTGGAAACCATTGTGATTAATAAAGCATTTGCTCCATAGGAGCAAATGCTTTGTTTATCACAATTGTTTCAAAAAGTGATTTTTACAGAGACGTCAAAATGCGTCAATAAAAAGGGAATTTGTTAATGTAGACGGTTTAAATTTAGATACAGTTGGACGGACAATACAGGTAGCACTTGTTTCGCTTCTGGACCAAAACCTCACAACACCTCTATCGCTGCAAATTACGTGTCGTTGCAAAGGATTTTGTATCTTCATAATATCACCATGTGTGTTTTAAATCAAGATGTTCCCAAACATTTACGTTGTTTTCTTTTCTCTAACTGGCCGTACTCTCGCTACAGTTCCTATAACTCTTTTCTCTTTTCTATGTTTATTCTAAATTCCAATACTTACTGAATATTCATGGACAAAACTGGTATAATGAAAATATGGGAGGAGGAACAGTGTATCCATTTTAGAAAGTAAAGAAACCGAACTATCAATGTCCATTAGCAAACAGAGCAGAGCACGATAAGACGGTCACTATAGGAACCGTCTGATCTCGGTCTATACTATGTTTGCAAATTCGTTAAAAGGCGTTTATATGAAGGAAACGGTTAAGTCTATAGATATACCACTTTTGTTTAACCCTTTCCCTGATGAATATTCATGTAAGAAATAATGACGTCATAAATATTAATAAGATTATTTTTATAATGGCATATGAACACAAGACATTTCGGCTCAGGCAGAAGCTGTAGAATCAGATCTACATTACACCATAAGCAAACAGAGCAGACCCTGATCAGACGGCTCCTATAGGAGCCGTCTGCTCTGGGTCTACTCTGTTTGCAGATGCGTCAAAATGCGCTTACATAAGGGAAATGGTTAAGCATTGTCCTTATACACGATTTTTTATTATGAGTTGGTTCAAATTGTTGGCAATTATAATGAACTAAATCGCCCCATTTATCATTGATTCAGAATTCATGGAATTACAGAGTGGCATTGCACTATACTGTCTAACCTAAGTCGCCAGTGAGTTTTATGATCTTCTTTAGTTGAACTTCGATATCTCGAACTTCAAGGGAACATACAAATTATAGTAAATTTCCGATTGTTCGAACACTAAAATAAGTATCATTATCTCTCTTTAAGAAAGGTGGCAGCTTAATGCAGGGGCTTTCTGCATGGTTTTCAACCTGCATTAAGCTCCGACATGCCTAAAAGGCATCAAATGTTAATTACAAAAAATCGAAGTATCGAGTTTTAGTACAATGTACTTCGAGACAACAGAGGTTTGAGTCATCCGATTTCTCATCCGAACAATTTCTCAAGTTCACAGCATAATGCAAAAGTAATGCTAAAACTGAACTTTTACTTCGAGTTATACCGAAGTTCGAGTTATCCGAGTTCGAGATACCGAAGTTCAACTGTAGCTTAAGGGTGACTCTCTGGCTTGAAAATCCCAACAGGGACGCCGTCGTTCTTTATCTTGCTGTCGAAAAAAGAGCATTGGTCTCAACTAATATGCCTGATTCGGTCATTGATGACTGATATTATTGCATTGAATGTAAAATACAGTTGAACTCGATAACTCGAAATCGGATAACTCGAACGTTAAGATAACTCAACGTAAAAGTTCAGTCCTTGCAATACATAATTGTTCTAAAATGTATCACTACGTATATCTAGAAACAGGTGTGACACCTTTATACAGGTCGAAAGTAATGCTGAAAGATCCTACAGGAGCGTTCAGCATTTCTTTAGACCTGCATTAAGCTGTGAACTTGAGAAAGTGTCCAGACTAGAAAACGGATGACTCGAATCACTGTTATCTCGCACTAATGTGAATGATCCCTTGAAGACTGAAATATCGAAGTTCAGCTGTATTAGAAAACGGCAAATAATCCCACTACGGAGTGAAGGGTTGACACAACCAATATCCAGTATTATAGTACGGAAAAACCCTCCACAGCGACATGCATTAACCCTTTCCCTCATGTAAGCGCATTTTGACGCATCCGCAAACAGAGTAGACCCAGATCAGACGGCTCCTATAGGAGCCGTCTGATCAGGGTCTGCTCTGTTTGCTTATGGTGTAATATATATCTGATTCTACAACTTCTGCCTGAGCTGAAATGTCATGTGTTCATATTCCATTATAAAAAAAAAAAATCTTATTAATATTCATGACGTCATTATTTTCTACATGAATATTCATCGGGGAAATGTTTACAGAAAGTAGTTACTTAATGCAGGACCAAATTTATGCAAATAATTCTACAGTTTCTGTCATAGATATATATGCTAGTTTTAATATTCTATTATATAAAATAACTTTCTTAAAGACAAAATATGTTTTTTGAATATTCAGGCGGTGAAAGGGTTAACTGCTCATTAAACCAATAAAAAGCGTGAGAATATTTTGCTAAAGAAATCACTGCGTGCATTTTATTGTTTAAAACTCATTTTGTACTGCGCTCAATAGTGCATTAGATAGCGTTACTCCATAAATACGCATTTCAATGCATTTGCAAACAGAGTAGACCCAGATCAGACGGCTCCTGTAGGAGCCGTCTGATCAGGGTCTGCTCTGTTTGTTCATTATATAATTATGATTCTACAGTGTCTGCCAATGGCAAAAACATCCTATGTTCATGTACCAATATGAAGCATCTAATTAATATGTTACATAAATATATATAGTTATAGGGTTAAACTCTATCATAGAATTAATATATGATTTATTATTTTATAATGTTTTATACATTTTTATGTACTAGTCGCGCACAGGACGTTCCCTAACTGGACGTAACATAACTATGGCGATCTTATAAACCCGTTTGTAAATGTTTTAAATCTTACACAAAACTAAAAATCAGTTATGATCAATAGACAAATTCGAAATTATATTTAGAAAACCAGTCATGCGTGTACACGACAATAAACTATAAAGAGCAACACAATAAAACGTTTCACATCACATATCAGAGAGAGTTTTAAAACCTACTGAAATGTTCTTACACCGCGTAACCTCGTTTGACCCTTTTCCTGCCATAGACACATCCTTGATAATATTTGCAAACAGTTTAGATCCAGATCAGACGCCGAGTAACTCGACGTATCGCTAGATTCCAAACTATTTGACATTTTGACTACGTATTTTATATATAAAAAATTGCGATACTTCCACGTTTAAATTTAATGTTGACAAAAATATTAGGAGACGAGCTTAATTTGGTGGCGAAAGGGTTACAACTTTGGGTATGGGAAAGTGGTATAACTCTACCCAGGGTGATCAAAGGCCCCAGACCACATTCCATGAGACGTACAGGAGCCCAGATGATTTACGTTGAGAAAAAGCAAAGTCAAGGAAACTAAATCACAGATAAAAGAAACCCCGTTCTAACGCAGCCAATTAATACCCCTGTCTCTAAAATTGGATAAAGACAAATATATGAGGCAGCGACATGTAAATAAAGAAAACAAATGTCGTGGGCGGACCAGTGTCACAGTACGTAGACTTTCATCTTCCCAATACAGGACACGAGTCATTACTATCCTTTGCAAACAGTGTAGACCCTGATGAGAGGGCTCCTAGAGGAGCCCTCTCATCAGGGTATGTACTGTTTGTCATGTTACATTTTTTCTTTAGAAAAAACCCTAAATATTCACCATAAACTTAACTTGTTTGAACTTTGGAATAGTCCATTTGAAAATTCAGCGTTGTAAGGGTAAAAACCTCCCTAAACAGTCACAGTAAGCTTTACCTGCTTGAATTTTGGAATAGTCCATTTACAATTCAGCGTTGTAAGGGTTAAGTCCTTCTCATGTTAAACGCGACACGACTATCACTTGCAAACAGTTTGGATTCAGATGAGACTCTAAATAACTCGGACTCTCCCCAGGACCGATACTCGGATAGTAATTTCTTCAAAAGCTTTAACGAGACTGGAAATCAGGAAAAAGTTTGGTACAGCGGATTTTATTTTCAACATTAGAAGGGGGGGGGGGGGGGGGAATAAACCAGAAGTTTCTGGATAGTTGCAATCAGTTTAGAACCAGGTCCAGATAAGATGCGTAAATCAAAAGTTTCAAGAATAACTTCTTTATTTCTCGACCAATCCCTATATGTTGCGGCCACCCTTAAGAATAGTCTCTTCGAGAGGATTCTAAAGAGTAACCACAACATAGGGTTCGGTGGAGAAATGATAATTTTAATATTTGAGTAAGCACTTGTATCTGTTGCTCTGGATACAACCATTATTCAGCAAGAAAAAGAGGTAGAAACTGGAGTGCTTTTCCACGTGTTTAAATATATATGGCCTGTTAGCCATTGTCCATATATGGCCTGTTAGCCATTGTCTATATATGGCATGTAAACCATTGTCCATATATGGCCTATTAGTCATTGTCCATATTAATCATTGTCCATATATTGCCTGTTAGCCATTGTCCATATATTACCTGTTAACAATTGTCCATATATTGCCTGTTAGCCATTGTCCATATATTGCCTGTTAGTCATTGTCCATATATGGCCTGTTAACCACTGTCCATATATTGCCTGTTAGCCATTGTCCATATATTGCCTGTTAGCCATTGTCCATATATTGCCTGTTAGTCATTGTCCATATATGGCCTGTTAACCACTGTCCATATATTGCCTGTTAGTCATTGTCCATATATTGCCTGTTAGCCATTGTCCA
Organism: Azorinus chamasolen; assembly: GCA_963576725.1. NCBI lineage: Eukaryota > Metazoa > Mollusca > Bivalvia > Cardiida > Solecurtidae > Azorinus > Azorinus chamasolen. The sequence goes on from OY755248.1 coordinate 79,998,474, forward strand.
TATAATTGCCTGTTAACCATTGTCCATATATATTGCCTGTTAGCCATTGTCCATATATTGCCTGTTAGTCATTGTCCATATATTGCCTGTTAGCCATTGTCCATATATTGCCTGTTAGCCATTGTCCATATATTGCCTGTTAGTCATTGTCCATATATTGCCTGTTAGTCATTGTCCATATATTGCCTGTTAGCCATTGTCCATATATTGCCTGTTAACCATTGTCCATATATTTGCCTGTTAGCCATTGTCCATATATTGCCTGTTAGTCATTGTCCATATATTGCCTGTTAGCCATTGTCCATATATTGCCTGTTAGCCATTGTCCATATATTGCCTGTTAGTCATTGTCCATATATGGCCTGTTAACCACTGTCCATATATTGCCTGTTAGTCATTGTCCATATATTGCCTGTTAGCCATTGTCCATATATTTGCCTGTCAACCATTGTCCATATATATATTGCCTGTTAGCCATTGTCCATATATTGCCTGTTAGTCATTGTCCATATATTGTCTATTAGCCATTGTCCATATATTGCCTGTTAGTCATTGTCCATATATTGCCTGTTAACCACTGTCCATATATTGCCTGTTAACCACTGTCCATATATTGCCTGTTAGCCATTCATTGTCCATATATTGCCTGTTAGTCATTGTCCATATATGGCCTGTTAGCCATTGTCCATATATTGCCTGTTAGCCATTGTCCATATATGGCCTGTTAGTCATTGTCCATATATATTGCCTGTTAGTCATTGTCCATATATATTGCCTGTTAACCATTGTCCATATATATATATATATATATATATATATATATATTGCCTGTTAGCCATTGTCCATATATTGCCTGTTAGCCATTGTCCATATATGGCCTGTTAGCCATTGTCCATATATGGCCTGTTAGTCATTGTCCATATATTGCCTGTTAACCACTGTCCATATATTGCCTGTTAACCATTGTCCATATATTGCCTGTTAGCCATTGTCCATATATTGCCTGTTAACCACTGTCCATATATTGCCTGTTAACCACTGTCCATTGCCTGTTAGCCATTGTCCATATATTGCCTGTTAGTCATTGTCCATATATTGCCTGTTAGCCATTGTCCATATATTGCCTGTTAGCCATTGTCCATATATTGCCTGTTAGTCATTGTCCATATATGGCCTGTTAACCATTGTCCATATATATATATATTGCCTGTTAGCCATTGTCCATATATTGCCTGTTAGCCATTGTCCATATATGGCCTGTTAGCCATTGTCCATATATTGCCTGTTAGTCATTGTCCATATATTGCCTGTTAACCACTGTCCATATATTGCCTGTTAACCACTGTCCATATATTGCCTGTTAGCCATTGTCCATATATTGCCTGTTAGCCATTGTCCATATATGGCCTGTTAGTCATTGTCCATATATTGCCTGTTAGTCATTGTCCATATATTGCCTGTTAACCATTGTCCATATATATATATATATTGCCTGTTAACCATTGTCCATATATATATATATATATATATATATATATATATTGCCTGTTAGCCATTGTCCATATATTGCCTGTTAACCACTGTCCATATATTGCCTGTTAACCACTGTCCATATATTGCCTGTTAGCCATTGTCCATATATTGCCTGTTAGCCATTGTCCATATATGGCCTGTTAGTCATTGTCCATATATTGCCTGTTAGCCATTGTCCATATATATATATATGGCCTGTTAACCATTGTCCATATATATTGCCTGTTAGCCATTGTCCATATATTGCCTGTTAGTCATTGTCCATATATGGCATGTTAGCCATTGTCTATATATTGCCTGTTAGCCATTGTCCATATATGGCCTGTTAACCACTGTCCATATATTGCCTGTTAACCATTGTCCATATATGGCCTGTTAGTCATTGTCCATATATGACCTGTTAACCACTGTCCACATATGACCTGTTAACCATTGTCCATATATTGCCTGTTAGCCATTGTCCATATACAGCCTGTTAGCCATTGTCCATATATGTCTTGTAAGCCAATGTCTATATATGGCATGTTAGCCATTGTCCATACAGGGTATGTTAGCCATTGTCCATATGGTCTGTTACCATTTGTCCATATATGGCCTGTTAACCATTGCCCATACATGGTATGTTAGCCATTGTGCACATATGGCCTGTTAGCCATTGTCCATATATGACACGTTAGCCATTGTCCATATATGGCCTGTTAGCCATTGTCCATATATTGCCTGTTAGCAATTGTCATTCTGAAAAAAAAAGTTAATGTCTGCTCAAACTCTGATCTGCTGAAACGTTTTTTTTCTGATATCAGACTCACTTAGCCATTTCCTCCATAAATACGCCTTTCTACACCTTTGCAAACAGAATATACCCCAATCAGACGACCCCTAAAGAATATGCTGATGAAATAATACAGATATGAATCTACAGTTTTTGCAGTGGCCGTGTGCATTTTCCCTTGTAAAAACAATCTAATTAATTTGAATTATGTCACATTTTCCGACTTGAATATTCATGGGCTAAAGTTAAGTAAAGTAAAGTAAAGTTAAGGAATTGAGAAACCACTGACAGAATGTCAAACAGTTTGGATCCTGATGACACGTCGAGATACTCGGCGACACATCTGCATCTAAGCTGTTTGGAAATGCAAAAGTCATATCGCGTTTAGCATGAGAAGGGGCATCGAGAATGTGTGTTTTTTACAGAATACAATGCTAGAGAAACTGTTGAAGCATTGTTTTATTGAGAAGAAAGCATTGTCTGTGTCATATCCAACCCTTTACCTGATAGAGACGCGGTGTCACGTCTTTGAAAACTAAGTAAACCTAGAGCAGACGGTTACCGTAAGATATCAATATGTGGATTTGATTCTACAATGTTGATGGCATGGCCAAAATTTGTCTTGGCTCACAAGGCATTGTAGAATTTCCGGTAATTCTATATTTATGTAGTCTTTTTTACATTACATTAATATTCATGCGGTTAAGGGGTTAAGAGAAAAGTAAATATATAATGTGGTCCTTTGTAAAAGAAGTCTTGTATTCTGAAAAAGTAGTTTATAAGCGCATTAATACACATGTTGGGTTAAAGAAAAAGTAGTCCGCAGTGTGTAAATAGGACGTGAAAGTAAGCATATTTAACCATTTACTCCATGAATATTCATGTAAGAAATAAACACATCATGAATACTAATTAGGTTACCTGTTATAATAGCAAATGTACACTGCTCGTATATGTCATGACACCAATACTTCTTTTCGCAAAGCATCGAGGACAACGAAATGTTTGTTCTGGCAGGGCATTGATTTGGCGCTTCAGTCTATAATTAACACGTTGAGCGTGGGAAGCGAGTCACTAATGTCCTTTGCAAATAGTGTAGACCCAGATGAGAGGACTCTCTCAATGTTGAATTGTCAATGGACTATTCCAAAATTTAAGCATGCCAATTCAGTATCTAGGGATGTGTTTTTAAAGAAAACTGTAAAATAACAAACCGTGCATTCACGGATGAGAGAACCCTCTCATCAAGGTCTACACTGTTTGCAAAGTGCATTTGTGACTCGTCTCATTCACTGATTAGATTGTTTTGTTATACGTATTGTGGTGTTTAACATTGAACGCGCGTTTTACATTGACCCGTACGTTCACGTCGAACGTTGCATTTTAAATTGATCTTTTTGTTGTACACCGACCGTCACGTTTTATTATTATCGTTGCATTTAATACTTAAGTGTTTTTTCACGCCATTGATATTTCGAGAATCTTCAGCTAATTTCTAAGCACACATGTACTTAAGTTGAGCGAATTGCATAACCTGCGTCTTGAAATATAAATGTACATGTATGTCTTCTTTCTAGTTCTATACAGTCATAATGCTAAATGCTTATTAATCATTTAATGCTTTTTAAACCCTTCTCGTTTGATATCCTGTAAGTGTATATAGGAATAGACAAGTCTTTGACACAAATTGCTTCATCGAGGGCAATGGAGAACAACAAATATTGGGCTGAAAAACAATAACATACTCATCTGCATTAGTATATATAATTCGAAGAAGACGTATTGAATTGAATACCCTAATTCTTTGGTTGTGGAGTTTCGTCTTTTTTCACATTTTCATCGCTAATTCGTCTGATGTACATTTTATTTTTTCCTGATTTCATGAACATTCATCAAAGCTTGGATCTTGAAACGAAATACTCGTCTGTCTTCTTATGTATATCAAATTATTTGACGAACTGATGTAAACACATTTTAATAAAGAAATTTAGTTAACTCTTTCCCTGTTGAGTATTCATTTAAGAAACAATGACGTCATGGATATTTATCAACTAAATTTTAGAATGGCATTTGTACACATGGTGTTTTAGTCTTGGTAGAAACTATAGAGTCAGATATATTGTAATTTCATAAGCAAATAGAGCAGACCTTAACTCTTTAGGCGCGAATGTCGCCTGTTGGCACCATTGAAAACAGTGCAAAACAGTGCAAACCCAGGTCAGATGCCGCCTTTTCAAGGCGGCATCTGACCTGGGACTTCACTGTTTTCTGTATTATTTTAGCCCAAGCATACAGGTTTTTAAAAACAAATGTTTTACTAATATACCTTTATTATTTAGTTTAGAATTATAATTAATATGGAATTATTATTGCAGACGACACTTTTAAATTTGGCGCCAAAAGAGTTAATCAGACGGCTCCTACATGATCTGGGTCTACTCTGCAAAGGCATGAACAAGAGTTTGTATGAGGAAAAGTTTTAAAAGCGGAAGTAAAGGATCAAGTGTATGGAAGAACAGTTTTATATGAGGCTAAATATTTAAATCTTTTACTACGAAGATAAGTCTTTTAACGCCTATGCAAACAGAGTAGACCCAGGTACGACGGTTCCTGTGGGCCTGCTGTGTTGTGCAAATTATGAAATAATATAGATTATACAGTTTCTGCCATGGCTAAAATTTATATCCTTACAATCATTATTTCTTATATAAATATTTATGAAGGTCAGGGTTAACAAGTACAACTCCAAACATTGTTCACCCCTTATTCCATGAATATTTACACCAGAAATAATGCCATCTTGAAAGATTAACCGAATGTTTATAATTTTATTAATAACAGTATAGTTACAGGAACTGTAACATCAGCTCTATATCATATCCTACGCAAACAGAGCAGATCCTGATCAGACGACTCCTATAGGAGCCGTCTGATCTGGATCTACTCTGTTTGCAATGGCGTAAAAAGATGTTTCTAATAAAGGATTAAAGAAGCGGATTCCTCAAACCACTCTCCCTTTAAGAATTTCCGGAACTAACCATTTTTATTGTAAATTGCTCACTTCTTTATCACTTGAGCTCTATCTCATTAGCGGCATCAGAAGGCAAATGCTAACGACGTCAACGATCACCATATTTTCTTTGAATAGCTCATTTATTCATGAATGATTCTAATTTCCATGTTTTTCTAGAGATGCTGCTCAAGAAAGGACGGTTCATTCTGAATTAGACGAAGACGTGGCTAACCCTTCTGTGCCTCAATCAGACTGAGCCTATAACAATCAACATCTGTTTTAATTGTCAAATCGCAAAATTATTTAAATTCTTTTCTACGAAAATTTTCAGAGGGCCAAACAGTTTGAATCCTGATGAGACGCCGAGTTACTCGGCGTCTCATCCGGATCCAGACTGGTTGTAAATGTTATTACGATTTCTACATTGTGAAGAAAGGATTAAGTACCAGTCTCTGGAGACGCGATCAATCTATCACAATCACTGCTAGAACATGTCAAAAACGATTAATTTCAATAAATCGCTTGTAATAACACAGCTCCGCAATGCCCGTGCCCAGCAGACCGGAAGAATCGCCTGCATAAGGACCGACTCATGTTTTTCTCCACAAAGTGCCTAGAAACCTTAAGAATGCTATGGACAACGAACTGGTGATGTCATTTCCGGCAGTTTTGATCCAACAGAGAAATACATCAGCTGATTGTCTAATTTTAGTACCTAAACATTTTTGATTCCTCCTTTTGATTGTTCGCATTTTGATAATTGGTAATAAAATATTGTTTCCTATTAAAAATGAAACAAACAAAAAATTCAGCAGACGACAGTTTGTATAGCGGGTTAAAGGTTAATGAAACCGATGCTGATTGGCTCTTCGAGCGTCAGGGATTACAGAGCTAAAAGGGAGTCAAAATGCCGGTACTTTTGCGACCTTTAAACTTTAGCGCCAAAACGAAATTGTCGTCTGCTGCAAATCGTTTGCTAAAGTATTTATTTCTATATCGTTTCAAAACAAAATCAAAAAGTCAGTTTTGATCCTAATGATCTGACGAGTAACTCAACTTCTCATCTGGATGCACGCTGTTGTCAAGGTAATCATGGCATCGCATAAATATGGGGTCAAAGGTTGAACTTTCTTCTTAAGACATGATTATCACAATGATACGGGAAGCGTGAAGATGGCACTTTTGAAAATTGTTATAATTATTTTTATCCGTTTCTGCCGATGACTTTTTTCCAGTACTTATTTACGAGCAGTATGGCTGTAGACCAGCATAGATAGATAGATAGATTTTTTTCAATGTTGTGCAAGCATATGCATAATGTGGAGGAAAATGCGCTGTTAATATTCTGTTTCATGGCTTATAAGACATCAATATGAAGTTGGCCGAAATGTTTACTCACGATACTAAAATCGTCATTTCTCCACCAAACCCAATGTTGGAGAAATAAAGAAATTATTCTTGAAAATGTTTTAATTTACGCATCTTATCTGAATTTCTGACTGTATGGTTGTGAACCCCATTCATAATTACCCATGGTTATTTATCGGTTGGTCGCATTAGAGAGGTTGTTCTGTACATTTCGACAGTTCGGCTTATTTCTCACCATCTTACATAAATACAAAAAGTGGTACTCGTATGCCACTTTACTTCATGAATATGCATGTCAGAAACAATGCATATTAATTAGATTTACATCTATGATGGTATATGTACACAAATATATTTACTCCAGGCAGAAAATATGGAAATATATATGTATTATCCCTTAAACAAATATAGCAGATCCTGATCAGACGGCTCCTAGAAAACTGCCTGATCAAGGTCTACTCAGTTTGCTATGGCGCAAAAATGACGTATCTATACATTGCAGTGTTCTAACAACTGACTTGGATACGCCTATATGAGCCGCCTGATCAGGGTCTGCTCTGTTTGCTTATATAATTATAAAGACCTGACTCTACAGTTTCTGCCCTGGCCAAAATTTCCTGAATTCATGTACCTTTATAAAACACAAACGTATTAATGTTCATGGTGCCATTATTTCTTACATAAATATTCATGGAGTACAGAGTTAATATTGTTTCCCAAACTAATCTTGAGTATTTGCACTAAAACAATAAGAAAATTTATGATAAAGTATGCATATCTCCAATCGACTGAAAATTGTGGTAGTGCCAAACTAGTTTGCTGCATTTCTTTAACTCTTTCCTTCATCTATAAATGTGATTTCACGCATCTGCAAACAGAGTAGACCCAGATCAGACGGCTCCAATAGGAGCCGTCTGATCAGGGGCTGCTCTGTTTGCTAGTGAATTTTGATGGATCCGTTTCTATACTTTCTAAAATGGCTACAATATTCTACCTTCCATATTTCTTTATCACAATTTTGTTAATGAGTATTCAATAGGTATTGTAATTTGGAATAAACGTAGAAGAGGGAAAGGGTTAATTGATCAACATTTTTGTTCAAGACTTTATCCTTTACTCTACATGCATGTTTAGGCCTCTGTAGAACAAAACAGACCCATGTGAGACTGTAGGAGTTGTCTGACCACTGTCTGTGCTGGTATGTCCATTGATTAAACCATATATGATTCTTCAATATTTACCAGGGCCAAACACTTCAATGTCACAGCCCACTATAAGCATTCGTTTAATTATATTCATAAAGTAATTATTTCTGTCATGGATATTCATAATGCAAATTATTAATAACGTCAAAATGCTTGCTTCATCGAGACGCCATCTTATTGTCACAGATTTTAATTGGTACATGAACACACGTCTTCTTGCAAGGACAATTTTAATATCGAATAACATCTTAGAATAGAAACACGAATTTGTATCGCCTCTCGCTCAGTTTGTGATACGGTTGCGCAATCTGCCATTTCACACTCCTTAGTCGGGGCTATTGCTTCCTCCGGCATGGGATAAAATCGCGTTAAAGCCAACTGTTATGTTATCTTTAGAAACCGAGTCAGTCCTAAACTCTCAAGTCACGTGATGGCACGTGACCAGCACGCGCGCCTCCTATCGACCGTGGAATAACACAATGGCCGTTCGTAAGCGATTTATTCGTTCCGAGAAATAGCCAGTGTAACATCTAAACGGCGCACGTGACACGATGGAATTTTAATTTTCACAGTCAGTGTCACGCTTGTTAGAAAATATGTGAGAATAATAGACTTGAAATGCTTTATTGACTTCCCTCAGAGAGTCCATTTAGCAACCACCACAGCCGACATGGCGGGGACCTACTGTGGCGCTGTACTCGCTCCAGGAGGGTCGGGGTGGGGCAAGTTAGGGAGTTGTTACCCATTGTGGTTGGCGGGCGCAAGCTGTCATGGAGATCAGAGACAAAAGCAGAAACCGAAAACGGCACGAGAATCATTCTTAACCCCAAAATGTGTCTTAAATCTTACTCCTCTGTAAAATAATTAATGTCTGATCGAATTTGGATCTTGGGCAATTTTGACAACCTCTGATTTGATCAAACATTTACATGTAAAAAACCCAAACTATCGACCAAGTGTCAAACAGCTTGGGCGTTGGTGTAATGCCGAGTTACTCGGCGTCTCATCTATATCCAAGCTGTTTGCAAATGCGAGTCAGATCGCAAATAGCTTGATAAAGGTTAAGAAACAGTTCCATTGTCTTTTTTGAGATGTGTTCACTTGTCCAATGATTAATCAGAACACAGATGAGTCAGTTATTGCAAGTCCATGGACCAGATATGCCGAAAAATCATGTACCCTCGTGGACCACGTGACACATGTACATGTATATTCAATTACTGCAGAACTAAGAATGAAGTGGAACCTATCTAAAACGATCGCTTAATGAACAAACATGGTTGTTTTTAAAACCAAGTGGTTGCTAAATGCAGGGCGGATATAATGCAGAAAGCTCAGCATACATTCGTTCTGCATTAAGCTACCAACTGCCGTTATGACACAGAATGATACCTCTTTTGGGTGGTCGCTTTAGAGGGGTTTTGCTGTATGTATTCCATGTAGAGCAACAGATACCTGTGCATACTCAAATACTAAAAATCGTCATTTCTCCACCAAACCCTATGTTGTGACCATTCTTTAGAGTCGTCTCGAATAGACGATTCTAAAGAGTGGTCACAACATAGATTTTGGTGGAGAAATGAAGGTTTTTCTATTGATTTTTTTTAATTTACGTATCTTATCTAGACCTCTGTAATTTATGTATATGTCAGCATTTTTAGATAACCTGCAGACAATGCAGAAAGCTTCTATGGGACCGTCTTGTGTTATTTCGGTCCTGCATGAAGCACCTACCTGTGCTTTAAGTGTCTGATGTTTATTTAGCAAGTGCTGCTTAAAATAGGTCTTTATTGTGTAAGTTTATGAACGTCTTAAAATTTAGTTTGGCAACTGGGATATTCTATCCTATACAGCAGAACCTCTCTAAAGCACCAAAAGAGCACTGAATATGTGTCTTAAAGACATGTGGTAGCTTAATGCAGGGTCAAAGTTATATAAAAAGCTCTCATAGTCCCAGAACTTGTAGTATTACTTTTGTCCTGCATAAAGCACCCCCCTGTTGTTAAACATCTTCATATCAATTATAAAGTGGTTGGTTTTGAGTGGCTTTACTGTACGTATAGGAATGTAGTATACAGTTAACCCCTCTAAACTGCTCACGTAGACAGGTGGCCGCTTAATGCAGGGTGAAAGTCATGAAGAAAGCTCCTCTAGTCATGAAGAAAGCTGCATTAAGCAGCATTGTGTCTAAAAGTATCTAAATTCTTATCTTCTACAATTCCGGTTTAGAGGGGTTCTACTATATCACACAATTCTGTAAACTCGACTTCTCATCAAACGCCAAAATGTTTGACATTCTGACTAAATGTTTGAAAATAATTTTATGGAGATTTGCAGAGAACATTATTAATAAACAAACGGAAATTACTGAACGTACTATGAATCGCCTGCGGGAAATGTAGCAGAAGACAAAATATACAGACGACATAGTTTATAGACGTCAGCTTCATGTAAAGAGATAAATCTAGATCTTCCCTCAACGCCATTCTAAAGATTCTCCGGAATAACAAATATGCAAAGTAACCTTTCAACCTTTTGAGAAAGTCAATCTCTTTACAATCGATTTCACTGCGAAACTGGTTGAATTCTGCGGATTTATTTCTCGATTCGGTCCAACCATAATACGTAATCGACATGTGACAACCGTCAATTAGAAGGTAGTTAACCTGGTTGAAAGCTATTCCGAATCAGAAATCCACTTAACTTTTAGCTTTCTGTGAAAACTGTCGTCTGCAATAAACTGTCGTCTGCATCACTTTTTAAAACAGACAGTTGTTTCAAATTCTATTTACAAAAATACCACTTGAGTGCCGAACAGTTTGGATCTAGACGAGACCCCGACTCACCAGTCGCCTTGTATAAAACGAACCAGTAACAACATTTAACAGGACTGTTATCCATGGAAACTGGACTTTAAGTAATAGAGCATTTAGATCTCTTTTTGCGGGTGACTATTCAATGCAGAGTGAAAGTCAAGCAGAAAGCTCCACTTGGAGATTTCTGCATGAATTTCACTCTGCATTAAGCTGCCACCTGTCTCACAGAATAGCATTGATACTAACTTGAAAGTACAGTTTGGCCATGTTTTGTTGTATTTGTAAATAATACTAGGAATAGTTTATGGCATGATAAAGATTATAAACACAATTTGTTTTAACAAGTTTTATGTCGATTTGCGAAATGTCTGTTTACAAACAGCGACATTAAACATTGACAGAAAAACGAGGTTGAAACTGTCCGCCGCTCCATAAAGATGAGAGCTCTGCGTGTCAGATGGGCTGAAATGTGGAGTTTGTTGGTGAAAACGCAAATAAAACAATAACCAGTAATGCTATGTGTCAATTACTTTGTTTAAATTTATTGGAGGACATACAAAGAGGTTTCGGATTCAAAATTAATTTTACCGAACTACTGCATCCAGTTTTACCGCATTTAGGTCTAGCAGACCTATAAAATGACATTTTCCCCAGATCAGATGATACTTTACCCCCACCCCCATCCCCGGATCAGGGTTTGTGTACATTGTTTCATATTTTCCATGCAAATTATTCATAGAATTTACCCCCATAATAAAAAGTTTGGCTTCGTTTGTGTTAAGCTTTCACGTCATAGATATGCTTTTTGATACCTTTTGCAACCGTCTGATCAATGTCTGGTCTGCTTGCTTATAAAATACAGTAAAACCTCTCTATAACGACCACTAAATTGTGTTAATAAGTTGGTATTTAGGGCAGGTGGCTGCTTAAAGTAAGGTGAAAGTAAAACAGAACGCTCCTATAGGAGCGTTCTGTTTTACTTTCACCTTGCTTTAAGCAGCCACCTGCTGGTTTAACACAAACTACTTGAGGCAATTTAGTGGCCGTTAAAGAGAGGTTTTACTGTATTTGTGGTACACCAAATCCCCTCTAAATCGGACGTTAAATTTAGTATAAATATCCTCTAGGAGGAAAAAAAAGAAGAGAAAAAAGCTCCTCTGGGAGCTTTCTGCATGACTTTCAGCCTCCATTAAGCTGCCACCTGCCTAAAGGTATCTAATTTTTTCTCTACTAGAATTCCGGTTTAGACGGGTCTTACTATATATGTCTGATCCTACAGATTGTACCGTTATAAAACAATTACTTGTTTATATCGCCATTATAGCATTTCAGCTAATTAATATTCATTAAGTTATTTTTTCTTACTTTGACATTCATTAGGCGAAGGGTTGAGTGATATGTACACGGAGGCTCGGTAATCAAGAACGTGTCATGTTTGTTCATTACAGAAGATACTAGAAATGAGGCAGAGCCCCTCTTAAGCAACCAATCAATACAAAGACATAGTCTTCTTTAACCCTTTCCTTGTTCTATGTTTATTCCAAATTTCAATAGATACTGAATATTCATGGACGAAATAATTAAAAAATGGAAGGTGGAACATTGTAATCATTTCTGAATGTAAAGACACTGGTATTTAAAATTCCTCTAGCAAAGAGAGCATACCTTGATCAGACGGCTCCTATAGGAGCAATTTGCAAACAGAGCACACCTTGATCAGACGGCTCCTATAGGAGCAATTTGCAAACAGAGCACACCTTGATCAGACGGCTCCTATAGGAGCAATTTGCAAACAGAGCATACCTTGATCAGACGGCTCCTATAGGAGCAATTTGCAAACAGAGCACACCTAGATCAGACGGCTACTATAGGAGCAATTTGCAAACAGAGCATACCTTGATCAGACGGCACCTATAGGAGCAATTTGCAATTAGAGCATACCTTGATCAGACGGCTCCTATAGGAGCAATTTGCAAACAGAGCACACCTAGATCAGACGGCTACTATAGGAGCAATTTGCAAACAGAGCATACCTTGATCAGACGGCTCCTATAGGAGCAATTTATAAACAGAGCATACCTTGATCAGACGGATCCTATAGGAGCAATTTGCAATTAGAGCATACCTTGATGAGCCGTCTGATCTAGGTATGCTCTGTTTTGAAATTCGAAAGAGGTAAATGCAGGTGGTTGCTCAGTGTAGGACGGGAGTAAAACAGCTTTTTGCATCTGCATGCATTTCTTCAGCCATTATCACGTTCCTTGTTGACTATTCATGTCAGAAATAATGACAACATGAATAATTATTGGCTGATTTTTTTATAATGGCTTATATGCACAGGATATTTTGATATTGTTAGAATTTGTATAGTCAGATATATTATAATTTCATAAGCAAACTGTCTAATGCAGGATGAAATGCATAAGAAAGGTTCCAAAGAAGCTTACGGCCTCACTTTCATACTGCATTAAGCTGCCGACTATCTTAAAGACCAATATTGATTCTTATTTGAGTATCTGAATAAGCGAGGGGTTATTGTATATAGATTCTGTGCTTCTGAAAACCCTGTTCATGTTGAAATGCTAGTAAAATAAAACACAAAACTGTTAGGATTTTTACTTACATCCAATTTGTTCAAGCTTTTAAGAAACTATTGGCCAAACATCAAACAGCCTGGATTACTGATGAGACGCCGAGTTACTCGGCATATCATCTGGATCCATACTGTTTGCAAATACTAGTCAGGTTCGAGATGAGTAAACCCTTACCGTGTTCAATATTCATGTCAGAAAATTGGCATCATGAATATTTATTAGCTGACGTTTTATGATGGCATATGAACACATTGTGTTTTGGTGCTGATAGAAACTGCCAAGCCACATCTATAACAATTCCATAAGCAAACAGAGCAGACCCTGATCAGACGGCTCCTATAGGAGCCGTCTGATCTGGGTCTACTCTGTTTGCAAATGCATGAAAAAGCGTTAGTATGAGGGAAAGGGTTAAAGTAGATTTTAACTGCATGTGGATAATCGTTGTTGCACCGGACACCGCAAACCAATCGCATCCTCTACCGCCGCTCAGTCGATACGGCGGGCTTAGAGGATGAAAAACCGAAACGTTTAAATCTGACATTTCTGGCACGACGAAAATTGATTTCGTAAAACAAATGCCAGGATCCCCTGCGCCCCGGCCATTTATTTCTAGCCAGCTTCCGGCGACGGGAAATACGCCGTATTCTATTTCTCATAATTAAATCTGCCATTATGGCCAATTATTTAAAACAGCATTTATTTCGCCATTATCTGTAGACATTGTGTGATGTATATGATGACTTTTGAGATAATTGGTTTTGGAATATTTCATGTGTCAGGCATGGCTAGAATTGTGAATATACGAGAATTTACTTCATTGCCTGGCCTGCATCGAATACATTGCATAGCCGAGAAAGGTCCTAGGACGATAGCATATGCAGTACACTCCCACTAAACTGGAGTTTTAGTATAGACAGAGCAACAAATAAGAGTGCGTACTCAAGTACTAAAATCGTCATGTCTCCATCAAACCCCGTCTGGTGACCACTCTCAGGCACGGATTTAGAAGGAGGGGGTGGGGGAGCCGGCGTACGCCCCCTAAAATTGCCAAAACAAACTTTTTTAGTAATATTTCAGATCTACATCTGCTAAAAATCAACGAAACAATGATTCAATCGGAGTGTTTTATTTCCATCACCCAATTAAGCTCCTTTTCAACAAGTATTATAAACACACTATTTAGCTATGTCATTGTCGTCGGGCTTTCCCCGGCTGTACATAAAAATCTACGCGCCCCCACCCCTCAGAAAATTTTTCTATGCCCCCACCCCTAATCTGAAATCCTGGATCCGAACCTGACTCTTTAGACTCGTCATTTTGATATGATTCTGAAGAGTGGTCACAACATAGGATTTGAAATAAAGAAATTATTCTTGAAAATATTTTAATCTTATTTGAACCTCTGGTAAAGAATTTATATCTTTTAAAGCACGTCACTGCTAAGTGCAAGGTGAAGGTCATACAGAAACCTGCTTTTTGGGAACTTTCTGTTTCGCGTTCATACAACATTACGCTGACACATGTCTTATGCAGTAAAGTCTCTCTAAAACGACCATTCAGATTAAGTATACAGTAAAACCTCTCTATAACGGCCATTAAATTGTGTTAATTAGTTGGTATTTAAGGCAGGTGGACGCTTAAAGCAAGGTGAAAGTAAAACAGAACGCTCCTATAGGAGCGTTCTGTTTTACTTTCACCGTGCTTTAAGCAGTCACCTGCCTTTAATACAAAAAACCTTGATGTAATTAAGTGGCCGTTATAGAGAGGTTTTACAGTAATTCTGGATTTTTAAAGTAAAATATGCTAAAAGGATAACAAATGTCAATTTATTCCACCCACTAGAGGTCCAGAAAAGATGCATACATTAAAAACATTTTCAAGAATAACTTCCTTATTTCTCCATCAAACCCTATATTTACTCTTTAGAATCGTCTCGAAGACTATATAATTATGGTTTGGTGGAGAAAGGACACATTTAGTACTTGTGTACGCACTTTTATCTGTTGCTCTGACCAAAGACCTATGTGTTATCATAGGTCTTGGCTCTGACCCACTCTTCTGTTTGTTTTGCTTCACCACTATCGCCTCGTCCTTGTCAACAAACATCAGTCTGGCATCATATAAGCATATTCTACCATAACAAACCCCAAGAAAAAACGGGATTGATGGTATTGTACAAAATATGCAGGCACTTGACTGCTAGTAACGATACGTGATCAAATGTAGTGCACACATGGCTTCCAATGGCTTAGCTAGTAATACGCAATTTCGCACGTGCGTAACATCAGTGTAAAAGGTGAAAACATTATTATGACGAAAATGGATCTAAAATGGAAGGTTAAGGGGTGGTGGTGGGGGGCAAACTTTGATAAACGTACTAGCTTGTCATGTAAGCTTTAAACGATTCCAACATATTGACTCCTTTTGATGGCTCTGTAAAAGTCACCTTTCAAACCTACACAATTCTAAATTTTCCCGGGGGAGCATGCCCCCGGATCCCTATAGCCACGGTACGTACACTGCATTTGGATTTAGCTATGCTCCTGGCTTCTGTTTGGGAGCAGCTATGCATATTTAGGCTGGTTGCCATCTTTACAGAAATGTATGCTTTTCTCAACTTCTCACCTAAGAAATAGAACAGAGGCATTTGTCTTATAAAATAGAATCCTTATCATTCTACCGAGTAATGAATATACATTGTAGCTCTTTAGGGTTAGGATTTGTAAGAGCACGTAGGAAGATAAGCTTCCGGCTCTCTACTCTTGTTATAACACATGTTTGACACAAAATGGTTTGGCCATGGCAGAAACTGTAGAATTATATTTGTATCATTTCATAAGCAAACAGAGAATATCCTGATCAGACTGCTCCTACAGGATCCGTCATATATGGATCTACTCTGTTTGCAAAGATGTAGTAATGCGTATTTATGGAGTAAATGATTAATTAACGCAGTACGGAAGTTTAACTGCATTTCTATGATTTTTGCACAATACTATATATGAATTATATTTTGTCTTTGTTGTTTATCATATGTCTTCATATTGGGACCGCATATAATCTGGAACTCATTTGAAACAACCGCATTAAAACATCTGTGAAATCTGGAGATGTTTTGACCAGTCCGACTGAAGGTCTTTTTCCCCCACTCTGATTCACACGCCTGGAACCAGGACCAAGACTTAATTATGAGACTATATACGTGCTAAAAAAAGAGGGGTGAAATGTAGTCTCGTTCATGAAACGAAAATCATAGTTCTTCATTTAACCATTATCCGACTATCGGTGACGTTTATCGCGATTGCAAACAGCTTGGATCCAGATGAGACGCCGAGTTACTCGGCGTCTCATCAGGATCCAAGCTGTTTGACACTCAGTCAACAGTTTGTCAAAAATTGCACAATAACCCAATTTGAGCAGACACAATTTTTCACAGCGGGGTAAGGGATGGTTCATTAATCCAATAAATAATCATTGATCTGTCTGGGTGTTTGGTGACCTTAAAATATCTCTTGAGTTCGACATCATGAAAGTTGAGAGGAGTCGCTTAACCCTTTCCCTCATGCGGACGACTTTTGACAACTTTGCAGAGCAGACCCAGGCAAGACAACTCATGTAGGAGCTGTCTGATTAGGATCTGCTCTGTTTGCTTGTGAAATGGTGTAGATATGATTTTGAAGTGTCTGCAACAGTCACACAGTTTTTAAGTTAATATTCATGGGGGTGAAGGATTAAGGTATTCAATCTGTTTGTCTGTTAAACACTCCCCTTTTTAGTCGGTATTGTAATTTGCGCATTTCATAATGGCAAATAAGATTGATCTGTTATGTAAATACTCAATATTCATATTTCATTGAATGACGACGGCGAAAGATAATGAAATTGTAGCTTTTTCAACAAGGTTTCGGATGTAAAAGTTTGCCGGTATTTGATTTTGTCGGTAAAAAAAATTAATTGTCATATCGTTGTATAATAGGCACGTAAGGTACTAAGTTTAAATTAATATCAAATATTAATTAATAGATTGGGTGCTATTAAACACATTCCTTTCATCTTTTCGCTTTCAAAAATATTCACTGACTTTTTGTCAATTCTCAAATTAAAAACTGACAATGCACGGCATTTGCCGAGGGAAAAACGGCAACTTTGTGCAAATATTCAAAGCTTAAGGCATACCTGATTTTATTACGGTGGGAGGTTACACGCATCGAAATCGTAGATAAAAATGTTACCAATGACATAAGCTATGTTTAATTAAACTTTAGTACACGCTTTAGCCTTTCCCATGCTGAGAAAAATAATTTCTGCTCAAATTCTTATCTGTTTAAGTTTTTACTCACTTCCAATACGTCCAAGGCTTTGAGAAACTATTGATTAGGTGTCAAACAGCCTGGGTCCTAGTGCGACATTGAGATACTTGGCGTCTCATCTGGATCAAAGTTGTTTGCAAAAGCCAATCAGATGGCGCTTTGCACGGAAAGGGTTAATTGCCAAAAGAAATCTCGTTTGCTGAGAGATGTTTGAATATAATGAGGTGACATGAACTTCAGAAGTATACATTAAAGTGTCACTAATCCGAAACCTCAAATAAATATCATATTTGGTCTTTAAGACACGTGGCAGCTAAATGCAGGATGAGCGTCATACAAAAAGGGTCCATGGGAGCTTTCTGTTTGATATTCACCCTGCATTAACCCATTCCCTCATATTAACGACGTTTGACGACTCTGTAAAAGTCACTTTGTGAAACCATTGTGATAAAAAGAGCATTTGCTCCCATAGGAGCAAATGCTCTATTTATCACAATGGTTTCAAACTACAAAATTGTAAAATTTTCCTTTTTGCTAGTTAGTGCTCCTTTTCGGTACATTTATTCAAAGAGGTTGTATATACAAATAGCCTATGAGGTAATGGATAAAGCATTACAAAAGTTCTGAAAGTAGGAAATCCTTCGATTACAAAAGCAGCAATGCGACATGAGACGATTCTAAGGGTTGTCTACAACGTAGGGTTTGGTGGAGAAATAAAGCAGCTGTTCTCGAGAACAATTTAATTTACGTATTTTCTCTGGACCTCTAATAATACTGACCTTTGCGCAGTATTTCTGAGGATAGTAGAACCCCGTGATAGCAACCATTCTATGAATCAACATGGTTGTCTTTTAAAGCAGGTGGTTGGTTAATGCAGAATGAGAGTAATGCAGAAAACTCCTATAAGAGCTTTTTGTATTACTCTCATCCTGCATCGCCTGCCAGGTACACATAGACTTGGACCTCGTGGTCGCTTTGGACATATTGTACGGTACGTCCAAAACGGACATGAAATATCGCCCGAACCTTGGTCACGCTTTAACTCATTTGCTCCCAAGATCCCATATATGGGATGTAGGCAAACAGTGTAGACTCTGATCAGACGCCGCATAATGCGGCGTCTGATCAGAGTCTACACTGTTTGCTGATAGGAAATTCAATATAAAACAAAACAAAAATGAAAATTTAGACCAGACATCCCTTAGATAAAAGATAGAAATATATATGTATGGAAGAATCCACTGGGAGCAAATGGGTTAATAACGTACTAAGGTATATTAACAGTTCGGTCATGTCAGACGCGACCAGAGAATATCACTCTTAATGAATTAACTATCTCTATGATTCGGAACAACACTTAAAGATGTACACCAAACTTGTACATTAAGACCATTCCCTGGTTCAATATTCATGTAAAAGTAATTACATCATGAAATGTTTTATTAGATACTTTTTTGTAATGTAAACTTTTCAAGGGATTTTTTTTCTTTGACAAAACCGTTGAACTATACTACCATTACTAGTGCTACTATTCCTGACGGCTACTGTCTTATCAGGGTCTGCCGTTTCCTTAAAACGACATAATACAGATCTGATTCTATACTTCTTGTCATAGTAAAACATCCTGTTTCCATATGTCATTAACAAACTAAAGTGATTAATATTCATGATATCGTTATTTCATTACAGTGATATTTTTTAGGTAACGCCTTAAATAATTAATCTTTTCTAAGCAGGTGTTTGCATTTTCTATTGTCGTTTTGTGATCGTACGGAAATCCAATCATACAGTTTCGTAGCATATGGATTAATGAATAATTACCCCTATATGCTAAGAATAACGCTGCTTTACAGTTTATTTCTCTGCACTTCTAAAACCAGCATGAACTATAAATCGTCTTAACAACATATTAAGGCTTAAACAGCCGAAAATACATATTGTATGCCCAATCTCTGATATCAAACAAGTTTAATTTACTTGCGATTCGATCACTCTTTTGCAAAACTACTGATCAAGTGCCAAACAGCTTGGATCCTGATGAGACGCCGAGTTACTCGGCGTCTCATCTGGATCCAAACTGTTTATATATGACGGATCGGTCGCAATCGGCATTACAAGGGTGTTATATTATTGATAGCCCGGTCCTACCAACATGGTCCGGGATTATTACTCAAGATGAATTAAGTGTCACTGCGATTGAAAGTAACAATCAGTTTCATAGTCATGATCATGAAGTTGTTCAACGCATTTTCGATATGTGAGGAAATATCGCCGACAACAAAATGATATGAATACTACATACTGTAAAAACACTCTGAAGAGACCAGCAACATAGGTATAACTCTGATTATTCATTGCAGATGGAAGCTTAATGTAATATGAAAATCATGCTGAAAGCTTTCTCTTTACTTCATTATCAACGAAGGAACCACTTGGTTTTAATGACCTACTTGTTAAGCTATAACCCCTTTAAGTTTCCCTGTTGAATATTCACATGGCATCATGAATATTTATTAGAAATGATTTTTTTATAATGGCTGATTTACACAAGATATTTCTGGTATTGGTAGAAACTGTGTAGAGTTAGATATATTGTAATTTTATATGCAACCATAGCAGACCCTGGTCAGACTACCCATTTACTGTAAATACTACTATAATGAATGGTACCTTATTGTACTAGCACCTTTACCGTAAGTACCGTTGTAATGGATAATACAATATTCTACTACTACCAATACTTCTACATGATAACGGATGATAAATTCTGAAGGGTTTTGATCCCCCGAAAGCAAAAATTGCAACACAAAAAGAGAAAATTGCAGACACGGTTTTATTGAGTCTGTTCATGAGCAGTAATTGAAAGTGCAACACTGCTCACGCCCCCTAGCACCGGCTTAAGCGGTATTCAATTTTCAGAACAAGAAGTACTAAAATTCATGATCTCGAAGGATCAGAAGGTATAACAACACTGAGAATGAAGTACGGGGAGACGTTTTACGGCCGCCACACAAGCACTTAACACCTGCTGTTGTGAAGATTATAAATTCTGAAGGGTTTTGATCCCCCGAAAGCAAAAATTGCAACACAAAAAGACACCATATTCTGTTACCGCCGTTGTTGTAATATCATTACAACGGATGATACCATATTCTACTACTACCTTCACCGTAGTTACCATCATCAAAGATGAGATTATACCATGCTCTACTGCCACTACTTTAATGCAACTTCTACTATAATGATTATACACGTACTATATTTATTGCCACTAGTATTACTGTTACTATTACTTAACCACATTCTACTACTATCTGTACTATAAGTATCACTATTATGGATGGGACCATATTCTACTACTACTTTTTTTGTAAGATCTACTATAAAGGATTATACAATATTCTACTAATACTTTTACTGTTATATCACTATAATGGATCGGACCATATTCTACCACAACCTTTACTGGGAGTACTTTATAATGGAAAATACCATAGTCTACTGCCACTATTATAGTTTTCATTATGGATGATACAATTTTCTACTTCTACCTTTACTGTAGGTTCTACTATTATGGATGATACAATTTTCTACTTCTACCTTTACTGTAGGTTCTACTATTATGGATGATACAATTTTCTACTTCTACCTTTACTGTAGGTTCTACTATTATGGATGATACAATTTTCTACTTCTACCTTTACTGTAGGTTCTACTATTATGGATGATACAATTTTCTACTTCTACCTTTACTGTAGGTTCTACTATTATGGATGATACAATTTTCTACTTCTACCTTGTATTACCATAATGGAGGATACCATATTCTACTACTACCTTTACTGGAAGTACTTTATAATGGACAATACCATAGTCTACTGCCACTACCTATATTATAGTTACTATTATAATGGACGATACCGAAACGAGAACCAGATCGAAATGTTATTATTTCTGCTTTTAAATGCAACATATTCTGTAAATATTCATTTATATTCATGTAGAGCAATTTTCAAAAATACACACCAGAACAAGATGTCAGAATTTACAATATTTCATTGTTTATGTTCGATTCATGTTTTAGAAAGAACGTTAAGAAATATGCAAAAAGTGTCTTTATAGCGTTTGTAATCATGGCAATGAACTAGTTGATATCTGATTTAATTTTAAGAATGAAAATCCGATATTTCTGTGTTTGACAAGGTGATATGAATTTAAC
Source organism: Azorinus chamasolen (assembly GCA_963576725.1). Lineage (NCBI taxonomy): Eukaryota > Metazoa > Mollusca > Bivalvia > Cardiida > Solecurtidae > Azorinus > Azorinus chamasolen. Next base: position 80,020,304 of record OY755248.1, read on the forward strand.
CCTTCACTCCATAAATATGCCTTTCTACGCCTTTAGCAAACAGAGTGGACCCAGATAAGACGGCTCCTATAGGAACCGTCGGATCAGGGTCTGTTCGATTTGCTTATGATATAATATAGATATGAATCTAATGTTTCTGCCATGGACAAAACTCCCTGGATCCATGTGGTATTATAACAATTAATCTAATCAATATTGATGATGTCATTATTTTTACATGAATATTCATGGAGTAAAAGGTTAAGAACAAACTCATTAGCAAATGATTTAATTATACACATTTCAAAGGACTGTAAGTTTTCAAATTTCGGGAATGTATTTATTTCAATATATAGTAAAATCTCTCTAATTCGACCACAAAACGTGGTCTAATTCTGAATGTTGGAACCAGGTCGTTACTATGTTAGAACCAGGTCTCTTGTATTCTCTGGTCTCTGTATTACTTTTGCCCTGCAACGAGCCACTGCCTTGTTTTAAGAACCAAAATTATGCCTATATTTGGTCGTTGCGTTTTTGGTTAACAAATTAAAAGATATGTTTTTGACACCACATGCATTTAAACAAGTGTCAAATTCTAGTACTAAATCTAGGTAAATCTACATAAACGTTTATAACGCATATGCCATGTCATGAAATATTTTAAGAAATATTTAAAAATTTGAGGAGTAAAAGTTGTTTATTATATGATTACTTTTATTTATTAAGCGAGGTCTGATTACATTAGCAAACCGAGCTAGATAAGTTGCCGAGTCACTCGGCGTCTCAACAGGATCTAAACTGTTCGACAGTTTGTCAGTGGTTTCTTAAAAGCTTAACCCATTCCTTCATATTGACGACTTTTGACGACTCTGTAAAAGTCACTTTTTGAAACCATTGTGATAAATAGAGCATTTGCTCCTATAGGAGCAAATGCTCTATTTATCACAATGGTTTCAAACTATAAAAAATATTTTTTTATTTTTCTCTATTTAATGCTCCGTTTCGGTAGATTAGTTCAGAGAGGTTGTATCTAAAAATAGCCTATGAGGTAATGGGTTAAGCGAATCGGAAGTAGTCAAAACTGCAACATATCGCAATTTAAGCAAACACTATTTTTTTGACAGGATAAGAGTAGTCCTATACTGTTTTAGGCAACAGAAAACACAATTGATGAATTTAGACTGATCCTAATGAAATTGATTCTGAACATACATGTAACTGTTCAGTAACCACAAAGGCACACCATGTCAAGAAACTTAAAACAAGCGAAGCTTTTGAAACTGCATAACGTCATCCTTCGTGCAGTAAAGTTTCACACCTACATTTACCACCAAGCAAAACAATTCTAATTCTGGATTTCTAACACAGGTTGTAGCTTAATGCATTACGAAAGTTATACAGAAAGCTCTCACAGGAGCTTTCTGCATTACCTTTTCCCTGCATTAAGCAACCATCTGCTTTCAAGACTCCTATGTTTATTAATTACAATAAAACCTCTCTATAACGGTCACTAAATTACATCAAGTGTTTTGTGCTATATGCAGGCGGCTGCTTAAAGCAAGGTGAAAGTAAAACAGAACGCTCCTATAGCAGCCGACTGCCCTAAATACCAACTAATTAACACAATTTAGTGGCCGTTATAGAGAGGTATGTGGTCGCATTAGCGGGACTTTACTGTATTAGTGATTATGTAAACGGGTTAGTTTTCAAATACAGTTAAATCTCGCAAACTCGAACTTTTAAAAAGAAAGGGATGATGTGAGTTTACCTGTGATTTTTAAATAAATTCCATCGTTATTATTCTTAATATATTTTGTTTTAATTATTGTATTTGCATTGAATATACTCAGTTTTGTACATGTAATTTATTCATGTGAAGCGCTTTTGAACGCACATATCCTGTGTGAAAAAAGTGCAGCGCTATATAAATGTGGTATAATAATAACAATAATGAAAAATAATACTGTTTAGACAGGAAGCTAATTGATACAAGGGAGCTTTATGCCCCACCTCTGCTCGCCATTAAGCTGTCACATGTCATAACCTCTCCTCCATATAAACACCATTTTCACGCCATTGCAAACAGAGCAGACGGTTCATATTGAAACTGTCTGATCAGGGTCTACTCTGTTTGCTTATAGTATAATATAGATCTGATTCTAAAGTTTCTGCCTGAGCCAAACTATCATGGGTTCATATAACATTATAAAATTATCTAATTAATATTAATGATGTCATTATTCCTTACATGAATCTTCAACAGTAAAAGGGTTAAATATTGATAATGCTATTTATTTTGAGTTTATGAATTGACAATGTTTTACTGTGCTCTGCATTTCAAATTGACCTAAATATCTGAACACACCGAATATGTATTCCATTGGAATTTGTAACATTTGTACATCTTTTTTAATCTATGTTGCTCTTTCACCATTTATTCCATGAATATACATACAAGAAATTCTTCATCGTGAATATTATTTAGCTAATAGTATTTATATAATTGTATACGAGCATAGAAATGTTTTGCGATTAAGGAAACTTTATAATCAGATCTATATCATTTCATAAGCGAACAGAGTAGACTCTGATCAGACGGCTCCCAAAGGAGCCGTCTGATCTGGGCCTACTCTGTTTGCAAATGCGTATATATGGAGTAAAGAGCTAACAAATACCGAAAAGAAATTCCAGTTCCAAAAATCAAGATTTTGAATCAATTTGGGAAATAATTTAGGACCTGATTTCAGATTCTGTCCTTCATCAGTATTCCCGAGATCGGCCATCTCGTCTCTAAGCTTACGAGCGGCATTGCCGACTTTTATGGGTTTCTGTGTTTGTTTATTTTCCATACAAGCTATCGACCACAAACATCGAGCCATATGATATATGACCTGACAATTCTGATAAACCTATTAACTGTAATTTACTACAGAATTCAGTAATTTCCATATTGAAAATTGAGTCGCCGGGATTTTTTTTCTGCGCGAGTTTCTGTGAAAAGCCGTCTACTTGCAAGCACTAACGTCTGCTTCAAGACAATCGCACGCAAAGTCGATGCGAAGGTAGCAATTTACCATCGATTTGGCGAAGTTAATTTGAGAAAAGGAAGCTTGTGGTATTTCTGACTTTTTCCGCTTGCTGAACTTTGTATCGAGCGGACGAGTTTACGAGTGTCTGATGCTAGAAGAGGAAACATTGTAGCGACAGGGAAGATTAACCCTTTACCTTCATGAATATTCATGTAAGAATTATTACAACATGCATAATTATTAACTGTTGTTTTAAAATGGTATATGAAAACAGAACTTATCAACTATAGCAGAAACTGTAGAATCAGAATATGTATATATTACATAAACAAACGAAGCAGTCCCTGATCAGACGGCTTCTATAGGAGCTCCTATAGGTGCCGCCTGGTCAGGGTTTACTATGCTTGCAAAGACGTGAAAACGGGTCTGGCGTTTAAAATCTTAGCACCCTGATCAAGTTGCCATTTGTTTTCAAAATGTAGCCTGCAAGGTTTTGAACCAGCAACCTTTTCATGGTTTGTACAAAACAAGATATCAGCGTCGACTAGTTTTGGGTCCTAATGAGACGCATTGTGAATGGGCGTCACATTTGGAACAAATTGCTTTCATATGTCAGCATCGATATGCACTTGGTATTCTAATATTTGTGCTGCTGTTAAATCCTGTTGTCTGTTTGATCTCTGGTCTATTACAGCTGTTACTTATGTCCAATTTGTACAAGCTTTTGTGGAACTATTGAATAGGTGTTAAACAGTTTTGATCCAGATTAGATGCCAATGTATTGTTTGGATCAATGTGGTTGGTAAATGAAGATCAGGTCGTGTTGAACATGAGAAGGTTTGTATTGAAGAATTTGTGGAGAAACATAATAAAGGTGCGTACTCAGATACTAAAATCGTCATTTCTCCACCAAAGCCCATGTTGTGACCACTCTTTAGAATATTCTCTTCGAGACGATTCCAAAGAGTGGTCACAACATAGGGTTTGGTGGAGAAATAAAGGAGTTATAGTTTTTATTTTTTATATTTACGCATGTTATCTGGACATCTGAATTATAGGCAAGAACACCAGTTCATGCACCAGTTTGACATGCACGTAGAGGTTCACACTCAATCCAATATATGTGTCAATGCAATAAGATAGCCGAAATAGTTTACAATGTACAGAAAATGCGACATCTTAACAAATAGGCCTGTGTGACTTTAAATGTGGAAGGTTGATTAATGCTGAACGAAAACGCTGTCCAAAGCTGCTGCAAGAGCTTTTTGCATAAATATAGCATACAGACACAATTATATAGGAAACAAACTGGTTATTAACATGGTCGTCGCACTGGCAATGTTTTGTTCATATACCATGCCAAGTTTTGTTTTGATACATAAAGCATTTCAAGATCAAACTTACTTGCTAAATTTGCCAAGATGAAACCACTGAAACGCAGACCTCTTTTACAATACCAGGTTTTTTTTTTTTATAGTTTTACTTATTTGCCCATCAGTCCAAAATTTGATAACATTGTAACATAACGTGAGATATCTTCAAATTCGGTTGGAATAGTCCGTATCATTCCCTCATAGTGGTATTAGTTTCACAATGTCTTTCAAATCAATTCCAGGTTTTACGATCGGAAAACGGTCATCAGTTTAAAAAACTTTAACACAGATTCGGAAACTGGCTTATGCATAGCTTAAGCATTCACATTCTTGACCAAATCTTCACATATCTATGAACAAAAGCACAAATCCAGGATGCATTGCAAGAAAAGAGTATGCATTACATTTAAACCTCGGTATATGTTATTATAAATCATATAACGTTTTGGTAAAACACTTTGAAAACTGAATAGCTCGGTTCCATTAAAATACCAAATAAAATGTAGGCTCCTATCACCCTGCATTAAGCAGTTACCTGCCTGAAACGTTATTAATTCCGTTTACTACCACTTGTCTTAGAGATCCCCAAAAGCCTTTTACCCTTTTCTCCGTAAATACGCCTTTCCACGCCTGTTTAAACAGAGTAGACCCATATCAGACGGCTCCTATAGGAGCCGTATGATCAAGTTTTGCTCTGTTTACTTATGGAATTTGATAGATCTATTTCTTCAGATTCTAAAAATGACTACAATGTTCCATGTTCCATATTTCCCCATAACTGTTTTGTCAATGAATATTCAGTAGGTATTGAAATTTGGAATAAATATAGAACAGGGAAAGGTTAAGTTAATGAATTGCCGCTTTAGAAAGCTTCAACCTTATATTGTTTTGCGGATTGTCTTTGCATTGCTTGCGGTCTTTGCGTTTGCACCTGCGGTTGTCAATGTACTTCCTCGGTACTAACCTCATCACACTACTGTCTAAGTCAAGTCACTCTAGTGTCTAAGCCAAGTCACTCTAGTGTCTGTTCATGGTTAACCCTTAATCTGATATACAAAAAACAACATGTCTACTCCAAATTTGATCTGGTGCAATTTTGACTATTTCCGATTCAATCAAGTTGTTGAGAATATGTTGACCAAATGTCATGACAGAAGCTTTTGAGAAACTATTGGCCAAATGTCAAACAGCTTGAATTCTGATGAGACTCAGCGTCTCATCTGGGTCCAAGCAGTTTGCAAATACGACTCAGATCACGGTAACTAGATTAGGGTTAACACTTTGCATATTGTTTCTTTCATGCCGTCCTTGTCCCTCCTTCAAAATTACGGTTGAGAAATACAATGTATGTAAGACTTATTGATATTAACAAATACAACTATTTCGGTAATGTAACCCTTTACTCAATGATTATTTATATAAGAAATAATGTTCTCATGAATATTAATTCGATTAACTGTTATACTAGCACATGGAGACAGGGATGTTTCCCTTGACAAAAACAGTAGAATCATGTCTATATTATATCATAAGCAGACAGAGCAGACCCTGATCAGACGGCTTCTATAGGATCTGGGTCTACTCTGTCTGTAAAGGGTAGAAAGGCGTATGCATGGAGTAAAGGGTTAAAATGTTTCTCAAAAGTCGAAACGGACCGCCTTTACTCCATGAATATTCATGTAAAGTTAATTATATCATGAATATCAATTAGATGAATATTTATGATGGTATGTGAACAATGACAATTTTGATTAACCCTTGCCTTCATACAAACACCTTTTCATGCAATTGCAAACAACACAGACCCAGATCAGACGGCTCCTATACGACTCGTCTGACCAGGGTCTGCTCTGTTTGCTTTTGACAAGAAACATATCTGAATCTACAGTTTTTGTCAAAGTAATAAGTTTCATTTGAAGAGTTCACATTATAAAACAAAATCAGCTTATAAATATTCATTATGTCATTATATCTTACATGAATATTGAACAGGTAATGGCTTAAGTCAGAAACTGTATAATCAGATATATAATTATTCCATAAGGAAACAAATTATATCCTAATCATACGGCTCCTACAGGAGCCATCTGATCTAGGTCTTCTCAATTTGCAAAGGCGTTAAAGACGTATTAATGGAGGAAATGGTTCAGATTTGCACACTGTCTCCAATTCGAAACAGACCGCCAATTGTTTTAATGTAGAATGAGAATTTACTTATAAATCTTATATAGATGGTTAGCAACATGTACTTGTTTGTACCCTATTTGATAAATAGTGGTTACTATATACCCCAATATAAATATCAAAATATGCATAAGTTCTAGCTGTTTATGGCATGTGAAATGAAATCTAGCTATTCATACCTACAAAGTAGCATCACGATTCTAGCAGTTTCTCAAAATCTTAATCGATTCGAAAACAGTAAAACAATGCACCAGGTATAAATTTAAAGATATGTGTTTTTGCAGGTAAAGGTTAAGACACATGCTGGATAAGGTGTTAGTTTATGTGAATTCCTACAATGGTACGAGTATATGTTTATGATGTCCAGGACTCTTGTTAGCTATATGAGTCACCCATCAACTATGGGCATACCAATTTATATGCGCGGCTGACTGTCAGTTTGTAGTCTCTCATATATTTACTTACCTGTATAACAGATGTGTCATCTACCCGCCCAGACAATTTATACCATGGTTGGTTAAACCCTTTCCCTCATATAAACGCATTTTCACACCTTTGCAAACAGAGCTGACCCAGATCAGACGGTTCCTATAGGAGCCGTCTGATCTGGGTCTACTCTGTTTTCTTTAGGATCGATATATATCTTGGTTTACCTCCATAGGGACGCACGTTAATGCCTTTTTGACGCATTTGCAAACAGCGAAGACCCTGTATGATCACATGATCAGGGTCTGCTCTGTTTACTTAAGAAACGATATGGAGATATTCTACACAGAGGTCCAGATAAGATGCTTAAATAAAAACATTTTCCAGATTGACTTCTTCATTTCTCCACCAAACCCTATGTTGCGACCACTCTTTGAGGCGATTCTAAGGAGTACATATATTCTCAACATAGGATTTGATCGAGAAACGACGATTTTAGTACTAAGGTACTTATTCGTTAATGTAGTTAATTGTTTTTGATATACATTTTAAAACCTCAAATGTCAGCTCAATTCTAGACGTGGTGCAATTTTGACTACTTCCGATTCTACCAAACTTTGACAAACAATTGACAAAGTGTCAAACAGCTTGGTGCTTCTCTGTGTCTCCTCTGTATCGACGCTATTTGCAAATGCGAGCCAGGTGACAATTAGCGCAGACGGGTGAAACTTATTCAAGATAAAACACCATTGATACAATAATCATGAGTATTTTGATATACAGTTGAACTTCGATATTTCGAATATCAAGGGACCATACACATTACTTGGAGATAACAGAGGTTCGAGTCAAACGCTTTCTGAAACATTTCTTAAGTTCACAGCTTAATGCAGGTCTAAAGTAATGCTGAAAGCTCCTGTAGGAGCTTTCAGGTTTACTTTCGACATGCATTAAACTGTCACATGTGTTTCTAGATATGCGTGGCGATACATTTTAGAACAATTCTGTATTTTGGATGGATCAAACCTCTACTCGAGTTATGCCGAAGTTCGAGTTATCCGAGTTCAACTGTGTCTTGCCAATGGCATCCTTCGCCTTTTCCGCTCATATAGACGAATTTTGAAACATTTGCAAACACGGTAGACCCAGATCCGACAGATCCTGTAGGAGCTGGTTGGTCGGGGTCTGCTCTGTATGCTTATGGAATAATATAGATCTGATTCTGAACTTTCGGTTATAGCCAAAATGTCTTGTGTCGATAAGACAGGAGCCGTCTGATCTGAGTCTACTCAGTTTGCAAAGGCTTTAAAATGAAACGAAAGGGTAAAATATGTAATTGAAAACAGTATAAAAGCTATACTTAATATGAAAATTCTAATTTATAGCTTTAAAACTTGGCCCGTAAACCGTGATTTCAATCAGATATATTGCTTCTCGGCGCAGACAGGTTCAATATGTTGTGTTATTAGATGGGGTAAATTTCTAATGTGTGATAAAAAGCTAATTTTGCTTTCAAACGCAGAGCCATCTTTAATTGAATTATAAAACTTTAATGTATTTGTATCAATATTAGTAATGATGAATAGATATGTAATATGTAATCGCTTTTAAGATGTGGGAGGTAAACTACTGCGATATCCATGTGTGGCTTTACAGTGTTTTATTAACTATACACACAGAGTAGACCCATATCAGACGACTCTGTTTGCTTTTTTAAATTATATAGATTTGATTCTACAGCTTCTGCATTGGCAAATTTATCTATTATCATTTTTTTATGTATTTTGATACATATATGCTATCTTAAACATTATTCTAATTGATAATCATGACGTATTTTTTTACATGAATATTCATGGAGTATAGGGTTAATTATATAAGAGATCATCGCCAGGAAAGGTTTCCAGAAAACTATATGCGTTGATGATGGTAATAAAAATGCTAACTAATTTCTCTACCAATCCTGTTGGCGCTATATGATCTACAGTAAAATCCCTCTAATGCGACCACTTAATGAACAAACATGGTTGTACTCATAAGCAGGTGGTTGCTTAATGCAGAAAGAAATATAGGAGCTTTCTGCATAACTTTCGTCCTGCATTAAGCTACCACCTGCATTTGTCACTGTGAATTATGCCCCTTTTTGGTGGTCGCATTAGAGGAGTTTTACTGTATATAGTGTCGCAGTACCGTAAATCCTAAGTCATTCACTCTCTGCCAATCCCTGTCTTGTTGACATTATTTGAATCGCGAGTCTAGCTGGTACTCATTAGAATGAATCACGATTCTAAAGAGTACACAGAATATGGGGGTTGAGAATCCTAGATTCTGAGAATTGAGATCTTGATATTCCGGCATGCCTCTAATGATTACAAATAAGATATATGCACATGTCCTTAGAATTCTATATTCCGGGAAATAACATACCTTGATAGACCACTACGTCTTTTTTTTTTATAATTACCAACAAAATATGCACTGGGGATCTGAGAAATAAGATATCTTAATAAATCAGTGAGACTTGTATCATACGCTCTGAGGGTGGTCTGAGTGAGTGAGTGAGTGAGTGAGTGAGTGAGTGAGTTGTCTGATTTGGTTCTACTGTTTGCTTATGAAATAATATATAGATTTTATTCTAAAACACATATATTGGCCTTAATATATTTTGCTTATATACCAGCATAAAAGTTAATCTAATAAACAAAGCTACAGAAAAAATGTGCCTACACAAATACCAAACCACCAAACCCTATGCTGTGACCACTCTTTTAGAATCGTCTCTTCGAGACGATTCTAAAGAGTGGTCACAACATAGGGTTTGATGGAAAATTAAAGAAGTTACATTTGAAATTGTTTTAATTTACGCATCTTATCTTGACCTTTGAATTAATATTTATTATTTCATTATTTCTTATATTTATCAGATACAGAGTTAAGGCATCAGTATATAAAATTGACGAAAATGACGAAATTGTTGTGTCCCAGTTAGTTCTTAAAGATAACACTATTTCATATACGGTTATTCGTCTCAATGTTTTCGTCGTTTTTTTCTTCTTATTTGAGCAGTCAGATTGTTTTTCTTTTTATCTTGTCAGTTAATTTTATTACACTTCTGGGTGCATTTAGGTTAGTAGTTTTGTGTATTAAACGATTTTTACAGTGAAAGCGCTTTTTATCGCATTTTAAATCCATTCGTAAAACACGTTAAGTGAAAATTGAAAAATATATTGCTAACCTTGATAATGCTGTGTAACATTATATTGTGTCCTAAGTTTCTCGTGCAATTGTTTTTATATGTTTTGCTATATCATATTTCTTCATACCATGCAGCCTGTCTGTACAACATCTTCAGTCCATATGAGACAAGGTACTTCGCTTCAGAGCAGGATTCAAACTACTTGCAAACATGACCAATACTTTCAAGTTTGGATAAAGTATTTTAAAAGGCAAAACCTCTGAACTCTGTCAAACTTTACAGCTATCATGTTGATATGAGATTCTGATAAATACGAATTTGCGGTGTGTAAGCCCTATTTATTTGTTTGAAAACATAATACAGCAATTCCACTGCCATTTGCGATGAGGCTCCATTTAGGGTCCCGATTTTACCTTTTAAGGGCGCCTTTATTCGTCACTTAAGTACTTTGACAGTAATTATTTAGAGCTTATTACAATCACTGACTGCTACATAAATAATGTTAATGCTTAAGCAAGAAACTCATATCCCTGCATTGTAAAGTCATATAGTTGAAAGTCTAGGATGCGTATTTTAAATGTAACGATGCATCTTATAGATGCAATATGATCATAAGTTTGTCATTCATACATTAGCAAAAATGCCGCCATCCTATCAAAATACCCAACTGTGTATTCAGGCCTCACCTAAATGTGTGCGAAAAGGCTGTGATATGATCTAAGTACATCTTTATTGCCCGGAGGTACAAATTTTAATGACTTACTCTTTCAGAATACAATTTTAATCAAATACCGTGGGTTCAGAATGTCACTTTCAGCTGTGTATAACTCGGAGTTCGGGCTTGCATACTCCATTAGAAAGGTTAGATTAATATTTGATTAAAATGTGACCCTCGTCACAAAACATGCAGTGTTTGTGATAAGTTATTTCAAACTTAATGAGTCTATAAATATTCATACCCGTTGTTAGGTGTGATAACGCAGGTGGTAAAACTCAGTTAAGATGTTAGGACTCTAGCTACCTGATAGTATTGCATCACATGCCACAGTAGAAGGTATTTGGGGGAAATGAAAGCATACCAGCTCTGTAAATTGAAGCATGTGACAGGTTATTTTTGCATTGGTTAAATCTTTAACTATTTACCTGACAGATACAGCTTTTAACGCCTTTGCAAACAGAGAAGACCCAGATCAGACGGCTCCTTTAGGAGCCGTCTGATCAGGGTCTGCTCTGTTTGCGTATGAAAAACTATGTGTGATTCTGCAGTTTCTGCCATGCCCTAAACTTCCTTGTGCATATTCTTTTATACTAAATCAGATATACAATCAATGTGTGTTGCATGCATATTCATCGGACAAAAGGGTACCACATTTGGCAAACTTTTATCAGAATAAAGAATCATATGCATTACAATCATTTTTTTAAATACAGTAGAACCTGTATTTCGTGTTTTGAACATAGACGTCTTAAAAATCACGTGGTTGCCTAATGCAGAGCTCCTATAGGAGCTTTCTGCATTACCTTTGACCTGCATTAAGATACCACCTGCCTTACAAACCCATTTAGCCCTTTTTATGGCCGCGTAAGACAGGTTATACTGTACAGCTTTATTCAAAACATTTTCAAAATCACAACCGGAGTGTCAGATAGTGTGGATACCGTTTAGAATCCGAGTTACCCGGTGGCTCGCCGGGATCAAAAGTGTTTGCAAAAATGAGTACGGGTTTGCTTGCAGCATACTAAAGATACTAGAAAGTGTAATTTAATAGTTTTGTTCTTAACTCACCAAATCCTCCAAAACTAGGTGTAACATGAATGGGTACACACTTTCGATATAATACAGTCGCTTATTTTGCGTTATCAACTTTGTAAAGCTCTTTTGTAGTTTAGTTTATTTTCTTTGCTTGATTGCCATCTGTTTTAAGTTTACAGTTTACTCCGCAAAATTCGGAAAAAAGTTGTATGTATTACAAATTCCCGTGACTTAGGTTGTCGTATGATCCCTCATGCAGCTACAACGTAATTACATCTTGTTTGAAGTTAAAGTAAAAGAAGAATGCTAACTATTAGATCTGAACCAACAACTGTTCGAATTTTAATTACTAATATATGATCATGCTTTTTACAACATATGCATTCCTTTACAGATATTCAAATGAGGTGAGCTATGGGAAAACGGAGACGCAATTATGTGTGCTGTGTATATCTAAACCGCATGGTGGCATCTACAATAATCAGAGGTCTAGACAAGATGCGTAAATTGAAACAATTTCAAGAATAACTACTTTATTTCTCCAACAAACCCTACGTTATGACCACTCTTTAGAATCGTCTCTTTGAGACGATTCTAAAGAGTGGTCACAACATTGGGTTTAGTGGTAAAACGACGAATTGAGTATTTGGGTACGCACCTTTATCTGTTGCTCTGAACAATACTCATTCGAACAGCCAATGAACAGTATTTTAACCCATTTGCTCCCAATGGATTCTTCCATGTTTATATATTGGATTAGTCCATTTTTTATCTAAGGGGTGCCTGACTTTTCAATTTCGTTTTATATTATAATATTTCAATTTTGTTTTATATTGAAATTCCTATCAGCTAAAAGTGTAGACTCTGATCAGACGCCGCATGATGCGGCGTCTGATCAGAGTCTACACTGTTTGCCTACGTCCCATAAATGGGCTCGTGGGAGCAAATGGGTTAACGTCAGCTTGAACGATTCAGATATTAATATTGTATCACTTTATGCTTAAAAGCCATACACATAATTCTGAGATCCAGATAAGATGCGTATACTTAAACATTTTCAAGAATAACTTCTCGATTTCACCACCAAACCTTATGTTGTGACCACTCTTTAGAATCGCCTCGAAGAGACAAACATTTTCTATACTAACCATATTGCAAGGATGTCAAGTAAATGATAAATGGTTTTTTTACTTGGAAATATATGTTGTAAATAAATTTAAACCGACTACAACTACGAGTATGTATATTATAATTGTTGTATAAACGCCAAAGGTGCATCTATACTAGTATTGTGCATAGCTCCAAGTCCGACGTCATATGCATCTTGTCTCAATAGTCTTGCGTCTAACATTTACCGACCCTTTATACCATGAATATTCATGAGGGAAATAATAACCTCATGAATATTAATTGTATTAGTTTTTTCTTTTATTATTGCACATGGACGCATGGCTCTTTTGGCCTTGGCACAAACTATAGAATCGTATCTGTATTACAGTAAAAACCTCTTTATAACGACCACTAAATTGTGTTAATTAGTTGGTATTTAGGCCAGATAGCTGCTTAAAGCAATTAAGGTGAAAGTAAAACAGAACGCTCCTATAGGAGCGTTCTGTTTTGCTTTCACCTTGCTTTAAGCAGCCACCTGCCTTTAACACAAAATACTTGATGTAATTTAGTGACCGTTATAGAGAGGTTTTACTGTATATCATATGCAAACAGAGCAGATCTTGGTCAGACGGCACTTGCAGGAGCAGTCTGATCTGGGTCTGCTCTGTATACAAAGACATTAACCCTTTCGGCGCAAAATTTCTAATTGTCGTCTGCGAACCAATTTTGTCAAATCATTCGGTAAAATAAAGAAATACGATAAATAAATGCAAATTTCAAAGGAATAAAGCACATATATAGAAGAAGAGTTTGAGACAAGAAGTGAAGTCCCTGATCAGACGCCGCCTTGACTGCACTATTTGTCGTGGTGCATTTATGCGACATCGGCGGTGAAAGGGTTAAAAGGCGTATTTATGGAGCAAAGGGTTAAAACAGTATCTCCTCAAATTTTGATCCGGCGCCATTTTGACTACTTTCGAATCGATCAAGCCTTCTAGAAAATATTGACCGAGTGCCGAACAGCTTGGATCCTGACAAGACGCCTAGTAACTCGGCGTCTCATCTGGATCCAAGCTGTTTGCAAATGCGAGCCTGGTACAGTGCTCTCTCCCTACAACGGCCCTCTCAATAACGATTCCCTCCTTACAACAACGCATGTCACTGTTTCCGAAACAACAAGGCTCCAGAAACAACTGTTTTCCATCGTATTTTCTTTATGCCTCAATCAAATCCTATGTTGTGACCACTCTTTAGAATCGTCACAAAGTGACGATTCTAAAGAGTGGTCACAACATAGGGTTTGATAGAGGCATAACGGTTTTAGTTCTCGAAATACACCTTATCTGGGGATCTGCAAACAAGCTAATTATGTTTGATTTTCCCTCCCTATAACAACTCCCTCTGAACAACACATACAATCTTCGTATCCCAAAGGGTGTCGTTGTAGAGAGGGAGCACTGTAGCGGATAGCCGGATAATGGGTAAATTTTAATGTCATGATGCCATGTTTCCAGTTGTCGATCTTCCTGTGGTCCATTTTGATCTGACTTCAAACGACCTGGTTTTATATCAGTTTCCAAACTGTTTATGCTGTTAGTTTACCTCTCTTCTAATCAGTTATTCAAAGGGTCTTACAAAGAGTTACTCCAAACCGCCCATCTGTGGTGTCGCCGATATGTATGCAATTTGAATTTATTTTATTCTAGCGAAACAATACTCGGCTATTCTATCGGAACAGTCAGATTACACACTTGGTTTTATTGCGAAATAAAACGCGAACAATAGTCAGCCCTTACCACGCTGTGAAAAAAAGAATATCTGCGCAAATTTGGATCTGGTCCATTTTTGACTACTTCCGATTCGAACAAACTTTGAGAAACTATTTACGAAGTGTCAAACAGTTTGGATCCTGATCAGACGCCGAGTTACTCGGCGTCTTATCTGGATCCAAGCAGTTTGCAAATGCGATGGAGTCGTGCACAGGCTGGAGAAGAGATAATACAAAGCAGTCGTTTTGAAGACTTTATAGTTGACAATCGTAAAATTGGACCACTGTTGTAAGCTCCCGCTAAATAAATGGAACATGAATCAGAATGAAAAGCTTCTTAACGTGTCTATTACGGTATAAGTAAGTCCCGTAAAATATGTCTTGAAAACCGGTGACATAATTGTGTTTCAGAACTGAGCTGTAAAGACCAGTCGAGCCTTTATTCCGCTATTCGCGAATTGACTAGCGATTGCAAACAGCTTAGAACCAGATGACTATTCAAGCCGTTTGACACATTGTCAATAGTTTCTCAAAAGCTTGATCGAATCGGAAATAGTCAAAATGGCACCGATTCCAAATCTGAGCAGACTTTGTTTTATCGTTGGGTAAGTGTTAAGAAATTGTGGAAACGGAAAATTGTAGGATACAAAATGGACTGGACGTTTTTCTTGAAAACTGTAATTGAGGTGTTTTCTAACTAGAAAAAATGTTTGTCTTAGAAAATACAAAGGAGGGACATTTCCATTAGACAACTTTTTATTACAAAACCTCCCTTGTATTCGAGTTAATATCGCCATCACATATTTCTCTATATTACACACGTTTAATATAAAGTGTAACGTCACGGAGAAACACTACGACGTCATGTAGAAATATACCATATAATACGGAATAAGTTATGTAATAAAACGAATATGAAGCTCGTATTATTTTGTACAAACTGATATTTAACTCGTCTTTGAAAATGCTATTAATTTCGCCAGAGGTTTCGCTTAAAACATTTTCCAAGACTCGTTTAATATCTGTTGTACACAATGACTACTCGCAACATATCCTATATGTATTATCCTACTATCCCGAAGTATTCGGACACCAAATATCCACTGCCTATGGGTTTATAAAGCCGTATAAGGCAACGAGGCACCATTCTGATCAATTTAAATTAGACTGACATATTAGCAAATATAGTAGAGGAGCTTTCTCTATGACTTTCACCCTACATTTAGAATCCACCTGCGTTAACCCTTTCCTCCATAAATACGCCTTTATACGCCTCTGTAATAACTACTTCTTGAAACCATTATGATAAATAGAGCATTTGCTCCTATAGGAGCAAACGCTCTATTTATCACAATGGTTTCAAACTACACAATTCTAATATTTTCCTTTTCTCTAGTTAATGCTCCTTTTTGGTAGATTCATTCAAAGAGGTTGGGTCTAAAAATAGCCTATGGAGGAAAGGGTTAAAGTACCTAAACTAGTCTCTACTAAAATTCCGGTTTAGACGGGTTTTACAGTATCTCAGTTTTAGATTTGGTGCAGTTTTAACTACTTCTTTTGAGACACTATCTATCGAATGTCAAACAGAAGTATAATTCTGAATTTCTGTAAAGTACGTGACTTAATACAGGTCAATAGTAATGCAGAAAGCTCCTTTAGGAGAGCTTTCTGCATTACTTTTGTCTTGCATTATGCAACCATCTGCTTTAAATACCAAGTACAACACAAAAAGGAATAACAAACATTTTCCCTTATTTCCCTATGTTAATAAATTATGAGGCCACATTAGCGAGACATTACTGTATCCGTAAAACGTCAAAGTCAATATTTATTACTGATATGCAAATAACCCTTTACTCAATGCATATTCATGTAAGAAATAATGACGTCATGAATATTGATTATATTATTTTTATGATGACACACGAACACAGGAAAGTACTGTAAAATCATATCTATGTTATTTCATAAACAAACAGAGCAGACCCTAATCAGACGGCTCCTACAGGAGCCGTTTGATCTGGGTCTTCTGTGTATGCGAAGGTGTATTCATAGAATAAAGGGATAATACGGAAATTAAACAATGGCTGCTCAAATCTGGATCTGGTGCATTTTGTCTACTTCCGCTTCGATACAAATTTTGCTTGGATCCAGATGAGACACAGTGCAGTTTCCAAATGCCAGTCCGGATATCAAAAGAAATACAGTAAAACCTCTCTAAACAGGACGTTAAATTTTGTATAAACATCGGTTTTGGAGACAGCTAGCAGCTTAATGCAGGGTGAAAGTCATGCAGAAAGCTCCTCACGGAGCTTTCTGCATGACTTTCACCCTGCATTAAGCAAACCATCTGCCTAAAGTATGTGAAGTCTTCTTTACTAGAATTCCGGTTTAGAGAGGTTTACTGTATAAAAATGAGTTATTTTCCTCCACTCAGATGATCAAGAGGATTCGGTCATAAAGAAACGCGTTTTACTTAGCACACTATCCGGGTGAGAAAAAAACTGTTTTCAAAGGAAACAAGAAATTGGTTCATAGTGTAGAAGTGATTTATATCAGGGCTTTTATTTCTCAAAGGGTCTCGCCGCCAATATTGATAAAAAATATTTCTTTCAATAATAAGATCCAAAATAAATTAAATATTGGATACTGGTGCTCGCCATTTTAACTTCAGAATTTAGAATTTTGATTTAACAAATATTTAAATCTTTCGGCGCCAATGTTTCCTGTTGGTACCATTGAAAACAGTGCAGTCCCAGGTCAGATGCCGCCTTTTCAAGGCGGCATCTGACCTGGGACTCCACTGTTTTCTGTATTATTTTAGCCCAATCATACAGGTTTTTAAAAACAAATGTTTTACTAATATACCTTTATTATTTGGTTTCGAATTATATTTGATATGAAATTATTATTGCAGACGACACTTTTAAATTTGGCGCCAAAAGAGTTGAAAAAGAGTTTTAGTGGTTAACATTTTCCTTCATATAAATACTTTTGCAATTGCAAACAGAATAGACCCTGATCAGGGTCTGCTCTGTTTGTTAATGGATTTTGATAGATCTGTTTCTTTAGTTTCTGAAATGGCTACAATGTTCTACTTTCCATATTCATTACAACTATGTGTCCATTAATATTCACTACGTATTAAAATTTGGAATAAACAAAACACAGACCCCTTTATCTCAGTACCTGATGAATAGTCTTGTAAGATTTAATAACATTATGAATATTTATTAGCCCTGTACTCCATGACTATTCATGAAAGAAATAATATCAGCATGAATATTAATTAAATTAATTTTATAAGAGCACATGGCTACAGGAAGTTTTGCCCATGGCAGAAACTGTAGAATCATATCTAAATCATATAATCAGCAAACAGAACAGGCTCTGATAGGACTCCTATAGGAGCCGTCGGACCTGGATCTACTTTGTTTGCAAAGGCGTAGAAAAGCGTATTTATGGAGTAAGACAAACGTTTAAAACGACATTATGAAAAAGGGGATATATCCCATGTAAGATTTCTTTTCAGTGGTCGTTTAAGAAAGAATTCAGCAACTGAATCGTAACACACATACCCTTATATACAATATAATTTGTCCTAATCGGTCATTCATTTATTGAACAGAGGAATCTTTAAAAAGCAGTGGCTGCTAAATACAGGTTAAAAGTGATACAGAAAGCTCCTATAGGAACTTTCTGTATCACTTTTGGCCTGCATTAAGCTACCACCTGCATTACAGTCCTATAATTATACCTATTTTTGATGACTGTAATACGATACTAGAATACACGGTGAGGTCAATTCTGCATTTTAAGTGCATAATGGGAATACAAATAATAAAGTACTTATATAACTTTCAACTTTTAATCTCATTGTCTATTAAGAAATGCAGTAGTTGTGACACTGTACACGTCATGTTAATTGGCTTTGTAAGAAACAAACAAGAAACAAAATAAAAAAATAAATGCAAAATAAACTGTAAGTATAGAGGGCAATATTCTGCAAATATAATTGAACTTGGCTATCTCGACTTGGATAACTCAAAATTCGAGATAACACGACGTAAAAGTTCAGTGCTTTCAAGCAATACAGAATTGTTCTAAAATGTATCACCACGCATATCTAGCAACGCACGTGATAACTAAATGCTGGTCGAAAGTAATGCCGAAAGCTCCCACAGGAGTTTTCGGCATTACTTTTGACATACATTAAGCTGTAAACTTCTTGAGAAATCGGATGACTCGACCCTCTGTTATCTCGAAGTAATGTGTATAGTCCATCGAAGTTCGAGATATCGAAGTTCAACTGTTCGTCCGTCTGATTTTCGAATCATGTATTGGTACAGTAGGAGTATTGAAAAGCTTGAAAACAGTGAAAACCCAGATTAACCAGTCTCCTAAAATGCGATGACTGGACAGTGTCTGTACTGCTGTTGATTCATCAGCAACTACAGTACAAACATATTACCCTTGCAAAAAGATCAGTAAAACAAAACTAGAGCTACCAACGAGGCCTGTGGTAGCTTAATGCTGGACGAAAAATATGCAGAAAGCTCCTTTCGTCCTGCATTTATCTTAGCGCAGGACGGAAGCTCTGTAAAAAGCTCCCAAAGGAGCTTTCTGTATTACGTTCGCCTTACATTAATTTACCACTTGCTTATAAAAACGTCCATGATTATTTTTCGCTTAATAGGATTTCTACTGTACCTATTAGTTGTGGTTGATCTAGGTCTACACTGTTTACAAATGTCATAATAGTAAAGATGTAGGTCACAGTATAATGACACTGAAAAATTATCCAACTGTAAACATCAGCTTGAATTTGGATCTTGCACTATTTTGACTACATCCACCTCCATCAGGCTTTTGAAACACTATAATCCCTTCCCTAATATAAAGTATTTTCATGTGTTTGCAAACAGAGTAGATCCAGTTCAGACGGCTCCTAATGGAGCCGTCTGATCTAGGTCTCTTCCGTTTGCATATAAGTTAGATTTTATTTAACATCGGTTTCTATTAACACCCAAAACATCCTGTGTTTAAATGCCATTATAAATAAATCAGCTTATAAATATTCATGGTAACAATATTTCGCACATGAATATTCAACAGGAAAAGATCCTGTTGAGATCCCTAGTTACTTGACGTCTCATCCGGATCAAAACTGTTTGTAAATGCATGTATGCATAATGCGCGATGCGTGTTAACGGCGGGCAACAAGATGTGTTGTATACGGTATTTGTTTTCCCTAAAGAAATGTGGTTGAAAACATATAGCAGAGCTCGTAACAACGGGTGATAAATGCATTGAATCGAAAATTAAATCTACAAAAATAAATCGCGGTTGAAGATAATTTATCAAATACTTTTAACCTTTTGCTTCATGAATATTCATAGAAGAAATAAAAGACTATGAATATTAATTAGATGAAGTTTTATAATGGCGTATGATCAAAGGAAGTTTTGATCATGGCAGAAACTGTAGAATTAGATTTATATTAGTTAATAAGCAAACAGAGCATACCCTGATCAGACGGCTCCTACAGGAGCCGTCTGACCTGGGTCTACTCTGTTTGCTAAGGCGTCTTTATATGATGCAAAGGGTCAACACACATAGTTGTTTGAAACTCATGTTTTATGAAAAACAATTTAACTTAAGCAAAACTATTGAAACATAGGCACATATTTGATACAATTAGCGCATAATCTACGACACCTTGAACACATTAGTTTATGTTTTACTTTAAATCAGAAGCAAAGAAGCAAAGAAGGAATTGTTCTTACACATACAATGGATCTCCGTTCTTAGAGATTTTTATATACCTAATGGTAAATAATACATGTCAACATCTTATCTTGACTCTTGAATATACCAGTATTTTATGAGATACATTTGTATTTATACGTCAAAATGCAAAATGTCCGGTGATGGAAATGTTTCACTCATTTAACGCCATCAATAGATACCTTAATTACGCTTTGTGTATGTCTAATACATTTTAAGAACGTATACCTTTCAAAATAATAAAACTTCAGTCTCGTTCAGAAATAAATAAAACATGAAATTCGACAAATTACAAGCCATATCCGTTTAAATAAATGGAACAGTCTTGTAATCTGCTACAAATTTTGTTTACTAAATACATATACATCACAACTACAATTTATTTTACTGAAATATGTTTAGAACAATGTGTTTGCAATAAAATATTACTCGCCCTAACCCGTTTTCCCAGATACAGACATTTTCCCAGTGAAAGGTCATTGTAATATACCATCTCAAAGAAAAGTCTTTGTAAAACATCATCTCAAAGAAAATTCTTTATGAAAACTACGGCCAGTAAAACAAAGCAGTATAAGTCCTGGGTTTGCGTTCACTAGCCTAAATGAAGGCTCAAAATTGAAGAATATTTTCAAATATCATTTCTGAGTTAACCCTATCCTTTATATGAAATACACCTTTCGCGTATTTGCAAACAGAGTAGACCCAGATCAGACGGCTCATATAAGAGCCGTCTGATCAGGGTCTGCACTGTTTGCTTTAGATGAGATAGATGGTCTGCATTGTTTGCTTATGAAATAATATAGATCTAATTCTATACTCTCTATCATAGTCGAAACTCACTTTGTTAATAATGCATTAAAACAGTTCGGCTCATTAATATTCATGATGTCATTATCTATTTCTTATATGAATATTCAACAGGGAAATAGTTAAATAACACTCCTAAATAATAATGCTTGGTTCCAAGTATCTACTATTCTGGTAGAAGCTTTGAAAAACAATCTTTCTGAGAATTGTCCTCGGTTCTAAGCACGAAAATATATGGAGTGGATTCAAAACCAATATTTTGCTAATGCAATGTGTCACTAACGAAACTTGTTAGTAAATAAAAATGCCCTGAATATAGTTGAACTTGCATTGCTTTTAACACTATGAATGATTTGTAATCCAATGCTCTTCGATTTGGTTGATATCTTAATAAGTATATTGCTTATAAGATTTCATTATCGAAGGTAGCAGCACTATGTATTTGTAAACAAAAAATTGGTGGACGAAATCATACATCTGCTAAAGCAAAACAGTCAACACTGGGCATAATGGAACGAGAGTTAAAAGTGTAGACATAGTCTCTTATCAACATTACAACATATAAAACATTTAAAATAATCTTTTTTTCAATAAATATATACAAATAATTTGATTTGTTTAATTACGTTTGTAAATTTTGGCCAATTACCACAATATGATTCTTGAAAATCAATGCTTATGACGCAAACACATATTGCAATGACGTCATTGTCCCATCACGACTTTGGTGGGCAGTGAATAAGTCTGAACGCTTTAAACGCCCACTGGTCCACACCAGGTGTCCGGCGACCCTGAGAGCGCGTGGCAATCACTTTGATGTCACAACATCATCATTATGATGTCACAACATCTGTATGGCAATGTATAAATAAAATAGTACACAGTGGAATTATTCAAGCATTTAGTGCTTCGGGTTGAAGTCCACTAAACCACATATAATCTTGAGCATATATTTAATGAGTTCTAGGAAATCAAGAGACAGTAAAGGGTTAAAACTTTCGTTTACCGAGTCAGGTAGCAGGTCACCAGCAAAGCCCGACTATTTGCACCTGGTGGTCTTTAGGTACAAAGCCAAATTCAGTGAATATGGCTAACACAAGCACTGTCCTTCCTGTGCATTTGAATGCTATTGATTCAGTGTGCACATAGTACGACAAGTCACTTTCACAACAAAATCCAATATGACAGTTATGATTTAAAACACACTTCTGTCGATCGAGCAGCTTAACCATTTCAAATCGTGAAAGCGTTATTTCGTCGATGGGCTTTGGGATTTTTTGGCAAATTTATTTAAAACAGAACTAAAGCATGTGACGGCTTATGTCAGGAGGGACTGTTGATGAGGCTGGGAATACCATGAATAATGATGAGGGGCCATCGCTGACATTGGTGGCATCCCTGGCATATATGCGTTATTACTGGCCGACGCCGCATTCATATTGTTGATTTCTGACCATTTAAGCTCCGGTTGGGGGCTTACCGACGATGACTGCGGCGGGGGCACCATGGATGGGTGGTGCCCATTGGGTACACTGTTTATATTGTTGTGTTGTTGATGCTGTTGTTGTTGCTGGGATGTGGGAATGTCTGAGGGGTGTTGAGATGGTGGTGGGGGTGAGGACTGCGGTCCTTGGTGTTGGGGTTGTGGTGTCACTGATCCCTGACCGCTCCCCATCTGACTCTGTGATGGAGGGTGTCCGCCGGGGTTCTGCTTCATTATCTTCTTGTATTTTGACCGTCTGTTTTGGAACCATATCTTCACCTGAAATAGGAAATTTATTTTGATTAATAATAAATAACCGAAAGCAAATACCATCATAGCTAACATACGCTATATAATCAGAAACATTCGACTGCCGTCAACAAGTGCTGCACATACCACAAAGACCAGTTTGAACTTAACGTATGACAATATGACTAAACATTCAAAGGCAGCTTTATTACACAAGTATTCATGCCAAGTAAGAACTCTTCAACAGTTATGGTCAAGGTTAAGGTTTCAGGAAGACAGACTGGCAGAGACAGAAAAACAGACAAGCAAATACAATTGCCTATTTTTGATTTGTAGGCATGACTAGTAAATAACAACACGTATATTTTTATCATATGTTTCTCTTTCTTACACGTTGCTTTACTGAGTATTTATTTGTTCATAATTTTCCAATTTGTTTAATCTATATAACTCATTTGTGCATTTATTTATTTATCTATATTATACATGTATACTTATTTATTATTAACGCATATAATTATCTACTTTGCTTATTAACTGTTTTATTATCAATTTATACATTCTTTATTTTTCCGCTCATATTTTTATTAACTATTTGTGATATTCAATGTAGTAAACCCCTTCTAAATCGGACGTTCAATTTAGTATAAATATCGGTCTTGGAGACAGGTGACAGCTTAATGCAGAGTGAAAGTCATGCAGAAAGCTCGTCTAGGAGCTTTCTGTATGATCTTCACCCTGCATTAAGCAGCCATCAGATTTCTGACTAAAAGTATATAAATTATTTTCTGATATAATTCCGATTTAGATGGGGTTTACTGTACAACTACGGTTTTACTATTTTGATAATTTCTACAGATAAACCTTCATGTCGCTCTGTTTTTGCTGATACCATCCCTAGCGTTACTAAACACATATTGTTAACGTAGCATTGCATTGAAACGAGAAAACACTGCACAATCGAATGTTTAGTTGTTTGTAACCATCCTGACATAAAGGACTTGTTATTCTGTACTGATTAATTGCCCATTAGACTCCATACGTCCGCCATGCCTCTGCCTACGCGTGTTAAATGCACCCAATGCACTTTACAACCATAGTATACGACTTCCGAATCAGAGCAACAGATAAAGGTGCGTACTCAAATACTAAAATCGTCATGTCCCCCAAACCTTATATTGTGACCACTCTTTAGAATAGTCTCTTCGAGACGTTTCTAAAGAGTGGTCACAGTAAAGGGTTTGGTGGAGAAATAAAGAAGTTATTCTTGAAAGAGCATCTTATCTGGAGCTCTGCGAATAGTTGATAAGATCTACCAACAGTTTGGACCCATTTGATGCGTCACGTGATTGATATATAAGGACAAGTTGACCCTATATATGTAAACACATTTTCACGCCTTTGCAAACAGAGTAGACCCAGATCAGACGGCTCATGTAGGAGCCGTCAGATCATGTTCTGCTCTGTTTCCTTATGAACTAATATAAACCTGATTCTACAGTTTCTGCAATGTCCACATTCCCCTGTGTCCATGTGCCTTTAACCCTTCGCTTGCTGAATTTTAAAATACATTTCTCCTTCTTTACCCATGTCCTGTTGTATAATTACATATATCTTCACTGTGTACAAGTATTTCGCTGTGCAATCACTGCTGTGGAGTGTACTGGTTGCACAATCAACTTGTAAATAGTGCAGATCCTGATAGCTCCTGCAGGAGCTGTCTCATCTGGGTCTTCACTATTTACAGGTACGTATATTGACGTGAATAACAAGCGAAGGGTTAATCTTATTTAGATCCACAATGTTGCTATTTACATGAATATTCATGAAGTAAAGTGCTAATGAAAGTCTCAGTAGAATATAAAAAATGACATGTAAGCTGAATATTGTAAAGAAGCATTGCTTAAAAGACCTTTATTTAACAACGATCAAACAAACGGCAGCTTGAGAAGATGGAGGGTGGATGTGTTAGTTCAGTCACTGAGTGTCACACATGTACAAAGTATTGATTGATTGTCACATTTTTATTCTGCCGAAGTTATTAAAGCAATGAGATATATTGTAAGTGTAGGGTACCGTCCGAAATTAGACAACAGCCTTCATCATACGCATGAAAGCTAGACTTCAATTTCTTTAAAGTCTTTCACTGGTCTGGGGCAAAAGATAATGGTGCGTACTCAAGTACTAAAATTGTCATTTCTCCACCAAACCATATGTCTTCGGGACGATTCTAAAGAGCGGTCACAACATAGGGTTCGATGGAGAAATAAAGAAGTTGTTCTTGAAAATGTTTTAATTTACGCATCTTATCTGGATCTCTGTAGTCACCTCTTTTATTTGTTTGTGAGTTTATTTCAAGTATTTTTTAAAAATCGTCAATAGCATTTCAGAGCTCAAAGGAGAAACTGGGACTCGAACGGAGGAGGGCAGATAAAGGCATGCAAAACCTGGTGAATCGTGATGTTTAGTGACAGCATATTCTAGTATACAGTGTGTTATGTGCATGCGTGCGTGCAATGTTGGGCGAAGGTGCAGTGTTGTGCGGGGACATTTCTCGGTGTTGTGTGACTGTCACTCTTGTTTTGCACCTCACCACCTCGGCGAGATCCCGTTGGTGCGGATTGTTTGGTCCTTAAGTGGTGACGTGATATATCTCCCGGCATTTTTGGTAAGACATGCTAACAAAGTATCGCTTGAATCAAGGTATTTGCACATTAGTTAAAGTTGCAACGTAATGCAAGCCCTCACGCAATCATTCGGTTTGAGGTCTGTGAGAAATTGCCCCTGGGAACATTGAGCAAAAAAGACGGGTTTCGTCGTATAGGTAGGAACAGTTGGGCAATAGTTATCTATATGTGGACATCAGGGGAAATAGACATCACAAATCCATTCCTACGCTGGACCTACATGATGCAAAATATCAAAAGAAACTTGATACGTAAATCGGAGTCTAACAGGCGTATAAACTTTCGGCATTATGTTACATTTAAAGTATATTTACAAATTCCATTAGCTCTAACAGCCCCCAGTTTATCATAATTCATTTATATATGTACCTGTCATTAAGAACGCTTTATTTTCGCTTTTTTCAATTTGCTCGGGTGTTTTGAAGGACATTAAATCTTAAGTGCTCTAAATTCATTGCTCAATGTCCTTCTTTATAATCTAATGTATTCAGAATTTGAAACTGTGGATTTCTATTCTTTCTCCAGGCTAGTATATGTTTGTCACCCTCAGCGCTGTGCATTTTCTTGTATGAAATGGGCGTTACTGTTTCAATGAAGGTATTCCAATTCTGTTTCTATAAGGTTTTTTTACACCATTTGGCCATCGTGTCTGGTGTGAGTTTCGACGTGTCAGGATGGAGGGACAATGCAACTCTTCTCTTAATACTTTCCCTGCTGTGAAAAAATAATGTCTGCTCAAATCTGAAACTAGTTCAATTTAAAATACTCCCGATTAGAACACGTTTTTGGAATTTACTGACCGAGTGTCAAACAGATTGGATCCTGATGAGACGCCGAGTTACTCGGCGTCTCATCTGGATTCAATCTGTTTGAAAAGATGAGTATGGTTGCGATTAGCGAGAGAAAGTTTAATGAAGTTTGTGCTTTTCTTCACCATCAATAATAATTGGAACCAGCATTAAAATGTCTCACACAATTTTACAATGGAAACTGAAATTCCTCCAAAAAGACATCATTATAAATGATCAATCAATTTTTTTACAACCACAGTAAAAATAATGGCTGCTAAAATTTGGTTCTGTTTGAAATAGTGACTACTTCCGATTCGATGAAGCTTTTGAGAACTACTGACCGAGTGTCAAACAGCTTTAAGAACTACTGACCGAGTGTCAAATAGTTTGGATCCTGATGAGACGCCGAGTGAGTGAGCGTCTCATCTGGATCCAAGCTGTTTTCAAACGCAAGTCAGCTCACAAACAACTGGACAAGGGTTACTGAAAACTCCTCGAAACCGGAATTAAAGTAGAGAGAAGAATTTATATACCTTTAGGCAAGTGGGTATTTAATACAGGGTGAATGTCATGAGCATTCTGGATAACTTTCAACCTGCATTAAGTTGCCACCTGTCTCCAAGACTGATATTTATACTAAATTGAACTTCCTGTTTAGGTGAGTTTTAGTGTACTTTTAGATGGGTTTTAGTGTACTGTTTAGATGGGTTTTAGTGTACTGTTTAGATGGGTTTTAGTGTACTGTGTAGATGGGTTTTAGTGTACCGTTTAGATGGGTTTCAGTGTACTGTTTAGATTGGTTTTAGTGTACTATCATAATGGTGTTATTGTTGTTATGATGTCGATTTCATGATGTTACGAATGGTGTCATTAGCAATGATGTTGATGGCATCTTATAATTAATAAACGATTTCTAAAATAGTATATCAATTAGTGTTGTCGACAATTAATCATTTTTTATATTCATGTCGTTATTGTCACCGACAATCTTGTTCGTTTTTATACTGAAATAGTTGTTGTTGTTTTAAATAAAAAGTCATAAACAGCAATGTAGCTTTCTCTCATTCCGTCTCTCTCTCCTCCCCCTCTCTCTCTCTCCTCATCTCTTTTTCTTTCTATCTTTCTCTCTCTATCTTTGTCTCTCTCTGTCTCTGTATGTCTGTTTCTCCCTGTTTCTCTCTGTCTCAGCCCATGCGTTACATGACCTGTTTGTTTCAATTTCGTATTTCTGATCTACTAAAAATACAAACAGAAGCATCACGCATTGTCTGACGTATCCAAACGTAGCCACGGAATCGTTTAACCGCCATCCTGTCAAGCAAGTCATAACACACATTTGCATATATACCTAGTTTGTATCCTGATCAGACGCCGAGTCACTCGGCATCTCATGAGACTCCAAACCAATTGGTCAATACTTTACCAAACTATTGAGCGAATCAGTGATAAGTAAAAATAACAACAGTTCGTAGATAGAGCACCAATGGCTTTACAGCAATACAAAGGTTAATAATATTAATTGAATAAATCGTTTAGAAAGAGTCTACGGAAATTGTTTTGTCTGTTTATTACAATCAGGTTTCATGCTTGTGTCGCGTTATTGTCGTTTCCCCTGGCGTGCCTGGGTAACGTTATACGAGTTTTATTACTAATCGGTTAGGTACGGGGCGAGATAAAACAATGGAGCTCAATAGCCACGCATTGCCAGTCGTTTTATGGAGACTTTACTGCACATACATCCAGAATTGTTTCAGTTGTAAACCCTTTTCCAGCTGCAAAAAAAATAATGTCAGCTTCAATTTGAATCTGGACTACTTCCGATGGATAAAGATTTTTGGGAATTGTTTTGACTGAGTGTCAAACAGATTGGATCCTGATGAGACGCCGAGTTACTCGGCGTCTCATCTGGATCCAAGCTGTTTGCATATGCCAGTCAGGTCGCGGGTAGTGGGGGAATGATTAACCTAGAATAGTTTGTTAGAGAGTTGAATGCTGTACCATGCATGGAACTGCAAAATATTAATATCGATCGATGATGTTTTGCATTTTATTGCTGGCAATAAGTGGCAATAAGTGCATGGAGTTTAACACTTTGGCAGCAGTTTTTCGTGCTTGATGATATTTACAATTTACATTCCAGGCTTCGACTAATGAAAAAAAGTCATATTTGTTTTAGTGTTATAGAATAATGCGTATATCGCAAACACTAGAAATGACACTTGCCCACGTATTCTAGAACAAATCCGAATATATGCAGCAAACAATAGGGGAATGTTAAATTATCAACTCATGGAAACATTGGCAAAATATGTGTCATAATAAGTAAAAATAGTTTTAAAAGAATCGTTCATCTTACATATACATAATTGGTACAGTAAAGAAAGTGTTGGGCTTAAATAGATATGGTGTTTACATTAACAATACATTGTTTGTTTTTCTCTGTTGATTTACGTTGGACACAAAGTTGGACAACCGAGAAAAAATACCAAATCTCTTGACATCCTCAACCAGAAAATCTCCACGATGACCCCGGATGGTGCGTGTATCACCATTCAATACAACATAAAGGCGACCAGTGCATTAAACTGCCCACATTCAATAGTCCTTGAAGTAATAGGCCGCATTGCAAATGTCTTGACAAAAGGGAACCTAAAGAAAAGTTCATCATTAGTCACTTACTCCGCCTGTAAGGGTTACAACAGGAAGTCCCAGCGGTATTTCACGCTAACATTCATTAATAACGTGTGGTGACGACCCGGCAAACGAAAGGAAACTGGGTGTTTATTTCAAACAACATGTCACGCAAAGGGAGAGCGACAGGTCGGCGCCCTTGCCTGACCAAATACGTAAGTGTACAGATGGAACAAGAAATTTGAAAGTTCTGGCTTAGTCCAAGAAAATGCTTTATTTATAAATTATAATTTGTTAATATTAAATCCTTTAGCAGAAACATGGACAATAAAATTATAATCTGGTCAGTTAATACATGTACATATATTATGTTTTTGAAACCAACATGTGTTTGTGTCATGGGAACCTTACCAATAAATAATTTACCAACAAGCAGTCTAAGACAAGGCCATTGGCACTTGGGTTCAAATCCATGACATGATGGGTACAATGTCACGACAAGATGGGTATAAGGCCACGGCCGTATGTGTACTCAAAGCTGAAATAATCCACGGGGTATTTCTTGTCACAGTCCCTAAAGAGCTTAGACCAATGAGTTTAATATGTTTCACCAAAACAATATATAAAACATTGGTTTTGCAGTTGTGAACATGAACAGTCTATATGAAGCACGTCTACAGAAACTATTCGATCGTATAGGATCCTTATAGATACGTGAAAAGACGTATATGTGAGGGAAAGGGTTAATGAACTATCTTCTGTATGTTTCCCGATACTGAGATACCTTCTCTTGAAATGTCATTATTTCACTGGCCTTGTGTACAAAACAAAGGCGGCCCAGCCTACGTAAAGCAGACAGGTGATGTCGTCAAAACTACAACCTGTCGGTTACCCAATGGCCCAAAACCGTGTCACGCGGTGCGAGGGGTGCTGATCCAGTGGGTATCCTTTATTTGTTCTATTTTATAGCCATCCGCTGTCCATAAACTGAGTTTATGAGAAATTTCGCATCGATATATTGATGCTCGTCACTGGAAGACCATAAGAGCTTCACATGACGATATCATGCCCCTTGGTCATCGGAGCTATGATAATTGCAATTTTATACCTACTAAACGAACGCTTTCGCCATTCTTTTGATGGAAGGTGGCATATTCAATGGTTTGAGGAGCCATTTAACTAATCTTGTTTAACTAACACTGTGTATAGAAATACTAAATCACACGATCAGCTGCCGTCATCGGACATCAGTCTGTCTTTGTCGCCATTTTGACCGTCTGAATTTCTGTGGCCAACATGCTAAAATAACTATTGATCAATCGAATATAATATATGATTTGTTTCTGTATCTGGGTGTTCACAGGCATATAGACAAAAGGAATTCGAAGTGGGTTTGGTCTGGGGTGGGGAAGGGGTCCTGGTGAAAGTATTGTATATTGGAGTACCATGGAACACCATTGACATATCCCTCTAAAGCAACTACCAAAACAGATCTAATGTTTGGCCTTAAAGCCAGGTGGCAGATCAATGTAAGACGAAGCTTTATACAGAAATCAAAGTTACTGCCATCCTGCAATAAGCAGCCACTTGTTTTTAATTACACTTAAGTGGTCGATTTAGATTTAGAGGGGTTTCACTCTATTGTCAATACTCGATTTACTCTTCGCTGCCAGGGATGAATCTGGTCACTCGTGTAAACAGTGTGGATCGAGATGAGTTCGGTCTTTCATCAGGATCCAAACTGTGTGTTTTATGTTCACATTTTGTGAAACAAAAATGAAGAACATTCCAAAATGGACTTTAAAACAGAAGGCAAAATTGATAAACGACAATACGTGACAGCGAAAGGGCTTAATTCTTTGAAATGACCTGATCAGGTGTCTTACATTTTCTCTAGTACTGTAGATAAAAGTTTAAGAAATTTGGTCACCAAAACTAAACAACACAAATGAGCAACCGTGCACTACCTTTTACCTTTTAATATCTTTGTAATCAGAGTATGCAAAAATCAGATGACTCCTGAAGGACCCGCCTGATCAATGCATGTTCTGTTTGAACGTATATAAATATGATTCTGACAGTTCCTGTCATGGAAAAGAATTCCTTAGTTCATATACCAGTATCAATCGTCAGCTAATAAATAATAATGACGTCATTGTTGATTATATGAATATTTATCAGGCAAAGGGATAAATAAAACCACACAATGAATGCGGGGTCACCTTGGCCCTACACTGAAGAAAGACGGGTGTAGTATTTCGAAAATCTAGAATATAGATGAACATACAACCACTACAAGGACCGTGATAGCAACATGATGCGTGTTTTCGCACCTGTGTGAACAGTTAAAATATTTGTGTACGTTTAAAGTATCTCGTATTTAGTGTCCAAATACACTGCGTTCACATTATTCGCCCTGTAGCCCCATAAAATGCGAGAATGTTCCCTCCTGTCCATATATGATTTATAACCAAGGGCTGTTATTGTCACAGATCTGGAATTTGTTTTCTTATATCAGATTTCAAACTAGATAAATACAAAGCTACTGCTACTGCTGGTATATGCATTTAGATAAACTATAATTGTAGTATATGAGATATTTTCTATAACAGTATATCAGCAAAACTATTATCAAAGTTTAAATGTAATATAGTACAGTATGTAATCATATGTAAAAATATAATAGTAGTATATATAATACATGATATATAATGTAATATAATACGATATATAATATAATATAATTTACTATAATATAGTATAGTATTTTAATACAACATATTCTAAGAACTTATACACAGCACAGTTGATTTAATTACTTTTAACCCCCCTTTCCCTCATGTAAACGTGTTTTCACGCATTTGCAAACAGAGTAGACCCAGATCAGACGGCTCCTAGAGGAGCCGTCTGATCAGGGTCTGCTCCGTTTGCTGATGGAATTTGATAAATATGTTTCTTTACTTTCTAAAATGGCTACAATGTTCTACCTTCAATATTTCATTATAACTATGTTGTCCATGAATATTCAATAGGTATCGAAATTTGGAATAAACATAGAACAGGGAAAGGGTTAAATTAAATACTGTGTGTGTCCTTACAAAACAGTTCATACAAATATTTTTTTTCATTAGACGTATTCTCCCTCAATGTGATTGAGAAATGGTCGTTTGTCTTTTAAACTGATCTGACTGTTTTGATGTTTTAATCAAGAAGCAAAAGCTGGTTTATCCCAAAATCTTTAAAGTAGAAATTTATGAACACCGGCCCTTGAACTGTAGCGCGTAAAGATGTCATTGAGATAGGAACCATGTACGTTCTTTTTACAACCGAAAGTAATAAAACAGAAATGAACAAACACATTTAGCCAAGAACAGCCACCGAATAAATACATATTTGATCTGGATCCATACAGTGTGATGAACGACTTGGTCCAATGACAGAAGTGGGACAATGTTGGTACATTGAATACCCGGATAGACATAACATTTTAAGCAGACAATACCACAAGTCGTCCAAAGGATGATCCTTTGCTTTGTAACGGGCTAACAGATGCTGGCAGTTGCTGATAGTTTGTGACCAGATGAGGTACCCAGTCAATTGGTGTTTCATTTGAACGCAAAATGTTTGAAACCTATATGGCAGTGTTTTACAGGGAAGTTGTATTTCAGAGATGAAGCAAACACCAGTTTGAAGAGATGCAAAATATGCAAAACATGCTAAAGCTTAAACTTTTAAACTTGATGTGTATATTATGGTCGCTTGCTTTCGTGCCAGAGAAAATGCTCCACGCACAAACCGAGCTCATGTTTCAATAAAATGATTGACGGCTTATAAGATATGGGTACAACGGGGGGACTAATGTATTTTCACTTAAAGGAGTACAAAAAGCTTTGATATAAAAGACAAATTATTAGATACCAACAAGACCACGGACTCTACTTAATGAAACTTGCATGTAAATGTATTTAAAGTTGTCAATCTCATACCAAACTTTTGTTTCCAACGTAAAAATACTTCAATACAAACATTTGTTTTGAGTGAGTGAGTGAGTTGGGTTTTACGTCCGACCAACAGTATTTCAGTTATTTGCAGACGGCACCCGCATGAGACAAGTTATAGTGCTGCCTCACTGGAATACTCCTGCCGCAGGTACATGGCAAGGGCACCCCACCCAGTCACATTATCCTGACACCGGGCCGACCAGTCCTAGAACTACACCTTTATTGTCGAGCGTAGACAAGGGAGCTACTAGTACCAACTTTTAACGACTTTTGGTCTGTCGCGGCCGGAGATCGAACCCACGACCTTCCGTACCGCAGGCGGACGCTCTACCACTGAGCCACGCGGCCGGTAACATTTGTTTTGATAAAACAGAAATATATACAGTAACCCAGTCTTAAGCGGCCATTTATTTGGAACATATAATTCATAAACAGCAGGTGGTTGCTTAACGCAGGGCAACTGTAATGCAGAAAGCTCCTATATGAGCATTTTGCATTACTTTTGACCTGCATTAAGCTTCCATCCACCTGCATTACAGACCCATAATTGATGGAAGCTTAAGACAGATTTTATTGTAATATGTTTGCCAGTGCTTCAACCATTCTAAGACACAATGAGCAAGTCCCTTTTATAGCCATCTGTCGATAAAGCTTTGTTTGCCCATTCTTAAACCATTCCATAAATATCAGCACAGGACATAGTCCGACAGTGTATTATCATACTAGAGGATTTATGAACGAGTCCTTTAATCAGGATCTACACTGTTTGCAGAACCAATAGAACTGCAAACGATATACAAGTACACATGTATATATTGAGGTAGAGGTGCTCCCTCCAAATGAAAATGGATCTGTTCCAAATTCAATTCGGATACAGTAAATAAATTAGGGGTTATTCAGTTAACCATTAACTGCATGAATATTCATGTAAGAAATGATGACCTGATTAATATTAATTAAATTAATTGTTTAAATAACACATAAACACTGGAATGTTTGGTCCTGGCAGAAACTTTAAAATAATATCGATATCGTTTCATAAGCAAATAGAGCAGACCCTGATCAGACGGCTCCTCTAGGAGTCTTCTGATCTGGGTCTACTCTGTTTAAAAGGCATAGAAATGCGTATTTATGGAGTAACGGGATAATGTTTTTAGCATATTTAGACCTCAAACTCTAATATATTCCTACAGAAAGTACACTTTTGGCAACCGGTTGTGGAAATACAGACATCCCATTTAAAATGTCCACCAATAGGTATAAAACACAGGACAAAGCACAACACAGGACAACAGCTATGCAAAAAAGTTATTGTATGAGCTTTCTGTATTACTTCCTGCATTAAGCAACCACCTGTTTTAAAACACATTGTTTCATTAATAAAATACATGTAATCACTTAAGATAGGTTATACATCTTTTGCATTTGTATAAACGTGAGTGAAACTTGATAGAAACCAAATCAGTGAAGAACAGTTTGATATGCGAATTGTAGATAGGAAGGTTCTTGCCGTTAAGTATAATATTGTATTCATAAAACGTGTTTTGTAATTGTTCTTGAAGCAGATATTTTCATCCGCGATGTAGAATACTATAATGGCAAGTATTGCTAGTAAAATGTCAACTTGTTGACATGTATTGATTGTGAGAATATTGCGAGGACAAAGGCTTGTTTGGTGTGCCCATTGGGTCGACTTAATTTTTCTCTTGTCTGTTTGAAATATCCAACACATGACACATGGTAGCTTGGATGTTCTTCCCTTCCTCGACAAAAAATGCAATATAACTTATCTAAAGTGGCAACTTAATGAATAAACATGTTTTGAAAAGTAGACGGTTGCTTGATGCAGTGCAAAAGTAATACAGAAAGATCCTAGTGGAGTTTCTGTGTAACTTTAGTCCTGCTTTAAGTTACCACCTGTCTCTATGAGCCATAAGTACCCTTTTGTCGGTCGTTGCTTTATGAGATTGCATTGTACTATAAGCACACAACGCAATTTAGTTTTGCTTCAACGTGTGATTTTGTAAGAAAAAATGTATATAACACTAAACAAGCTTTCTTATTTCCATTATGTAGAGAGCCTGCAAAATATTAGATTTTAATGAATTGAATATGTAATAAGTTCACTTATCCTGAATGTCATGTCATGAGCCTCTACACTGTTAGCTATTCCGTATTATTAACATAATTTATCGTTAGCTATTCCGTATTATTAACATAATTTATCGTTAGCTATGGAATGGGTTCTATTGCAACGGGTTGAATGGACACAGCGGTTAAGA
The DNA here is from genome assembly GCA_963576725.1 of Azorinus chamasolen. Classification (NCBI taxonomy): domain Eukaryota; kingdom Metazoa; phylum Mollusca; class Bivalvia; order Cardiida; family Solecurtidae; genus Azorinus; species Azorinus chamasolen. Next base: position 80,055,840 of record OY755248.1, read on the forward strand.
AAGGGTTAAGCAGAGGTCTAGATAAGATGCATAAATTTAAACATTTTCAATTAAAGCTCCTTTATTTCTCCACCAAACCCTATACTGTGACCACTCTTTAGAGTGGTCACAGTATAGGGTTTGGTGGAGAGGTGACGATTTTAGTATTTGGGTACGCACTTTTAGCTGTTCTAAGCTCAAGTTAATAATGCCTACTCCCGCATTCCAGCGGTTGGGCTTTAAGCGTTGACACTGACTGGGTGTTCGCAGGCTTACAGATCGTTAGAAGATGTATCAGCTTTACTTTGTGATGTTTATGACTTACAGGTGTTGTGTCCTTTGCAATTGTCTCGCATACCCTAAGTTTTCATCAGGGCCGTGCATAAAATCGTACACTATGCCTAACCATTTGAATGCTGAATGGTCCAGCATTGTTTAAAATTTAGAGTCTGGGCGAATAGATGTACAAGTAACTAGAGGAATAGGAATGAAAAACAGTGCTGACAATGAAAACAGAGCTCCTTGAGGAACAATCTGGCCCAGGTCTGCACTGTTTGTAACTGGCATTTGACTCGTTTCTTATTTTTAATCTGTACTCCATGAAAACATCGTTTAACGCCTTTTAACGCCTTTGCCAATAGTGTAGACCCTGGCCCAAGTGAAGTGTAGTGTAGTGTAGTGTAGCTCCTGTAGGAACCACCTGAACATGGTTTACTCTGTTTGCTTATGGAATTGTATAGATCTGGCTCCGAGGTTATAAAGCATTTTGCTTGAGTCTGGGATCATTCTCAAGTATCTGATTGGTCAGATTCTGAGCTTGCTCAGAATCTGACCAATCAGATACTTGAGAATGATCTCAAACTCAGACTCAGAAGTTTTATAACATTGTACCCAGATTCTAGTTCCTGCCAAAGCAAAATCAATCCTATTTGCTATTATATATATATAATCATGAAATTATTATTCATGACGTCATTTCTTACATGAATATTAATGAAGTAAGGGGTTAAACGTTTAATCTTTCAGTAGTCTTCATTGAGTACATGCATGCAAAAAGATATGTATATACAACCCTTCAGCATAAAACAACAATGATCAACACCAAAAGTAGAGCAAAGATAATACCAAGCTATCCGTGACCGTGACAATAGGACAACAGACCTATGTCAAGCTATCCATGTCCGTGTCAATAGGACAACAAAACTATGGTATATATGTACAGTAAACCTTCTCTAAAGAGACCAACAAAAATAGGTCTATCTTTTGGGTATGGGGCAGGTGGTAGCTTAATACAGGACAAAAATTATGCAGAAAGCTCCTATAGGAGCTTTCTGCATTACTTTCGCCCTGTATTAAGCTACCACTAGTTCTTATGGATCTATATTTATGACGATAATGTAATTGCTATGGACAGGCTTTACTGTATATCACAGTTTTGTAATGGTAGAAAACCGTATTTTTCTCTCTGAAATATATCCGTTTGTATATTTGCATGAAGAAGTATCTAACTGTTCAAATGATAGCATAGGTCAGAGGTAGGTTTCTCTGCCCATAGTGACATTATTTCCAGTGGGATGAACTTCAAACGTATTTTCTATACACTTTTCGGGGATCGGCATTGGGCAGAAAGGTAGTTTTATTGTCTTATTGGGTAACTATCCACGAAAGGGAAGATGAGAAGAATGTATGGACTGTATTGTCAGACTCTATCTATGTTAGATCGCTATCTAAACTAAAGTAACAATCTTTCGAGGCCGACCACTCAAAGAAGTTTTATTGTAGGCTTTACGATAGTTGAAAGCTAAAAATGAAGTGTTCGTATTTCGTCTTGTATTTAGTATACCTCTCCAAGGACCATTCAAAAGAGGTTAAAATGAACGAATGAACGAATGAATGAATGAATGAACAAATGAATGAATGAATGAACGAACAAACGAATGTATGAATGAATATACGAGTAAAGGAATGAATAAATCAATACATGTAGGAAATAAATAAAGATTTTCATTGACTAATGAATGATAAGGGAATGAAAGAAAGAAAGAAAGAATGAATGAATGAATGGTGTATAAAAGAATGAATGAATGAATGAATGAAAATGAATGAATGAATGAATGGATGAATGAATGAATGAATGAATGAATGAATGAATGAATGAATGAATGAATGAATGAATGAATGAATGAATGAATGAATGAATGAATGAATGAATGAATGAATGAATGAATGAATGAATAAATGAATGGATGAAGAATGAATGAATGAATAGGTGAATGAATGAATGAATGAATGAATGAATGAATGAATGAATGAATGAATGAATGAATGAATGAATGAATGAATGAATGAATGCATGAATGAATGAATGAATGAATGAATGAATGAATGAATGAATGAATGAATGAATGAATGAATGAATGAATGAATGAATGAATGAATTCATTTAATGAATGAATGAATGAATTAATGAATGAATAAATGCATGTATGCTTGCATGCATGCATGCAAACATGCACGCATGAATGAATGAATGAATGAATGAATTAATGAATTAATGAATTAATTAATTACTGCACTGTTTGAAAATGACATTAGTGACTCGTGCATTGAATAGGTATGTACAAAATGTGTAGACTCTTTTACAACTGTTTCTTTCATTTATTAAAAATAGGTTTACACTGTGTGCAAAGTTTATTACACCATATCCTCCAGTTACTCCTGGTACTAAAAGATTTATCCACATAAATGACTATTTGTTCCACCACATGAGTCGTCGGGAAATGATTTGTATCGTTTGTTACGACATGTTTCATAATCGATTAATCGTTATTAAACAAATAAAATCCTAAACAGAGTTGACAGCCAGACGCATAATCCGTGGACAACTCTCCCACTATCCCAGGAAGAGTTCGAACAATACTATTTCAACATGTTCGTTGAAATATGTAGCATTTCATTGGTGTTTAGTAGAAGTACTTTAAAACAATCAATTAACGATTAAATATGGTTGCCTTTCATCTTTTACCTGATTGATAAACATGTAAGAAACAAGGGGTATCGTTAATATTAATTAGCTTATTTTTATAATGGTATACGAACTCGGGGTGTTTGGCTATGGCAGAGACTGTGGATTTATATTAATCAGAATTATATAATTCCATAAGCAAACAGAGCAGACCCCAATCAAACGGCTCCTATATGTACTGTTTGATCTGGTTTTACTTTGTTTGCAATGGCATATAAATGTGTCTATGTCTGGTAAAGCGTAAAAGAGTAAATTGTGTGGTTTTGGCAAAAATGGTTTCAATTTTCATAAATCTTATGAGGTCCGTCAGTGTCGCCCGCCCACAAAACGCCGCGGCGTAGCTGTTTTATAGCTAACCCCAACTATAAGTCAGTCATAGGGACGATTGGGTTCGGTTCAACCCGGAGTGCCATGGCCGCAAATATGACATATTTACAGCCAGTGAAAACAAAAAATGGCAACTTGATTTACCCCTCTATGTCAAATGATAAGAATTGTTGGTATTGCTACAGGAAAACTTTTGCACTCTTCGACACGGAGGTCACCGCACAAATGGAATGGCAAATGTCACAGGGCAGTGGGCATGACAATTGCCCTTTGACAATTAATTAATGGTTGTTAAATGATATGCCTGTTCACTAGAGATTCTTCCACTCAACAAAAACTGTTTTTCTCGATTTCAAATTCTACTTTTAAACAACCTAAATTAATTCGTTTTCAGGTTGTCCATCAGTACTTTAAATCTTAGCTCGTTGAGCGAATCAAATATGCTTAAACATTGGCATGTTTTTCATTCTACAGTAAAACCTCTCTATAACGGCCACTAAATTACATCAAATAGTTAATGTTAAATGCAGGTGGCTGCTTAAAGCAATGTGAAAGTAAAACAGAACGCTCCTACCGGAGCGTTCTGTTTTACCTTCACATTGCTTTAAGCAGCCACCTGCCCTAAATACCAACTAATTGACACAATTTAGTGGCCGTTATAGAGAGGTTTTCAAAAGGTTGTAATTGCAAGCTATAGTATGTTGTACATTAACCCTATACCTAATGAATATTCCTATAAGAAATAATTATAACATGAATATTAATTAGCTGAAATGTATAATGGCATTATGAACAAGGAAAATGGTTGCCATAGTAATAGCTGTACAACCATATCCATATTAATCATAAGCAAACAGGACAGACCCTGGTCGGATGGTTTCTATGGTAGCCGTCTGGTTTATGTCTACTTTGTTTGCCAATGTGTAAAAAGAATCTGACCAGTCATATGCTTGAGAATTGTTTCGGACTCGAGCAAAACGTTTTATAACCTTGGGTGACCGCCTTTAAAGTGGGAAGGCTCGTCAGTGTTTTGCGCGGAGTACATTTATTATGAAATTATTGAATTTGCTAGTGGACTTTGAATGACAAACAGTACATCGTTCTCAAGCTTTTGATTGGTCAGATTTGAGCCTTTGGCTCAAATCTGACCAATCAAAAACTTGAGAACTCAAATCTGACCAATCAAAAGCCTGAGAACGAAACTCAGACTCAACTAAAAGCTTTATAAGCATGGACCCAGAGGCTATCTAAATTAGCCCTCTGATCTGGGGCTACTCTGTTTGCAAATACCAAAAGGGTTAGTTCGTCTTCTTATAAAATATCTAAGTACTGATATATATGACCATTTTGTTTTCTATTTTGTTCAGGAAAACAAGACCATCTAAAAGTTTGTGTGATGTTTTCCAAGAATAATTCTGATTTATCTGTGTATATATGACCGATTCCTAATGGAGCTTGACTATGTTAAACACTGTCCTTGCTGTTTTCTCCTTCCCTAGACACCCAATCATCGTGTATTAAGCGTAAATGCCAAATCAATTCATATGATATTACGATAATTAACAATTAGATGATTATCACATTTGGTTAAATGAGCGATAGGCCTAGAATCCGGAGTCTGGTGTATCATGTTTTATATCTGGAAGTCGGACCGATAAAATTAAGGAAAATAGCGGTAATTTACCTCAATTCCATATCATTATTTCAAACCTTACAATTTTCCGTAAAAATCAATTGTAGAAGCTTAAAAAATCACAATGTCTGTTACAATCTCTATATTAAGCTCCATTTGTACCCGCTAAAAGCTTGAGGTTGTCAAATAAATTAACTATAAAGTAGCACAACATCTAATCAGGACCTATTATGAAATTTTAAGCTAGCACGTTGAAGAAAATTGCATGTAATCAAAATGAATTTCGTTGTTGACAAACCTAATACTTTAGTCTAATCAGAATGGGTAAATATCACCTAAGATTGAGAAAATTATTCTGTCGATATAAATTGGTCAATTTTAAGGTATATAAAAGGATTGTTGAAAGCGATAAAGCAGAAGGGAGCGGATGGCCAGCCTGGTCAGTAGGGGGATGTGGAGAAAAAAGGGCTGCAGTAGGGAGCTACCATAGCCCAACGATTGAATTCTTGTCATTCGGGAGGTTTTCTGTGAATTATAGTATACAACACCGGGACATATAAAAAATATATGGAATTTATTTTGTTTTGGTGTTTTTCATAAGCCATTCTGGATATGTTTTTGAAGTGTAGAGTGAAGTGGTACGGAAATGGGTGACGGATCTGTGTTACATTTTAAAAACTCTTTTTTCAAAGGATTTTCTGTAACAGGTGACGCAATAAATTGGACATATATGTCTCTTTTAACGAGAGGTTATAATGTCAAACATCTTATCATAAATGTGGTCACAAAACGTGAAGACTTTTGGAGAGGTTTTCCTTTTTACTTGTGTATGCTTGACCTGTTAAGTCAATGAAATTATTTTGAGTCATACTCTGTGATATGATGTAGATGGATTGTTAAAACCCTTTGCCTCATAGAAACGCCGTTTAAAGCCTTTGAAAACAGTATACCAAGATCAGACGGCACCCACCTGATCATGGTCTGCTCTGTTTGCTTATGTAATATAAGAAAAAGATTCTGCAGTTTCTAACATGGTACAAAATTCTATTCTTCTTAATCATTTACTTTCATGTAAGATATTATGAATATTTATAAGCTAATATATTTTTTAAAGATAAAGTTTTGCTTAAACAAAATGGTGAATTAAATATATATTAATTCATTAGCAAACAGAGCAGACCCTGATCAGACGGCTCCTAACAGGAGCCGTCTGATCTTGGTCTACTCTGTTTGCAAAGGTGTGCAAATGAATATATATGAAAGAAAGAGTTAATTCCAAATTTCAGCTCATTAATATTCATAGTCATTGTTTAACTATTCATGAAGTATACGGTTAATAAAGATATATGTACTACAGACGATGACGTGGTTTATTTTGCTCAAAGGGGGAGGGGGTACAAAAAAGTTTGATCGTTATCGACAAAAGTCAAAACTTAGATAAACACAGATATGATATCGCAGGGCTGTTGCGATTGAAATCATTTTTTATCGAAATTGTCTCGGCTTTGTTAGGACAGAAATGAGTCAGGTTCTGACAACGCTATCATTCGGATCAATCGTTCGCAAAACTACATCGTTCATATCAAACACGAACGTTTTTTTCTACACATAATTACTTTTCTAAAATTTCAAAAGAACCCAGGACCAGAGAAGTTCAATGTCTTTTGTCGTAAAAAATGTTGCAATAAATGAAATTCAGTTGTCGTAAACTCAATTTCGTTTTTCATTATTTTTTCTCTATCTTTGCTCTTTAAATCATGATGAAAGAGAATACAGAAACGCAACGTTTTGATTTATGGCAAACATCAATCTGCATGTTTCCATAAGTGGGTTTTGCATGTATCCAAAGTATGACATTTAAGTCTGTGAATCTTTCGGTCAAATTGAAATATTTATTTATATTTGAAAAAATTCGAAATTATTTCGGAATGTTTATTTGTTTTACATTATCTTATATTCGTATTCTGTTTATTTTGGATTCAGTGCCCTATTCCAATCAAGTTAGAATATAAAATAGAATGTGTCTTAAGTGGCCATTTATATATTGAACATGTTAAAAAGCAGGTGGTTGTTTAATGCAGGGCAAAAAGTAACGCAGAAATATAAAAAAAAAATTATGCAGTAGTTTTACCTGCATTAACCTACCACCTGCCTTACAGACCATAATTAGCATCTTTTTATGACCGCTTAAGACAGGTTCTACTGTATATAGTTAAAGTTTCGAATTACAGTAAAACCTCTCTATAACGACCACTAAATTACATCAAGTATTTGTGTTAAAGGCGGATGGCTGCTTAAAGCAATGTGAAAGTAAAACAGAACGCTCCTATAGGAGCGTTCTGTTTTAGTTTCACCTTGTTTTAAGCGGCCACCTGCCCTAAATACCAAATAATTAACACACATTAGTGTCCGTTATAGAGGTTTTACTGTAGCCCCTTATTCCCACTGTCCAATAAATACTTAGTTAATGAATATGCATTTAAGAAATGATGACTGTGTGAATAATAATCAGATGATGTTTTATTATGACATAAAACCAGGGAAAGTTTTACCATGGCAGAAACTGTAGAATCAGATTGATATCATTTCACAAGCAAGCAGCGCATATCGTGAGCAGTCGGTTCCTACATTAGTCATCTGATCTGGGTTTACTCTGTTTGCAAAAAGCGTCAAAATGCGTCTGAATTAGGTTAACAATTAAATGTAACAGGTGAAGAAATAGGCCAGAGGGCTTCTGGAGGATGGTAGAAACATGTTTTTTTCTCTCCGATTTCTGTGTGTCCATATAATTATATTTATCCACAACATTACAGCACAATATTATTTATAATTATGATCAAATGAAATGTATTAACAACAATGCTCAAGTTTATTTATATAAATATATACTGTTTTTGCCTCTGATATTCTATTTTTGTCTTATATATATATATATCCCTTTACAACATGAATATAAGTGTACGAATTACTGACATTACGGATATTAATTAGATTAATTGTTACAATAGCGCATGGATACAGGAAGTTTTGGCCATGGCAGAAACTATAGAATCGTATCATATAATTTACCATAAGCAAACAGAGCAGACCCTGATCAGACGGCTCCTACAGAGCCGTCTGATCTGGGTCTACTCTGTTTGCAAAGGCGTAGAAAGGCGTATTTATGGAGTAATGGGTTAATGCTCATGGTGTCATTATTTATTACACGAATATTCATAGAGTAAAATATATCTAAATGAATATATCTCTTAGAACTCTGTCATTTTTTCTGTCACTAAAATACTCTCTGCTCAATGTCACAACACGTATTATTTTATAAATACAATGTACATGTATTTTTTAAAACAAAAACCAACGTAAAACGAGTATCAACTCGTTTGGAACCTAGATAAGCCGCATTGTAACATGGCAGGTGATCTGCATCGAAACTGTTTGTTGTTTTCAAAGGTTATTATGAATTAAACAGGTGACAACCATTACAAAGTGTGAGTTTGCAGGTATCACAGAGCTACAGATAAAGGTGCGTACTCTACTACTAAAATAGTAATTTCTCCACCATATCCTATGTTGTGACTACTCTTTGGAATCGTCTCGAAGAGACGATTCTAAAGAGTGGTCACAGCATGAGACGATTCTAAAGAGTGGTCACAACATATGGTTTGGTGGAGAAATAAAGAAGTTATTCTTGAAAATATTTTAATTTATGCATCTTATCTGGACCTTTGTATAATAATCAGGGCACGAACCTGTGTTTGTGTGAGTCCTAAAGAGGCCGCCAGCTCAGCCCGCTCGGGAAGTGCCAGGTACTGGGTTCTTTGGAAGCGCCGGTTAAGCTGCTGGAGCTGTAGACTGGAGTAGATGGTTCGAGGCTTGCGCATCTTCTTGCCCTTCGTCATCCGTAAATCTTCCATATTAGGTTTGTCTGAAAATAGAATTAAATGTTTATCGTGATGAAACCTAGAAACGATACAAACAAATATGTGACGACATTTGCAAAAATCTTGAATCCAGATTTGACGCAAAGTAATCAAGTTTATTTGGTACCCTAATTGTTTTCTTTCTTCTAACCTTTGGGTGGATAAGAGTGTGTGGGGGATATCAAAAAGGGAATACTAGTTTTCTCACCATGCTGTGTGTATTGTTCATTAAAAATAAATATAACATGAAGTTATACTATCTATACAAATCGGAGTCATAGACAGAGACGCGTATTCTAATACGTAAGTCGTTAATTCTGCGCCAACTCGCATTTTGTTACCACTCTTTAGAATCGTCTCTTCGAGATGATTTTAAACAGTGATCACAACATATGGTTTGGTGGAGAAATAAAGAATCTATACTTGAGACAATTCTAAAGAGAGGTCACAAAATAGGTTTAATGAAGAAATAAGGAAGCCATTATTTAAAGGCATATAATACATGCCTCTGTAAGTAACGTTGCATTAAATGTCAATATACTTCTTCATTATAACATTTATTATCTCCATAAAATTCCTACTTCGGATGATATATATGTTTTGTACCTGTGTTTTATGCACACCTTAAAAGTGAAGATGTTTATAATAATATACAATGTCATATTGCTGTTTATTGTCAGAAAGTATGAATCCGCGCCTACATTGTTGTATACTTCTCAGATATGTTGTTGTATATTCCATGTGTATGTAAAGATCACAATTATCCAGATCAAACCATATTCAACATTTATAATTCAAATAGGAATGAGTTTGCGTTATTTTGTGGATATCCATATATAGCACATTGGATAGTTTTCGTTTTTACTGTGCATTGTATTACAACATACGAAATGTTAATTGCTTTATTATAAATGTTAAAAGAACAATTGGTTAATTGTCTGCTTTACCCTTTACTCCATGAATATTCATGTAAGAAATAATAATGTCATGAATATTAATTAAATTCATTTTTATAATTGTATGTGGACACAGGAAAGTTTAAGCCAGAACAGCAACTGAAGATTCATATATATATTATTCAATAAGCAAGCAGAGCAGACCTTGATCAGAGGGTTCTTACAGAAGCCTTCTGATCTGGATCTACTCTGTTTGCAAATGCGTTAAAAAGCGTAGTATGGAGTAAAGGGTTATCGGACCGGTTTTCATGCATTCCTCTTTACTGTTATATCATTAGGAAGTTGAAATGTTCACCCTTGGAGACTTTTTGTATGAATATTAATGAAACTAAACACCGTATACATTATCTTGATCGAATCAAGTTTTACACATTAAAATTATTTAACTGTATTATACATTTATATTTCAATTCAGATTTCGGTTGATAAACACATATTATTTTTCCGTAATGATATGTTTTCTTAATTGCACTTTTCATACCTTACGGTAAAAGTGAATTTATAAGATGAATAGATTTTACCTGTATGTATGTTATGGTCTAAAACATTCAATTACAACAGATTTTTATTCCGTTTAAGTAGGAAGGCGTTCCAACTTTTGCAGATAAATTTGAATAATGCTTTACTCCATGAATATTTATGCAATAATCAATCGCTTTATGAATATTAATTAGCTTTTTAATGGCATAGACACACATGGTGTGGTGCCTTGATAGAACCTGTAAAATCCGATTTATGTAATTCTATTAGCAAACCGAAGTCATCTGATCTGGGTCTACTCTGTCTACAAAGGTGTAAAAATGCGTCTATCTGGAATAAAGGATTATAATGTTGTTTGTTACATGCATAATTATGAATTGTTATGCTATAGTTGAAACAATAAATTACTTATGCACGCAGTACTGACATATATTTTTTGTCTAGTTATGCACGTTTTCTTGTCATCTTAAAAACCTTGTTTTATCTTGGAAAACATCAGAGTTAAACAGAACAAAATGAATATGTACATTATTTATCAACCGTTTACTTGAAGAATATATGCATATATGTAAGAAACAATGACATCACGAGTATCAGAGTGTTTTATAATAGCATATTAAAACAGGAATGTTTGGTCATGACAAAAACTTTTGAATCACATCAATACTACACATGTATATCATAAGCAAACAGAGCAGACCCTGATCAGACGGGTCCCTGTAGGAGCCGTCTGATCTGGGTCTACTATGTTTGCATAGGCGTAGAAATGCGTATTTATGGAGTAAAGGGTTAAGTAGCTGCCATAGAGAGGTTCTAATGTAACTTTAATGATAGAAACTGAAAAGGAATGCTAGCGAAAATAAAAGTATAGGATCTGACCTGTTTGCTTATGAAATAATACAGACCTGATAATTATTACAATTTATGCCAAGTTAAAAATGTCTCTTGTTCATGGTGTCATTATAAAAATCAGCAAATCAATATTGATATATGTATTATTTTTTACATGAATATGCATCAAGTAATGGATTAACCAATAGAAAACTCATTAAATTTTCTTCGAATGACTAAATATTGTCAACAACACTTCTTATATCTGTCATTTATCCAATTTCACTTCAAACACGCAATTAGGGTGTATAATAGATTGGGATCTATAGATAGAGTGAGCTTTTTGTCGTCTCATGTGGATTAAAACATTTTTCAAAGATGGTCATGCATTTGGCTGCAGCTGCTAAAAGCAGGGCATGTCTAGAGTTAAGGGCAAAATTGCTATAACCACATATTTAAACGTCAATAAGCAAATTACAATATTATTGTTTTCCTCAAAATGTCAGATGATAATTCTTTCATTTCTGTAGAAAAACAAGCTATCAGCTTGTCAAACAGTTTGGATTATGATTAGACGCCGAGTTACTCGGCGTCTCATCTGGATCCAAACTGTTTGCAAAGGTTGTAAAGAAATGTTCGCTCCATAGAGTGTAATGGCTGCTCATCTGCACTCAGTCCTTGATATCTGAAGTTTGCTTTGAACTCAAAAGATTATAAAAATCTGTATCATTCAGTTTTGATACATGTTTTACTTGGACTTTTTTTTAACGTTTCCATGTTTATTTTATTAGACATATTTATACCGTTTTGTGGATATAAATATTTGTGTTGATTTAAGCCCGAATCTATTCTATTCCGTTCAAGGTTTCTGTTATTTTAAACGCAGATCGTGTTGTGTCGTGAATTTTTAAAATCTCTTATGGGTTAACTAAACATACAAGGTTGAAATCGCTTACTTTAAAAGAGTCAACAGCATTCCAAGGTGTTTTAAACGTTATTGTGTAACGCCTAGGACACTGTTTAAGTCGTTACAAACACTCGCTGTTTCAATTCGGACTCTTCACGAAATTAAGTGTGCTAAGCGGCATTCTTTTATTTGTTCAAGAGTCCAGGGATTTAAAGTTAATACCTGTATAGGACAGCCGTTTAGTTTATTTAGCGCAAATTGGAAAAGGCCCAAGTGGATACCCCGTCGCGGGCTTGTCTCCATGGGCGTTTCCGCAACTTATCACCATCCTCATGTATGTTAAAGTATCCCAAACACAATTATCCAACTTATTTCGGGGAATAAAAAGTTGAACATTTTATCAAAGCATAAATTGTCCATGAAATGCATCGGGGAATACTTAATAAAACTTGGTATATTCTAGTTTCACTTCAAATATCCGAATAGAGTCACGAGCATGAAACGATCGGTTCCGAAACATCGGTTTATTTTGTGATTCTGTACCTTAAAGAAATGCATTCTCGATACGGGTAAACAGACACTTGGAATTTTTAAAAGTACCTCCACAATCGCCTGTACGAGACATCTAAAAACGAGTACTATATAGTTTTCGTTGAACATTTAAGGAAATTCGTCCAGGTCTTACTTTGGAATCCATCCATTTTAATATCGACTGGGCAACGCAAAACAAAATATTTTCTGGAATAAGTCATTGATATTGATGGACGCAGCAAACAGTGCAGACACTGACCAGAAAGAGCTCCTTCGGGAGGAACCGTCTGATCAAAGTCTGCTGCTTGTTTATGAAATTCTGCAGTATCTGCCAAAACCTATAATTCTGGCTTTATATTCCATTATAAAAAGTCAGGTATTAAATACTCATGATGTCACGATTTCTTACATGAATATTAACCCATTACCTCATAGGCTATTTTTAGATGCAGCCTCTATGAATAAATCCACCGAAAAGGATCATTAACAAGAGAAAGGGAAAATTTTAGAATTATGTAGGTTTGAAACCATTGTGATAAATAGCGCATTTGCTCCTTAGGAGCAAATGCTCTATTTATCACAATGCTTTCAAAAATTGACTTTTACAGAGGCGTAGAACGGCGTATTTATGGAGGAAAGGGATAAATAGTCATGATGTCACGATTTCTTAGATGAATATTAAACAGGGAAAGTGTTAAGTACATAGCATCTCTAGTATTAATTGTTTCTTGTTGAGTTAACCCTTTACCTAATGAATATTCATGTAAAAACAACGCTTCGTGTATACTAATCAGCTAATAGTTAGAACAAATAATCTAATTAATACTCATGATGTCATCATTTCTTACAAGAATATTCATGGAGTAAAGGGATAAACAAGATGAGTGTTGTCCAGGGAAGAAATTATAGAACCAGATCTATAAATCCCATAAGCAAACAGATCCGTTGCTGATAATAGTTTCTATGTGAGTTGCCTGCTTCTTGTCTACTCTGTTTGCTTATGCATAAACATGTGTGTATATAAAGTAAAAGATAAATTAAATTAATTGAATCATGAAAATTACGAAGTTGTAAAATATTACAATTAATTAAATTGGTGATTGTTTTAATTTTTGTAAACGATGCCAAACAAATTAGAAGAATTTACTTTCGTAGCGTGAAATTATCGGATGCAATTTATACGCAATTTATGTCACAAAATGTCGTAATAGTGGCTTCAATAGACCCTTCGAGGTTTCTTTTGTCATGGCTAAGTGGTTCTGAATGGGCATCAGCCGACTCGAATCTCTGGGCTTCAAGTGTCAGAAGTGTTGGACCCTAGGGACGAATTAACACCGATCCGAACACAACATCTCGAGGGCGAAGTGATCATACGTAAGGTGATATTTAAGCTGTTAAAGTAACGAGATTTGCACTAATTTAATAATAAAACGGCGCGATACAATCAAAAGTTGTCATGTTAAACAAGCTGTTGCCAGGAAAATAGGTCCTTTGAGATTTGTCACAGATTGGAACATGAGAAAATACACTCAAAAATCATAAATTACGCAATTTAAGCACAGTATAATGTATAGATATAATGGTATAATGTCACGAGAGTCTGATAAGTAATGGTGTAATGTACATGATTTTGTACATGTCAGCTATTTATGTTGAATACTAACTAAAATGTGTAGCATTTATGTATTCATGACCAAACCATGTATTTACATTTATAAAACAGTTAAAACTGAATTGACCCATAAACAGTATGCAAAAATAAAGATTTGTCAACGGTTTTCCAACCATATCTCTAAAATAAACCGAACATGCATGTACAAAGACAGGCAGTGAGACATATGGCGGTATGGGTTGAATATTAATCTTGGCGCCAAATAAGTTTCGTCTGCAAATAATGTCGTCTGCTTAAGTTTCAGAGTTGATTTTCCTTCAATCTCTTCTCTAAAACATAAGTGGTGTGTCAAACAGTTTGAACCCTGATGGTACGCCGAGTTACTCTGCGTTTCCTCTGGATCTAAACTGTTTGAAAAGCTTATCACAGATTCGCCCATTTGCTGCATGCCCTGTGAGTGGCTTTTTGACGACTTCGACGGTGAAAGAGTTAAGCTACATTATAAAACACTGGGGAAAACAACCTATATTGTGAATCTTTTACATAGATATGTATCAAAAACAATATGTATTCTGCCTCCAACATCACAGTATGTGTGTTCCGAATATAGAGGTTTGTTGCAAGACTGTATTAACTACATTTGGTAAACCCTTAAACATTCAAATTAATTGTTTTGTCTAAAAATGACAAAACTTCTTATTTCTTTCACCTTTATTGAATAACATTATCAGAGTGCCAAAATGTTTCTATCCTGATTAGACGCGGAACTATTAGGGGTATCATCTGGATCCAAACTGTGTGCAAAGGTCACCGCGATCTCGTCCCATATATTGTAGTTGCGACAGTGTTGCGCTCAGTCCTAGATATGTAAATGTTGCATCTATATTCAATATCAAACAAGGCGTATGCACATTTGACATGCAAATAACATGCAAATATACGTGATATACAACATACTTAGCCGTATTATTTCAAGCCCGACGTCTGTGTGTTCAAATACAATTTTTTTCACGTGTTAACCCTTTACCTGATGAATATTCATATAAAAATAATGACTATGAATATTAATTCGCTTCATTTGTATCCTGTCAAATGAACACACGAATATTTTTCCACGGCAGAAACTGTAGAATCAGATCTAAATAATTTTAAAAGCAAACCCAGTAGACCCTGATCAGATGGCTCCTACTGGAGCCGTCTGATCTTGGTCTGCTCTGTTTGCAATGGCGTTAAAAGCGAATCCATGAAGTAATGATTTAATCTGTATATAATTGATTCTCAATTTTGCTAATGTTTTCAAAAAATATTTAGAGCCTGTACTGTTAAGTGTATATAAATATATATTGAATATTTCAACTATGTAAGTATACTCAACTACAAATTATTCACAATGTAAGTTAAATTTGTCTGTGGTTAATGTCTTTCCGTTCAAGTCAGACTTGCATTGGCTTTTATTTATGATTTTTTATACTTGGACTTGTGTGTATCATTGAATTATTTTGCATTTGTTTTCTATCTAATAGAATTAGGAAAGTGCCATTTGAAAAGGCTGGTATAGCATTTGTAGAAAAAATACAAATTTCTGTTCACGAATAAATTAAGAAGAAGACTTCAGTGGTACTTGAGTCTATTCGAACTTTGTAATCAGTTCAGTCCAAATGCATGTATAATATAATATATGTAATAAGTTGTTATTAAAATAAACAATATATAACGTGCTGCATTAAACAACAACATTCCTTTTAGCTATGTTTATATATAAAGTACAGTAAAACCTCTCTATATCGGCCACTAGATTACATCAAATGTTTTGTGTTAAAGCTGCTTAAAGCAAGGTGAAAGTAAAACACAACGCTCCTATTGGAGCGTTCTGTTTTACTTTCACCTTGCTTTAAGCAACCACTTGCCCTAAATACCAACTAATTAACACAATTTAGTGGTCGTTGTAGAGAGGTTTTATGGTAGTTGTTTAGATGGTTTTTACTGCGACTTCTTTGGACATTGGGATTCCTTCACCAAAAACTTATAACCGTCCTGTTAATGGAATAACTTTACATCCGATTTCAAAGAAGTAGTATTTCAAGTTCTTCTGGGCGAATTCTTTCAAATATTGTATAAAATCTTGAAATTGTTAATTCGTTTTGGTAATGTACTTTCCCAACTTCAAACATCATCTCCAGCAGATTCGTCGACATTTTGTTGACATGAGGTTATAGTATAGAGTCGTGTAGTGATAAAATATTCTTTCTTCTATTATTTCATTTATTTATACAGACTACGATCTGTCTCTCGAAGCGTGAAACAATTTTTTCCTCGATGTTTGAACAATTTCGCCGCTTGACGTACAGTACAATGAACGATTTATTTTTCCTAAATTTTGGAGGTCTCGGACGAACATAGGCCCTGTCGAGTCTTTGTCATCTACTTATAATAGAATCCAATGTAGACGAAATAACGTTAATAGAAAAAGACACTTCCTAAACAAATTGTGTTGCCGTTAAATGGGCCCGTTACGGTTTCTAACGCTGTAAGACATTTAAGGGTTCATGAGGACCTTTGACATTCTATCTCTATCAAATACAAGGGTGTTTATATTTCTAAAGAGCGCATTAGGCAAAATTAATTTCTTAATATGTAAAGATTTCCCCGGCCTTTCAGTTTCGCAATGTTTACATTTCTAACCCTTAAACATTGAAATTTCCAAAGAGGAACGATCCATCATTCTTTGGAAGTTAAGTTCATTCTGTAGTAAAGGTTGGTATTTGCTGGGAAATATCAAATGACAAACAATGTCAGATCCTGATCGTTTCCAGTCTAGGTATATACTGCTAATAAATACTTGTTCATTCGTTTCCTGAATTTAAAGGATCAAGTAGCCAGGCTTTGCTTTTTTTCGTTTTAACAATCGGGGCTACAAATTAAATCAGTTAACAGGCTAGCAAATATGATTTTACCCCATGTTCTACATATTTTACACCATGTCTAATACCAGAACCAACAGCGTGCATGTATAGGGTACAAATATGCTTTAATTAAGTTATTATATCAACATGTATTGCGCTAAGTCTGTTGCCTATTTTGGTAATATACAGTTTCAATCCTTACTGTTGCTTACAGTCTGACAATAAAAGGCATCCGAAATAAATACACATTTTAATGCATTTGCAAACAGAGTAGACCCTGATAAGACGGATCGTCTGATAAAAGTCTGTTCCGTTTGCTTATAAAATAATACACAGTTGATTGTACAATGCGTTCATATGCAATTATAAAATTAATCTAATGAATATCCATGGTGCCGTTATTACATGGAATAGTGGATTAAACAACCAAGGGTTTACTGGTTAAAATTATCAGAACCTATTGCATTCCACCGCCCCCCCCCCCCCCCACCCCCAACAAATAAGCAATTTCCGTCGCGTTTCTTTACTTTTTACTCCGTGAATATTTATGTAAAATTTAATGATTGTATTACTTTGTGAAACCATTGTGATAAATAAAGCATTTGCTCCTATAGGAGCAAATGTTCTATTTATCACAATGGTTTCAAACTACAAAATTCTAAAAGTTTCCTTTTCTCTAGTTAATGCTCCTTTTCGGTAGATTAATTCAAAGAGGTTGTATCTAAAATTAGCCTATGAGGTAATGGGTTAATGAGCGGACCTTATACAGTTGCATGATGAACAAGGCTATATTTATCAAGGCATAAAACTGTAGAAAGATATCCTTTCTCAGTTCATAAGCAAAACACAGCAGATCCTGATCAGTCGGCTCCTACAAGAGGTCTGGGTCTAATTTGCTTACAAATGTGCCAAAATGGCGTCCATGAAGTGAAGGATTGAGCTGATGTCGATGTAGTTATTTTTTAAGAAAATACATTATCTCAAATAAATTACCGATAACTTTAGAAATTATGAAAGATTCGAAAATACAGACGGACATGTGGCGGATGACGGTTCGATGTGCAGGACCCGGATGTCGGGCTTCGGTGGGCGGATAGCCCACATGATGTTAAAAAGAAATTAGAAGATCGTAATACATGTGGTTGGTTCGTGAATGAAACCATTAGGGGTAAACGGTTCTAACAATGTGACATCATGTTTGAAAAGAAGGTCTTTAAATTCGAAAGCGTGTTATGTATGCACATGCAGTTTGAAAATAAATATGTATTGAAATGTGCTGTTTTTATTTTTATTCAGTAAATAAAGGTGTGCCATATACCTGATTATGATATAAAAAAGCAATCTACAAACTGATTTGTTATGATATGTGAATTCATGGCGATGATGCATAAATACAGCCAATTGAAATATACTTAAATAACAAATGAAAAAAAACAATACAACATTGCGAGTTTTCAATTCTTGTCTCTACGATATTTAACCATTTCCTTCAAAACGCCTTTTCACGTATAGTAAAACCTTTCTTTAACGACCACTAAATTACACCAAGTATTTTGTGTTAAAGGCATGTGGCGTTCTGTTTTACTTTCACCTTGCTTTAAGCAGCCACCTGCTCTAAATCCAAACTAATTAACACAATTTAGTGGTCGTTATAGAGAGGTTTTACTGTATTTGAAAACAGAGCCATCTGATCAGGGTCTGCTCTGCTTACTTATGAAATTATAAAAGATCTGACTCTACAGTTTCTACAAATACCAAAAAGTCCTGTGAACATATTCTATTATAAAAATTAAGCTAATATATATATATGGTGTCATTATTTCTGACATGAATATTACATAGGGAAAGGGTTATTTTATAAATTATACTGCATATCAGGGCAATATATACAATGTCTACTGTTCAATAAAAAACTCTATTTCTAAGTCAAATCTGCTGCAAATCATTTGAAACCCATCGGAGTGGAAATTCTAATGAATTGCAGCAAGATAGAGTTCGGCGGCGAAATATTAAAAACGAATATATTTTCATCTAATTTTCTAAATACATTTACACGTCTTGTCTACATCTCAGGCTTCTGCGGTTACTTTTTATACCACCCATGCACTGAAAATGCACTGTGCATTTATACTGATTTGGTTAAGTTATATTCATAAACTCTTTATTTCTTGTATGAATATTCATGAAGTAAAAGGTTAAAGAAAGTTTGAATTTTAAATGCTACCAGTATTTACCAGTGAATTAATTTTCTGGGAAATAATACAGTATATATACGGTATATATTTTGAAATCACTTATTTTTTCTAAAATTCTTAGTTGTATGACTTTAGAACGTGTGTCTACAGTACGCCCAACGCCAATCACAGAGCTACAGATAAAGATGCGTACTCAAATACTAAAATCGTTATTTCTCCACCAAACCTTATGTTGTAACCACTCTTTAGAATCGTCTCTTCGAGACGATTCTAAAGAGTGGTCACAATATAGGGTTTGGTGGAGAAATAAATGAGTTACTCTTGAACATGTTTTATTTATGCATCTTATCTGGACCTCTGATATTATTACTGTCAACCGTATGATACAGCACACGTCCAATGACTGCTGTTCAGCATACCCTGATCTTATCACAATATTGAACGGTTCGTATTGTTATAGCTCCATTTGACCAAAACGTATTCATGCTATTGATGTTTTTTATTGAAATGTTCTTTATGTAACTGATGGCTATGAGCGTATGTTCTATGAACTTGCTTTATTGAACAGGAAAGATTAATGTTGTTTAGCCCCTGCTGTTAAACTAAGCCTCATGACTATTTGTGCAAGAATCGAACACTTCGTAAAAAGTCATTAACTGTAGTATTATGATGATAAAACAAACTTTTGGCCATTTCAGACAGTGCAAAATCATATCTTTATTAGTATCATGTATTATTCCATAAGCAAATTGACCAGACTCTGATCAGACGGCTCCTACAGGAGCTGACTGATCTAGGTCTACTCTGTTTGCACATGTGTTTCTATCAGATAAAGTTAATCTATCATACAATGTACATGTACGAAACACGAATTGTAAACATCACTCGTGAACTTCTCAGCAGGGAGGAATCGCATATGACTAATAGACTATTTGGTTGGACAACAAATGAACGCAGATTTGAGAGAATGGTAGAATAATAATTATAAATAAATTATCAGCCTATTATTTTGACGACATGAATTTAGTACTGAATTGGACAATGCACAATCATTGATTAGGTCTTGTATACCTGCTTTCAGATATTGCAACAACGTTTAAGTTCCACGAAGTCACAATGCATGTATATTTTTGTTGAACCTTTTCCTTCATATATACGCTTTTACACGCATTTGCAAACGGAGAAGATCCAGATCAGACTGATCCTGTAGGGTCTGCTCTGTTTGATTATGGAATTTGATGGATATGTTTCTTTAGTTTCTAACATAGCTACAATGTTCTGTCTTCCATATTTCATTACAATTATTTTTTCCATGAATATTCAGTATGTACATGAACTGATCTTTGGAATAAAATATAGAACAGGGAGAGTGTGTGTTAAACCGATCTTACTGAAAACACATTTAATGTACGTTCCATTCTGTTCTATCGCTGTATCTTCTATTGCATCGTAAGTGGCAATGACACGGCTGTAAGTTGATCGCTAACAAACATTAACTAATCTCTGAGCCAATTAACAATAAACACTTTCAAACACAGCCAATCCGGGAGTCAATTATTCATGAATGGGCTATTGATTACCACCACAGAAGCTACTGTAAACAAATCTAATTTCAAAGTGGTTCGATGCAGTAGCTCAAATTTTAAATCTCAGCAGGTCCGGTAATTGTCGTCTTTAACCTATTACTCCATGAATATTCATGTAAGAAATAATTGCATCACGAATATTAATTAGATTAATTCTAATAATAGCACATGGACACGAGAATTTTTGGATATGGAAGAAACTGTAGAATCATGTCTATAGTATATCATAAGCAAACAGAGCAGACCCTGATCAGACGCCTCCTATAGGAGCCGTCTGATCTGGGTCTACTCTGTTTGCGATGACGTATATATGGAGTAAAGGGTTAAGTCTTACTTGATGAATATTCATTGTAAAACAATAATAACGTCATGAATATAAATTAGCAGGACTCTTTAATGACATATGAATACAGACAGAAACTGAAACAGAATTATCCATACGCAAACAGAGCAGAAACTGATCAGACGGCTCATGCAGGAACAGTTTGTTCAGGGTCTACACTGTTGGCGAAATCTGTCAAAGAAAAAAGGTAGGCCATTTGTGCCTGATTGAACATTTGAGTTATTTTTCTATCTCTTTATAAAATACTTATTTCCAAAAGTTTGAACCTCGATGAGACGCCTAACTATCCGGCATTTCACCTGAATCCAAACTGTGTGCATAGTTTCATTTCGACTTCAGTAGAATGAAAGAAAACATGCCAATATAGAATACATGGCATTCTTCCGAATGTGTTGTTCGCTTAATGCTCTTCATACTGATTATATATTTGTGTTGGTTTCTTTGAAGAATAATAACATGCTAACTCTTTACTTCTGGAATAATTATTCAAGAATCTATCACTTCATGAATATTCAATGAATGCATTTTATAATGGTAGAGACATACATAAAACTTTATATCCATTCATATATATCATATCGAGGGCTTGGTGCAAAAACTATTCTAACTCCTTCGAATAGTTTTGCACCAAGCCCTCGATATGTCCTAAGCAAATACAGCAGCACATTAACACGGGAAGTTTTGGCCATGACAGAAACTGTAGAATTATATCTGTATCATATTATAAGCAAACAGAGCAGACTCAGATCAGACGGCTCCTACAGGAGCCGTCTGATCTGAGTCTTCTCTGTTTGCAAAGGGGTGACAAGTTGTTTGTACAGGGTAAGGTTAATGTTATGTTGTTCGCGCAATTCTAAGCATTAACAGTATGCACCGAAGTTGTAGCAGTTTGTCCAACTACTTAATGATGTGCAGAACAGGAGGAATCAAACAAGACTTTAATCTCAAACAGTTTCTTAAAGGTTGGCAACACATCAACAATATACAGTAAAGCATTACTAATTTGAAAAGTTTGGTAAATATTTGCGAACTTTGCAGGTAGTAACTGTTAAATGCAGAGTGGATGTTATGCAGGGAGAGTTGCTTTATATCAAGTTTCCATCTGTGTTAAAAATCGACAACAATGCTTATTTGGGTACACTGTAGTATTTAGTGAGAATTTGTCAACACCTTTTCACATCTTCGCAAACAGACTAGACCCAGATCAGACGGCTCCTGTATAAATATAAATCTGAGCTTATAGCTTTTGTCAAAGCAATCATTTCCATTGAAAAATGACATTATAAAAATTAAGTTAAGTGAATATTCATGAAGCGATGCACAAATGTTCATTAGGGAAAGGGTTACAGATTTTACACTGGTTTATTGTTGTGAAACTGTGATCCATGAATTTATAATAGTTAACACCGGAATGTTAACTTGTAAATTTATTACATTCATTTAAGACTGAATTTAGATACACGTGTTCGTGTGATGTGGTAGACTTATGCCGTACAAACGTGTTTCTCTATGCTTTATGTGTCTCTTCTTATTAGTCACATGGAGTTTTAAAAAGCGTTCAATCGAGGTTGAAGATTTTCTTGACTGATTGCGCTTATAAAATTTCGCAATCTTTATTCAAACCCACTATGCGAATTCAAAGGAAAGATAACTTGCTCAGATAACCATCAGTGGCCTCATCATGTAAACAAACACAGATTAAACCTTTCCCTATAGTGGCCACAAATAGAATAAACATAACGGTCTTTAAAAACAATTCGTCGTTTAACCCTTTACTCCATGAATATTTAAAAAAGAAATGATGACATCGTGAAAATTAGATTACTTTCAATGGTATATCAACATATGATTGTTTTGTCAACGCAGAAACCGTAGAATCATGTATATATTATTCCATAAGCAAACAGAGCAGACCCTGATCAGACGGCTCCTATTGGAGCCGTCTGATCTGGGTCTGCTCTGTTTGCAAAGGTATAGAAAAGCGTATTTATGGAGGAAAGGGTTAAACCCATTGGTTGTTTAATGCAGGATCAAGCGCTTAACTCTATGAAGGTTCATTTAAGAAATAAGGTATGTATAATTGTTAATTCACTTAATTTGTTTAATAATGGTGCATGTATATGAATAGGGGAATAATTGGCTGCCGGTATTCCATTAACAAATATAGCAGACTGGGTCTACCCTGCATGGAAATGAGTTACAATACATATATATGAAATAAAGAGTTAAACAGTATGTTACATTTATTCGTTTCAATACAAATAGTTTTAGATTTATGTACAACGAATGAAACAAACATTCATGACAGAAAGGGGGCACTATTTGTATTCATATAGTATGTAGTGCAGATGGACTTAGAACAACTGAGTAAAGCACAAGTGACCCCCAGCAGAGGTGTAAATAGACAACATTACTTATACTGTAAAGCCTGGCTAATCTGACCATTTAAATAAGAATCATTATCACTCTTCAACATGTTCCCTGCTGATTTTTAATATAAGAAATAATGATATCATGAATATTGATTAGCTGCATTTCTGTAATCACATATGGCATTGATACAAACTGTAGTCAGATCTATTATAATTACATCAGCAAACAGAGCAGACCCTGATCAGACGGCTCCTACAGGAGCCGTCTGATATGGGTCTACTCTGTTTGTAGTTACGCTAGGTAGCAGCTAAATGCAGCTTGAAAACTATACAGAAAGCTCATGGGAGCCTTTTGCATGACATTCACATACTGCATTAAGCAGCCACCTGCCTAAACTGTATTAAAATTGAGAAACACAAAAGTGACAATTAATGTCTACTGACTGGATCGCCGGAAAAGGTTGGAACTTACCGTCTCTGGGCGGTGAAGCTGACTGGTGGTACGGATTCATAGAGAACGGATGTGTCGGGCCCCCGTGGTTATACGAACTTGGGGACATTGACATAGAGTTCATTGGGAAGGGGTAGGGCAGTCCCCGTGAGGGCTGTGCTGTTGATAATCCACCGTCATATGGATTTCCCTGATGGTGGGGCTGGTATGAGCCCCTGATCTGGTAAGCTGGATGTCCCATTCCGGGGCCGCCCATACCCTGATTTTGAAGGTCCATGAAAGCTGATTTCTGATGCGCTATTTCAGGGTCCATCCCTTCCGGTACACCACCGACGTTCAACATTTTCTCCTAGCTTGATATAACACTGGTATCACAAAAACACACACTAAACAGGGTACTACGAACGGCTATGTATACATATATACATCTGAAGGTGTGTAAAAGTCATTCATACAAACGTTAAAATATATCCGACAAAGTATACAATGTATGATGTACACGCTCAGAAAATCCTCAGGTCATCGTTTGTCAATGTGTATTCTTATTCTTCACCAGTACCTCGCTAGATTAATAAAGGTAAAAATCCGCTACCCGATTCACACGTTTCACTATTGTACCCGTAAAAAGTGAGTAAATATATTGTCCAGGGCTGTTTCGATTCACTAATCGTCGTTAATCGCGTTTTCCCTACTTGATAGTTTGATTACAGTGCAGCCCGTTTCGTCAAGCGATTCTTGAGCCCTAATATAACTAATAACTTCCAATTCTACTTCAGTAGTTGATTACGGGTAATTTGGAGATAAATATGCTGGAAGAACTGATCAGATGCCTGTAACTACTCCAGCAAACTCAACAATCCCAACACTTAAATCAACACAAAAACTTCTTTTACATCTCATCCAATAAATTTGCATAATTGGCACCGCCCCGTGACATTCACGTCACTGCTATTGGTTGACA